>CM076908.1:12113143-12297143 GCA_039519145.1 Kokia cookei
GTTAGATATTATACATAAACATTCTAATTATTAGATATTTGTAAAATTAATGGTAAAGATATTTACATGTGTCAACAATCTAACAGTCACTAAATTCTATAAATAAAGTAGTAGATTTCATTGTTGGTACGTGTATGCAGTAGAGAAATATGTGTCATATTATAATTGTATTGTGTATTAATAAAAGTGTTATTTTCTCTTATCATTGTAAGTCTGGGTTAAGCCTTAGATTTTTAAGCACTTAGTGCACTTGAGTTAACTTCTATATATGGTCGATTCTGCTACTTGAATATTATAGTACACTAAAAAGTTAGAAAATAAAAGTTAACTGACTTCAGAGAATCGGTATAATATTACTTGTAGATATTAAGTCTTGTAGGAACATGTGAAGAGGATTTAGAAACGGTCTTCTCCCCAATCCCCAACGCTTTACAATTGTAGAATGTAACAACCTCATCAAAGAGCAAAATGCTCAATTTAGCCTGTTGTTAATTGACATCATTAGGCCCAACAATGTCTATAATTAAAAAAGAAGAAGAAGAATTGAACCCATATAATTTCCCAAACTCAGCTCGCCTTCATCACTCACTCTTGGCATCAAATCATTTGGCAATAGAGGAAGAGAGTTCCACACTATGGTTGTATTTGTTTAAATGAAAATAGTTTTCAAAAAATGATTTTGAGAAATTAAATTGATATTTTAAAAAATTTAATGTGTTGTGGTGTTTGAATATTTTTATGTAAAATATTTTTTATTATTTTAATTTTTTTTCTAGAATTATTTTTGAAAAGTTATTTTTAATGAAATAAACACAATGTAAATATATTTGTTGCAAAATATTATAATAGCATTTTCCTTTTGGAAATCAAAATATGTTTTATAATAATTAATATTTTATATAAACTTAATAATAAAAAATACATAAGTTAACCGATTTCGAAAAATTGATATAATATTATTTATATATCCTAAATCTTTTAAAGTGGGTGTGTTGGACTCATCGAGTTTCCAACATTTCTCTTAGTGTAAGTTATTTTTTCAAGTAACCATGTGTGTTTATATAAAGGGAAAAGGGGGAGGGGTTTGATTCCTCTTTTTCTGTCTTTAATTTTGTTGAGGTCCATCATAGACTACAAGTTAAAAAGTGTAATAAATTTACCCTTTGTTTTTATCTTTTGTAGCCTTAGCTACCATGCAAGGATGACATGGACAACTACGTTACTAAATAACTTTTGTTTAACTTATATTTAAACAAATTCTTTTATTAAGAGGTATTAAAGATAAAAAGCAATAACTTGTTTTAAAATATGAATACAAATTCACATACCATATATACTTATTTTCAATCTTGTTTTCATTTGACAAGTAAAATCATATTTTAATTTAAGGTTAAACTCTATTTGATATTCAAATTTTAAATTTTTAATCTACATCAAACGATAACTGTTAGATATTCACATACTAGTAAAATTGATTATTACTCAATTCGATTGATTTTTATCCGCATAGATTATTCAAAAGGTGAAGCTCAAAATATTGCCCAATATAGAACTCATCGCTTCTTGGCTTGGGCGTGACATACTAAATATTACTATGTTTCATTTATTTGTTTCTTTCAACAAAAAAAAAAAACTATTCCCAACAGGAAATGAGTCGTCGGTTTAGTCAAACAGTAAATTTTTTTTTTTTTTTTTTCGAGCCAAAGCATTTAAAGCTTTGGTATGGTGAAGCAAAAAGATGGTAATGTTCTTCACGTTCAATCGAGAAACCAGAAGCTGGGGTCGGAGTTTGAACTATTGTCGCTTGTCCAATTCTCCACTTCCGCTCCCGCTTCGTTTCCTCTTGGCATTACCTATATTATATATGATCAGATTACGATTTTAAACAAATATGATTATAGTATATACTAAAACTTTTCAAGAAATCATCATCATCATCATCATCATATATATATTTTAGTCTTACCTGGGGTATGGTGTCCATATTCATGGGAGGGAAATTTGCATTGACCATCGGAGGCTCTGGACGGTACAAATAGTCATTAAAATTCATGTTTGGTTGAGTTTTCAATTCATTTCCACCCAAATGTCCAAGCCCTTGAAGATGATGAGATCTCATCAGAGATGGCAATGGCATTGGGAATGGCAACCTTTCAACCAAGGGTTCAGCTAAATTGCTACAAACATGAAAAAGAGATGTAAAATTGTAATCTATGTATACCGGATTGGATTTTGCCTCCCTATTCAACCAACAGAGAGTCTTTAGGAAAAATGCCTGAATAGATAGAACCATGTGAAGAATGCTATTACTTGAGCTACCCAAGTATGGTTTGGAGACAAAATCTCTATCAAAGACAATACTAAGCTTATTGATGGTCCGATCCTCAACAAGCTGTTTAATTTTTATCAGTAATCTTCGTTACGTACCTTAAGGGCTGTTGAAGGCCGATTGATTGATAAGTGAAATTGGTTGGAGCTTGAACATCATTCAATGGTGGCCAGTTCATGAAGTTGTAGTTCAAACCTCGCTCGAAGCAAGCCCTACCACTAGCATTTTACGTATGAAGCGGAATCTAGATGTTACAAATAGAAAAGCAAAGTACATAAGAAAATTAGTGATAACATTCACTTCCATCGAAACCCAATACATGGAATCACAAACTCTAAAATTCTATATTCAATACCATAAATAATAACAATTTACAAATAGTTATGGGTTACATTTAGCTTTTTACCTCATTGGGATTGACCATATTGGGCACAATGTTAGCCCCAAATTCCATCCTAGTCGGTCCAATAAATTTTTTTGCTTCTAAAACTCCCTATAAAATAAAAAAAGAGACATATATAATTAGGATTTAATCTATAAAGAAGGAAAATGTTAAATCAAATAGGTTGTGTATATATATCTTGCCTTGCGCAAATGGACAAGTTCCAAGGTCTCTTCCAAGACCATTTCATGGTACATAACCTCGGTTATTGTATCAAGACAACTAGGATTTTTCAAAAAAAGCCTTCAAAAATTCCAATCCATATCATTCAAAATTAATTTCTGACAACAAAATAAAATTTTCAAGGATAATTAAATAATTAATTTGATGATCCCATACTCTAGGTTCTTCTCCACTTGTTCCAGCTCAATATTGAATACAACCATTTCATTCTGGATTTCCTGCATTATTATTCATATGATTTTACATCAAAGTCTATAAAATTATTTCTTTTTGTTCCATTCACTCGTCTATTGTTTGATTACATACCTTCAATAGAGTTCTATTGTCTTTGTCCCTTCTATAATATCAACAAGTAAAAGAATATGTATCAACCAATCACCATTAAAAATTAATATAACCAATCTTAATTAACGACAAGGCAAACCTAAGGACGCCGTAAAAGCTAGCTTCAGCATTCAACTAAGTCACAATGCATCGGATCAACTGAAACAAAACACACACACACATAAACTTGTACTAAAATTTTGTAAATAATTGTTTAATTAAATAGTTGGGATAAGAGGTTACTCACCTCTTGATTAAGCACCCTTTGTATGGTTCACCACCAAAAATGGAAAATAAAGAGTGTTGTTAGAAAGGCAAAAAAAAACCCACACGAATTATCCGCGACATTTTAAATGAAAGATCTTTAAAAGATTTTAGGTTTTTGTTGCATTTGTATCACTAAAACCCTATTTTTATTCTACAAAATGGCGGCGATCAAATTTTTATAAACATAATAAGTACAAAATATGATATGACTCTTGGTGGCGCCGCAACAATTTTGACATCGATCTAACGGTTAGAAAAAAAAACTCTTGTTAATATGTAATCTTGCACAATCTTATTACTTTTTTAATTTCTTCATTCATTGATATATGTTAAGAAATTTTGCAATTTTTTGATGTTGAAAAAAAGGCATAATTAAAGATAAAACAAATGATTGTAGATATTTAGATTCAATCAAATCCTCCATTAAAAAGCCATACCATCCACGTCGACGAGCAGGAAGTTCCATGTATTCAGCAAGAATTTGTTCGATCCTACACATACCCAAAATTAAGTCAGATACAAAAATTAAATCAAAGAAATAAAACTCAACAAGTTAATAAAAAAAAATGAGATAAGATTAAAAAATCAATAAAGGAACAAGATTTTATAATCATAGATCGAAAAAAGCAAAATCTAAAAATGAGCACACACACAAAATCACACCTTTTCTTTTCATCGAAAAGGAAGAGTTTTCCAGCTGGAGAAAATATAATAAGAGCAACCTCAATATCACAAAGGGTCAAAAGTTCATAAGCTTTCTTAACAAGACCGCTTTTTCTTTTGACAAAAGTTATATGCCTATATATTCTGTTCTCAATCTTTTTCAGCTCAATTTTAGCCCTACCCATTGTTTTTTTTCTATTATTTTCTTTTTTTCTTACTGTATGTTGTTTTTTCAATTAACCATATGTGTTTATATACAGGAAAAGTGGGTAGGTGAGGGGTTTGATTCCTCTTTTTCCTGTCTTTAATTTTGTTGAGGAAAAATGTAATAAATTACCTTTTTTATCTTTTGTAGGCTTAGCTGTCATTCAAGGCTGATGTGAACAACTATATTATTAAATAACTTTTGTTTAAACCTATATTTAAGCAGATTCTTTTATTAAAGAGGTACTAAAGAGACAGAGCAACAAGTTATTTTAAAAGATAAATACACACATTCACTTACCATATATGCCTATTTTCAATATAGTCTTTATTAGGAAAGTAAAATCATATACTAATTCAAGGTTAAACTCTATTTGGTATTCGAATTTTAAAATTTTAATATCTACCAAACGATAACTATTAAATTTATTGAGTTAAAATTTGTTGTTTTCAAGATTCAATACTACAAATATGTTATCACATATGTAGTGTTATGTCAGTTTACTATTTTACATATTACTAACTCAGTTAATGGATTTAATTGCTCTCGTTGAGCATCAAGACTGATATTTCAAATTTTGAAATGTATAAAAACTAAAAATTATTCCATTTGTAAGCATGGACTAAATCAACAACTTTATACAGTGAACAAAACTAAAAGCATGAGTTAACTACTCATGTTTGGGTTAAAATTAAAATTTAAAAATTTAAAAATTTAAAAAATATAAAAACTAAAATTAACTAATTAAAAAAAAAAAATTCCCATCAGGAAATGAGAGCACGACATTAACTCTTTGGTAATGTGAGTTGCAAATATTGTTCGATGACAATTTTTTAAAATTATATATGCATAGTTTATTTATTAAAATAAAATATTATAAAATAATGATTAATTTAATATAAAAATTATGGTTTCTCGAGTTCAAATTTAATGATTTCTATATTATATATTTTCTATATTTATTAAAATATAAAAAGCTACAATGATTAGGGGTGATTAATGATATAAATAGTTTATATAAATAAAATTATTAGTATTTAGATTTAGGAATTTTTTTTGGATGATTTTGATTTTTGATTTGAGGGAGTAAAATTTTAGAGGAAAATGAATGGTGGACTAAAATTTTTGAAGAAAAATATTTTAAAAAAAATTGGAGAGGAAATGGGTTTGGGGTAGATGGAGATGGGATGAGATGGGAGGGGAGAAAAGTTTTAGGGAAAAATAAAAATGTTTGGGGATTTGAGGTAAAAATGTAAAATATTATAGTTTGATATTTGGTTTATTCGAATTATTTGAGTTATTCGAATTCAAAAATTTAACTCGATTCGAACTTGAAATTCAAAAAAATATCTAGTTGACTCGAATAACTAAATTTGTTGAACTCGAAATTTGAATTTTTTGAGTCGGATCAAGATTTGCTCACCCCTAATAATGACTTAATTGAATAAGAAGTCGTTTTAGCATTCTATTTAATTTTTTTTACCTCTTTTTACTTTTAAATTTACATTGTTTATCAAACACACGTTGATTGTTGTGCGGATACCACATCAACAATTAATTAATTTTTTTAATATTTAAAAATTCAAAAAATTATAAAAATTATAACATTATTAAAAATATATAAAAATTATAAAAAAAACTGTTTTCTGAATTCTTTAAAACATTATTTAATTACTGGCGTGATATATACATGACATTTAGATGGTTGTCCCATTAATTTTTTTCATCCATATTGAGGTGATTTGATAAATAATGTAAGTTTAAGAGTTAAAAAGAGCTGAAAAATTAAATTAAAAGCTAAAATAACTTTTTTTTATTAAATTGAAATTACAAATAAATCATTATCCCATATAAAAAGAATATAAATATCCTCGTAAAAGTATTTGTCTTTTGTTAAGAAATAGCTTTTAATAATTTTAAAACTAAATTAAAATCTCATTAATGGAATTAAAACCTAATTAATTAGTAATGGTAGCTCATTAAGAGAATATAAATAAATTGTAATCATAATAATATCTGTATTTCATTAATAAAAAGTTGGTAAAAGTTGAAAGCATTAACACAAGGAACATGTAAAGAGAATTTAAAAACGGTACTCTCTCATGTTGTTCATTCTAAGTGATCTGTGTTCGAGTATTTTCGTGTGTAAGTATGTACATTATCGAAGGATTAAAAAAGTATGAACAAATACTATCATTTAATTACATCAGTATATTAAAAAAATAAAAAACGGTCATTTTCCCAATCCGAAACGCTTTACATTTGTAGGATGTAAAAACCTTATCGAAGAATCCAATACTCAATTTAACCTGTTATTAATTGACATCATTAGACCCAACAATACCTATAATTAAAAAAAGAAAAGCAAGAATTGAACCCATATAATTTCTCAAACCTAACTCGTCTTCATCACCCACTCTTGGTATCAAATTATTTGGCAATAAGGGAAGAGAGTTCCACACTATGGCCGTATTTGTTTAACTAAAAATAGTTTTTGAAAATTTTTTTTGAGGAATTAAATTGATATTTTAAAAAATTTAATGTGTTGTGAATATTTTTGTGTAATATATTTTTTATTATTTAATTTTTTTAGAATTATTTTTGAAAAGTTATTTTTAATGAAATAAACAAACATAAATATATTTGTTACAAAATATTATTGTAGCATTTTTCTTTTGAAAATCAAAATATGTTTTATAATAATTAATATTTAATATAAACTTAATAATAAAAATACATAATTATTATTGTTTTTGATGCCTCGGCCGTGCTCGCTTTCTCAAAGCTTTTGGGTATGCATATGTTTTTTACAGTCATCGGATGAAGTAATTCTACTGCTCCATGATGATCTACAAGGTGTTACCATGCATATATTGATTATGATTTAACATTTTTTATAAAAAAATATTATTTTATACACAAACTACGAAATTTTTTAACTCTAAAAATGATATTAAAAAGCTGCAACATGTACCATTTATTTATTCTTGATATTTATTAATCAATAATATGTGACATCTTTTTAATTTCACTTGTGGAGGCATGTCAAGTGCAAAATTAAAATATTGTTCAAGAGAATAAAATTGAATAATAAAATTTTCGAGTTTTGATAAAAATTTTAATAAGAATTTGTTTGATCCTATCCATACCCAAAATCAAGTCGGATACAAAAATTAAATCAAAGAAATAAAACTCAACAAGTGATTAAAAAACAAAAAATGAGATAAGATTAAAAAGTAAATAAAAGAACAAGATTTTACAATCATAGATAAAAAAAAGTAAAATTTAAAAATGCACCCACACAAAATCATACATTTTCTTGCCATCGAAAAGAAAGAGTTTTTCAATTGGAGAAAATATAATAAGGACAACCTCAATATCACAAATGGTCGAAAGTTCAAAAGCTTTCTTAACAAGATCGCTTTTTCTTTTGGCAAAAGTTATGTGCCTATATGTTCTGTTCTCAATTTTTTGAGCTCTACTTTAGCCTTACTCAATTTTTTTTCCCTATTCTTTTAATTTCTTGATGAAAGCGAAAATAATTTTTAAATAAAAATCATATTTATCATTTATGAGATATTTTCTTTGAAAGATTTTAGAATATATATATATATAATAAAGGAATAAGATATTTTCTAAAAGATCAAATACTATACATTTACAAAATAGTTATTAGATATTATAATCCAACAATCATTAAATTCTATAAATAGGGGTAGGAGATTTCATTTTTGGTGTGTGTGTGTGCAATAGAAAATTGTGTCATAATATAATTATATTGTGTATTAATAAAGGTGTTATTGTAACACCCCTACACTCCTTACACCCGGTATAAGAATATTACATACGGTGACAAAGTTACTTTGATAAATACTGAATTAATTTTTTTAAAATTCAATAAAACCTCCTGCAAATATTTAAACTCTAACCAACATTTTAAATGAATTAGAAAACATCAAAATCTGCTCAAATGACTCCAAATTGTGCACAACAATAATTATCATGATGTTACTTGATCAACCATAAGTGCCATAGTATTGTCAAATCATATATGAACCAAAATATTCCATTACTAATCACCATGTTTATAAAGTTCCAAAATGACATCCAATCCCAATGACTTAGGCCACTTTGAGCAACTTGTGTACATGCCATTTTACTCAAAATAAAAGTACCTAAACTTGAGCCTTCCAAAAGGGATGTGATGAGAGATCCCCTAACTTAACCTTAGCTTCCAATATCTAACTGTACTTATACGTTGAAAAAAACGCGTTAAGCCGGTAAAAGCTTAGTAATTACTACAAGAGTAAATAGATAAATTAATTATTTCACCAAATTCAATTTAACAAACATATATAAATGTTCATATCTATCTGTATACATATTTTCACACATGCAACTTCAAAAATAAATATACCTTAAGCAACTCACTTACCTTAATAGTGATTAAATTCACCGTAATATTAGATGTTCATCTTTCACACTTTAATTGCTTCTTTAGCCCATAGTAGACTATCGTAGAACCTATCGGATATACGGAACAAATACGAAGGTGCATAACAATGCACAAATGTATGGAGAGCACAAACGTACTAAACGGAGAGCACACAAAGTGCTAAACGGAGAGCGCGCTAAGATCCCTTAATAGCATGCCACTAATATCACAATAGTTCTAATTTGTCTACTTGGACAAAATCTCAATTAGCATCATTTCTCATAAATGATATACCTCACATAATAATTAATCACAAATACATCATCAAATATTTCACACTTATATTTTTCTCACATATTTATCACCATATATTTCTTACTTTTTTTTTCACATTAATTTACAAAGCTGTCCACTTGAGTCACAATCACTAAATTATTTATATCTTGAGCTACAGAATTCATCAAAATTCATGTTTGGTTGAGAGTTCACTTCATTTCCACCCAAGTGTCCAGGCCCTTGAAGATGATGAGATCTCATCGGCAATGGAAATGGCATTGGGAATGGCAGCCTTTCAACCAAAGGTTTAGCTAAATTTCTACAAACATGAAAAACAAATGTAAAACTGTAATCTATGTATATGAGATTGGATTTTGTCTCCTTATTCAACCGACATAGAGTCTTCAGGAAAAGTGCCTGAATAAATAGAACCATGTGAAGAATGCTATCACTTGAGCTACCCAAGTATGGTTTAGAGATAAAATCTCTATCAATGACAATACTAAATTTATTGAGGGTTCGATCCTCAACAAGCTGTTTAATTTTTATCAGTAATCTTCGTCAAATACCTTAAGGGTTGTTGAAGGCCAATTGATTGATCAACGAAATTTGTTGGAGCTTGAACATCATTCAGTGGTAGCCAGTTCATGAAATTGTAGTTCAAACCTTGCTGGAAGCAAGCGTGGGCACTAGCATTTTGCGCATGAAACTGAATCACGAAAATCAGTGATAACATTCACTTCCATTGAAACTCAATACATGAAATCACAAACTCTAAAATTCAATACCATAAATCATAACATTTTATAAATAGTCAGGGGTTACATTTAGCTTTTTACCTCATTGGGATTGATCATACTATCCATAATGTTAGCTCCAAATTCCATTCTAGTCAGTCCAATAATTTCATTTGCTTCTAAAACTCTCTGTAAAATTAGAAATGAGACATACATAATTAGTATTTCATTTGTAAAGAAAGAAAATGTTAAAACAAATAGGTTGTGTGTGTATAGATATTGCCTTGTGCAAATGGACAAGTTCCAAGGTCTCTTCTAAGACCATTTCATGGTACATAACCTTGGTTATTGTATCAAGACAACTAGAATTTTTCAGAAAAAAAAAACCTTCAAAAAAATCAATCCATATCATTAAAAATTAATTTCTAGCAACAGAATGAAAATTTCAAGGATAATTAAATAATTAATTCGATGATCCCATACTGTATGTTCCTCTCCACTTGTTTCAGCTCAGTACTGAATACAACCATTTCATTTTGGATTTTCTGCATGATTATTGATATGATTTTACATCAAAATCTATAAAATTATTTCTTTTTGTTCCATTTCCTCGTCTACTGTTTGATTACTTATCTTTAATAGAGTTTCATTGTCTTTGTCCCTTCTATAATATCAGCAAGTAAAAGAAAATGAATCAACCAGTCACCATTAAAATTTAATATAATCAATCTTAATTAACGACAAGGCAAACCTAAGGACGCCGTAAAAGCTAGCTTCAGCATTCAATTGAGTCACAATACGTCGGATCAACTGAAACAAAACACACACACGTAAACTTGTACTGAAATTTTGTAAATAATTGTTTAATTAAATAGTTGGGGATAAGTGGTTAATTACCTCTTGATTAAGCACCCTTTGTATGGTTCACCACCAAAAATGAAAAATCAAGAGTGTTGTTAGAAAGGGAAAAAAATCCACACGAATTATCCACGACATTTTAAATGAAAGATCTTTAAAAGATTTTAGGTTTTTGTTGCGTTTGTATCACTAAAACCTTATTTTTATTCTACAAAATGGTGACGATAATATTTTTATAAACATAATAAGTACAAAATATGATACGACTCTTGGCAGTGCTGCAACAATTCCAACATCGATCTAACAGTTAGAAAAAAAAAACCATTGTTAATATGTAATCTTGCATGATTTAAAAAAAAATCTTCATTCATTAATATATTTTTAGAATTTTTGCAATTTTTTATGGAAAAAAGGTATAATTAAAGATAAAACAAATGATTGTAGATATTTAGATTCAATCAAACCCTCCATTAAAAGGCCATACCATCCACGTCGACGAGCAGGAAATTCCATGTATTCAGCAAGAATTTGCTCGATCCTACACATACCCAAAATCACATTGGATACAAAAAATCAATCAAAGAAATAAAACTCAACAAATCATTAAAAAAACAAAAATGAGATAAGATTAAAAAGTCAATAAAGTAACAAGATTTTATAATTATAGATCGGAAAAAGCAAAATCTAAAAATGAGCACACACACACACAAAATCACACCTTTTCTTGCCATAAAAAAGGAAGAGTTTTCTAGCTAGAGAAAATATAATAAGAGCAACATCAATATTACAAAGGGTCGAAAGTTCATAAGCTTTCTTAACAAGACCACTTTTTCTTTTGGCAAAAATTATATGCCTATATGTTCTGTTCTCAATCTTTTTCAGCTCAATTTTGGCCTTACCCATTGTTTTGTTTTTGTTCTTTTCTTTTTCTCTTACTATAAGTTGTTTTTTTTTTTTTGTGTGGAAAACACTTACAAACTAAGTTACATGAGTAAATGTGGAATACAAAACTCCTTCACTTTGTCTTCTGTGATAAAAGCTAAGACTCCTTCTAGGAGTGTCTCAATCAGTTGTAGTTCTTCTTTTCTAACAAGAGCCAATTTGGCTATGAAGTCAGTGCTTCGGTTTTCCTCTCTAGGGGTGTATCGTAAAAGCCAACTGGTCTCTTGGTGTAGGATGCGATGGATTCTTCTAATTAGCACGGACTGCGAGGACTTCGACTCATCTTCGTGGATAGCTTGAGTGTCTCCATACTATCTGATTGGGTGTCAACCTTAGGGTGACCTCTTCTTTGGATAATTTTAAGTTCTTCAAGAATACCCTAAAGCTCTGCATCAGGGATGGAGCATTTGCCGAGGTACTTATTGTATCCAAGGATCCATTCACCATGTCTATCACGTATCACTCCCTCTGCCACAGCGTTCCCTGAGTCCACTTGAACAACACTATCTATGTTGAGGATGACCCATTCACCTACCGACAGATCTCCATGTGAGGATTCAAATTCAATCATCGCAGTCTCTCTATCTGTTGTTGAGAACTGTTTAGCCCAACACATCGAAGACTTAATGATCTCCATGGAATTCCAAGATTTCCCTTAAAAGATGAATAGGTTTTTGTTCTTCCAGAGTCTCCAAGCCAGGATCCCGAATAGAGATGCCCATTTAAAATCCCCACCATTTTTTTTTCAATTAACCATATGTGTTTATATAGAGGAAAAAAGGGGTGGGTGAGGGGTTTGATTCATCTTTTTTCAATCTTTAATTTTGTTGAGGAAAAGTGTAATAAAATTACCTTTTTTTTATCTTTTGTGGCCGATGTGGACAACTATCTTACTAAAAAACTTTTTTAAACCTATATTTAAGTAGATTCTTTTATTAAAGAGGCATTAAAGAGATAGAGTAACAACTTGTTTTAAAAGATGAATACACGTCAAAAAATAGAAAATTCTCTTTGTGGAAACCCTTTCTATGAGAGCCCGAGATCGGACGACGACATTTCCATGGAAGAACTGATCCCTAAAAAAGTTTGATTTAGGGAGGACGGGATTTCAGTGGATGATGGGGCACCACCGGAGGCCATGACAACACCGAAAATCTCTTGGAAGGACAAACTTGTTGGGAGAAATCATTAGAAAAACAAAAATGAGATAAGATTAAAAAGTCAATAAAGTTACAAGATTTTATAATTATAGATCGGAAAAAACAAAATCTAAAAATGAGCACACACACACAAAATCACACCTTTTCTTACCATAAAAAAGGAAGAGTTTGCCAGCTGGAGAAAATATAATAAGAGCAACATCAATATTACAAAGGGTCAAAAGTTCATAAACTTTCTTAACAAGACCACTTTTTCTTTTGGCAAAAGTTATATGCCTATATGTTTTGTTCTCAATCTTTTTCAGCTCAATTTTTGCCTTACCCATTGTTTTTTTTTTTTGTTCTTTTCTTTTTCTCTTACTATAAGTTGTTTTTTTTTTGTGGAAAACACTTACAAACTAAGTTACATGAGTAAATGTGGAATACAAAACTCCTTCACTTTGTCTTCTCTGATAAAAGCTAAGACTCCTTTTAGGAGTGTCTCGATCAGTTGTAGTTCTTCTTTTCTGACAAGAGCCAATTTTGCTTTGAAGTCAGTGCTTCGATTTTCCTCTTTAGGGGTGTATCGTAGAAGCCAACTGCTCTCTTGGTGTAGGATGCGATGGATTCTTTTGATTAGCATAGACTGCGAGGACTTCGACTCATCTTCGTGGATAGCTTTGAGTGCCTCCATACTATCTGATTGGGTTACAACCTTAAGGTGACCTCTTCTTTGGATAATTTTAAGTCCTTCAAGAATACCCCCAAAGCTCTGCATCAAGGATGGAGCATTTGCCGAGGTACTTAGTGTATCCAAGGATCCATTCACCATGTCCATCACGTATCACTCCCTCTGTCGCAGCGTTTCCTGAGTCCACTTGAACAACACTATCTATGTTGAGGATGACCCATTCACCTACCGACAGTGTAACATCCGCGTTTTTGAACCGGAGTTAGAATAGTATTAGAGTTGAATTAAGAATTAGAACGTGTAGTCTAAATAATAAAGGTTAAGAAAATTCAAGGATTAATTTGTAATTGTGTGAAAGCATAAGAGACTAAATAGCAATTTAGCCAAAATGAATTATGAGTCATCATGGGAATTAGATTGATTAAGGAGGGGCAAAAGAGTAATTTGGTGGAAGATATTTTTGGAGGCAAAGTTTTGGACCAAAGTATAAAGTTGGAAGGTCTAGGGATTAAAAGAACAATTTTACCAGTTTTATTAAGTGAAATATTTTAAGGGAAAATTCTAGAGAATTTGAGAGAGGGAAAAATCAATTAAAAAGCAAAAATATCAGCTCTCTCCATAAGCTAGCCGTCCAAGCCTTCATCTCTCATTTCTAACATTTGCTTTTATTCCAATTAAGTCCTTCCACCATTGTTAAGCCCTCCAAGCTCCAAAACCTTCCATTTTCTTTAAAATTTCTTAAGAAAAGGCATAGAAGGAAGCTAGTAGACACCTTAATTTCCTTATAGAGTCCACTTTGAAGTGTTAAAGTGGATAGGGATTGAATTAGAATTTTGGAAATTCAAGAACAAAGGTAAGAGATGATTCAATTTTCATGACATACATGTATATTTACATAATCTAGCATGAAAAAGTATTGAATTTTAGTCTTAAGCTTATATGTGTTTGTATGAAATTGAAGAGAAAGAAAAGAAGGAGAATGACTCAATTGAAGAGAAAGGAAAAGAGAAGATCAAAGAGGGAAAGGAAGCTTTTTACAAGAGTTGTAAGTACTACAAGTATTAAAAGGTTTAGAATTAATTAAATTAAAGTGTTTATAATTTTAACATATATTATTAATTATGATAAAAAAATATGTTTAATTATAAGTGTTGATTATGTGTAATTAAATGAAATGTAAAGAGACATGAAAAAGGAAGCATGTCCATTAAAACAGTTTGGACAGAACAGAAGATTAACTTTGAAAATTCATCAAAAATTGTATAAAAATAGTTAGAGGTTGAATTAAATATGTAATTAAATCTTATTGAGTTTAGTTTCATATGGAAAAAACAATGAAATAAAAGAAATTTTATATTTCGATATATACTAGTTTTTGTATAACAAGGTCAGAGTAGATTCGAGTTCCCCTATTTTGACTTTGAAAAATTATAGAAAAATGTAGAAAATTTATTAGCGACTGAAATTTATATGGTTAATTCTATAATAAGTCTACTTTCAAAATAAATAGAAGAGAACATTATTGGATTCCTGTACTAAAAGATAAATAATTTTTAGTAAAGAAAGGTCGAAACTGTTAGGCAGCAGAGAAGGGGTAAATTGAAAGAATTTAGGGTACAAATTGGCTAAAGTAAAAATTCTGAAATTTTTATGGTAAAAAGATATTTGAGTCTAATTTCAGAATCATCAAGCGGATTATAATTTTGAATTCTGTAGTTCAAGATATAAATAATTTAGTGACTGTGACTCAAATGTACAACTTTGAAAATTAATGTAAAACAAATTGAATAGAAATGAAAAATTGATGCATATAAAGTGATACGTGATGAAATTGAGAAATGAGAACGAAATGGATAAATCAAAGGTTTCCATAGTTATTAGTACCTAATTGTTTATTATTTTTGGTTAAATTGATTTGTTATTGATTTGTATTACTATAATCTGAATTATTCATTATTTAATGTTTATTTCGATATTTATATTTAAAGTGAATATAAGGTAAACGTTAATATTGAGATGGATGAAAATTTATATTGAATTAATAGTATATTTGAATTTAATTTGAATGATTTGTGATCAAAATTGAAAGTAAAAGTGAAATTGGAATTGGAATTGAAAGTGATATGAATTGTAAATTGAAAATCCCTATTAACTAGTCGAGCTGAGTCAGATATAGTTGACATGCCATAGGATTGGAAGAGTTCAGGGATACTTCAACCTTGAGTTGATGAGACACTAGGTGTCATTATTTTACTTTGGATAGATTCGATGAGGTACTAGGTACCACTTTACTTTGACTAAGCCAATGAGACACTGGTGTCACTTTATTGCTTCAAACTATCCGATGAGGCACTGGGAAGATTCGATGAGGTACTAGGTACCACTTTACTTTGACTAAGCCAATGAGACACTGGTGTCACTTTATTGCTTCAAACTATCCGATGAGGCACTGGGTGTCATTCTGGTGTGTTTGGTTGGATCCGTGTATCCGTCAAGGTCCGAGTCTTGTTAATAGGGTAAACAATGTGAAAAAGAAAGAATGTGCAAATTGTGACATTGAGGTAACTGAAATGATAATCACATGAAAGGTAAGTACAACATATGTATAAGAAATCAAAGAATGATAAAACTAAGTAAACTAAGTGATTGGAATGACTAAAATGTGAAATGAGGAAGAATATGTGAATTCATAACACTACTGTAAGTTAAATGTTACACACATAAAAGGTATGTATTTTACATGAATAAATAATTACATGAATGAGTTTGAAATGTGTGATTAAAAGATGAATGATTAATAACTCTTGTAGTACTTACTAAACCTTCACCGGCTTAACGCATTTAATTCAACGCATAGGTACAAGATCTCTGAGAAGCTAAGGTTGGATTAGGTGTCTCTCATCAAATCACATCAACATTGGAAGATTACAAGACAAGGTATACTTATTTTGAGGTAAAATAGCATGTACAAATGGTACTTATATGTCCTCAATGAATTGGTTATAAATGTTATTTTGGAATACTATGAACTTATGAAATGAGATGATGAATTTTGAATGGAATTGTGTTTTAGACTGAATTGATTTATTGGTAAAGTTTTTATATAATTTCAGGGAGTTAGTTTGAAGTTTCTAGCTATATTTCTTGATTTTAGAACAGAGGTACCAATATTTTTGTGGTGGTATCGATATTTGCCCTGTTTTGAGTAAAAATTTCATTTTCATTATTTCCAAACTGGTTTTAAGTTTCGATTTTTATTATACTTGATTATTTTGTGATATTTTGAGTAAAACGATTCAATTACACAGTATTTGAAAGAAAATTTTGTTATACTCGTTTTTAATTCCTTGATACTGTATGTAATACTCTTATACTGAGTTTATACGTGTGAACCAGGTGTCAGGGTGTTACAGACAGATCTCCATGTGAGGATTCAAATTCAATCATCGCAGTCTCTCTATCTGTTGTTGAGAACTGTTTAGCCCAACATATTCAAGACTTAATGATCTCCATGGAATTCCACGATTTCTCTTGAAAGATGAATAGGTTTTTGTTCTTCCAGAGTCTCCAAGCCAGGATCCTGAATAGAGATGCCCATTTAAAATCCCCACCATTTTTTTTTCAGTTAACCATATGTGTTTATATAGAGGAAAAAAGGGGTGGGTGAGGGGTTTGATTCATCTTTTTCCCATCTTTAATTTTGTTGAGGAAAAGTGTAATAAATTTACCTTTTTTTTTTTTATCTTTTGTGGCTGATGTGGACAACTGTCTTACTAAATAACTTTTTTAAACCTATATTTAAGTAGATTCTTTTATTAAAGAGGCATTAAAGAGATAGAGCAACAACTTGTTTTAAAAGATGAATACACGTTAAAAAATGGAAAATTCTCTTTGTGGAAACCCTCTCTATGAGAGCCCGAGATCAAACGACGACGTTTCCATGGAAGAACTGATCCCTAAAAAAGTTCGATTTAGGGAGGACGGGATTTCAGTGGATGCTGGGGCACCACTGGAGGCCACGACAACACCGAAAATCTCTTGGAAGGACAAACTTGTTGGGACTTCGAGTAAGGTGACCAACGATTCTGAGGAAGAAGATGACATCGAGGTCTTAGAGGGAGATATTCAGACATATATCTCTAATGGTTATCCTTCCATAGATTTTTTTGATAGGAGTTTTGAAATCCTTGCCCAAGATATCGCTAATACAGTTGTCATCGAGCTACTGGGGAGGAACATCTGTTTTTCAATTTTACAAAGTAAAATCTATGCCCTGTGGAAACCTTCATCTTCATTTCATCTGATGGACATTGAAAAACAGTTATTTTTTGGTCAGTTTTCAATTTTGACTGTGAAAAGGTTTTAACCGATGGACCATGGGTCATTTTTGGTCAATATTTGACAGTACAGCCATGGACATTATCGTTCAATCCTACTAAAAACTTTCCTAGTACTGTCATGGCTTGGATTCGACTCCCAGGTTTACCAAGCTATTTCTATAAAAGAAAATTATTGAAAGAAATAGGAGGCTTAATTGGTAAGGTTTCCAAACTTGATCTCAATACAGATAACAAAACCAGAGGGCATTTCGCTCGTTTGGTCGTTTATGTTAGTTTAGAAGCTCCTTTGATTTCACAAGTTTTTATCAATGGGAAGAAACAAAGAGTTTAATATGATTTTCTCCCAACCATCTATTTTACCTATGGAAAATACAGGCATGTCAAGGAAGGGTGCCACCTTGGATTTCCTACAAGTCTGCCTGAAAAAACTCCTGCTCCGACAGAACCTTCATCGGTAACGGCTACTTTGGGGGCTGATGGTAATGAGGCAAAAAGTGATTCATTTGGCCCCTAGATGTTGGTTGAAATAAGTAAACCACGTCAATCAAGAGATGTGGCTCAATCCAAAATAAAAAATTGACTGAAGTCAAGGAGGGTTCCAGATTTAAGGTTCTTCTGAAAAGGAAAGATTCCTTTGACCCAGAGAAATTTATTTTGGAAAAGGATCTTGAAGATCGACATAGAAAAGGTAAGGAGATTGTGGTTCCAAAGAATCTTACAAGGGAATTAAATCCTGGATTTACAAGCAAGTCAGCTGATGAAAATTACCTTAAGCTCCCTAACAACCAGCAGGTTCCTTCTGTGCAGCCTAATTTGAACAAAGAAAGGTCTAACCCAATGTGAACCCATGTTGGATGGATCTGGTCCCTTGGAAACTCTCCGAAAATTAAATAGTTTGAGTAAACCATGTTGCAAATTCAAACTTGAATCATGGGCAGGATATGGATACTGATTCGGGGCTGGGTATGGAGCTAGTAGGTCGGATTCAGTCTTTGGTTACTACAGGACTGCCGCAAGGTGCTATCGGCGTGCATGAACAGATTTCTACGCCTAGAAATAAGTTTGTAACAATGGGCTTGACGCAGGTTGGGGAAGAGCATGTTCGACAGGTTTGGAGCACCAGTCGGCGTCCCACGTTCCTCCGTCTCGGGCGATCAATGTTACGATCTCCGAAACACCCGGAAGCTTAGACCCATAAAAACATTCTGCTGTTGCCTTTCATTCACACCAAGCTTCGGCGGTTGAAAGGCAGTCTGTAGGGAAGTTATTGTCGGACAAAAAAAGAAAGAGGTACAAAAAATTCTAACAGCTCTAGAAATCTTGCAGGTGGCTCTTGAATCCTTAAAAATATTAAAATAGTTCATGGACATGGGAGCAAGTTCAAATCAGGAAGTGGCAGTAAGGTGTTGCTTAAGGATTCAATGGCACATTTGGCTAAAGCTATAGCTTCACCAAATCCTACCATTGTTGGAGTTAATTTAGTCTCCAATGAACAGGGACATAAGGACGGTTAACAACCCTCCGAGCATAAATAATTTAGTCTGGTATTTTATTGGATAATTGTTGCTTTGTTCTTATTATTATTTTTATAAATAATAATAATAATAATAATTATTAAAATTTTCCTTTATATTATTATGATGACAAATTTAACAATTTTCAGTTGGAATTGTCAAGGTTGTGCGAGTGGTAAGTTCCTTCGGGTATTTCACGAATATAATGTTGAATACAAGCCTGATATTGTTCGTCTTTTGGAACTGAGAATTAGTGGTAAAAATGCTAATTTTACTATTGAAAAATTGGGTTTTAATTTCTCTCATTGTGTGGAAGCTACAGGATTTTCAAGTGGCATATGGGTTAGATGGAAAGATTTAGTGAGTATTTTTATTTTGTATAATCATCCTCAATTTATCCTGCTTCGCGCTTCTGGTATGAACCTTCCTTCTCCTATTTACATTATTTTTGTATATGGTAACCCTAATAAAAGTAAGCGAAAGGTATTGAGGACTGAGTTGAAATATGTTTTACCTCGAGATCAGTATCCTTGCATTCTCATGGGTGATTTTAATGCTATTTTTATCCCTTCATGATAAGAAAAGCATTTATAATACTGGTAAGAGGTGTAACCTGTTTGGTGACTTTATTGATTCTTGTAATTTGCAGGACATAGGGTTTGTTGGGCCATCCTTCACTTGATAGAGGGGTAGTACGATGGTAAGACTTGACCGAGATTTGGCCAATGATGCATGGTTCACAGCTTTTCCTCAATGTCTTCTATAACATTTGCCGATAGTCAAATCAAATCATAGGCCGATACTTCTAATTACTAATCAATCTTGTCCTTCAAAGAGAGGCAGGCTTTTCAGATTCCTTGTTGGTTGGACCAAGCATGTGAATTTTCCCTCACTGGTTAAGGATAAGTGGCACTTTTCAGGTGATATGTTCCAAATGCTTTCTGAGTTTACTAATCATGTGAAAGAATGGAAGAAATCTGTTTATGATTTCATAGGTACCCGAAAGAAGAAGCTCATGAAGTCCCTTTTACATATCCAAAATGCCTTGGATTGTTTTGCCTCTGATCGGATTGTATAATTAGAATATGATGTTAGAGATGAATTGGAAAACCTTTTAGATCATGAGGAGATGCTATGAAAGCAGAAGGCTAGGTGTGATTGGCTTTAGTTGGGAGACTGAAATACCAATTTTTACCATAGTTGCACACTCCAACGCAGAAAGCATAATCGCATTAATACCTTGTGCATTTCTAGTGGCGAGTGGTGTTCTGATCAGGATGTTCTTCGGACTGAGGCGGTTCGTTTCTTCTTCGAGTCTGTATGGTGAAAAGACAGAGCCTATCAGGGGTTTACCTTTAACCTTTTCCCAAAGTTTAGAGATAAGGACATTGCTTACTTGGATAGAGTGGTGACAGATGCTAAAATTAAGAAAGCCCTTTTTGACATCGCTCCTTTGAAAGCTTCAGGGAGTGATGGTTTCCATGCGCAGTTCTTTCAAAGTCAGTGGGACATCGTAGGTAGTGCAGTTTGTGAATGGGTTCGAGGAGTCTTTCCTGGAAATCATACTGAACCGTAATTGAATAATACTTTGCTTGTCCTTATTCCCAAGACTGATCACCTGGAAGACTTCACTCAGTTCTGCCCTATCAATCTATGTTTGGTATTGTACAAATTAGTTATGAAAGTTATTGCTAATAGATTTAGACTGGTTTTTCCTAACATTATCTCGCAAGAACATGTTGGATTTATTGCAGGTCACAACATTTCAGATAATGTGATCATCGCTTAAGAGATTATACATTGCATGAGGAGCAAGCATAAAGGGAAGAATTGGATGGCCCTCAAACTAGATCTCGAAAAAGCTTACGATCAAGTGAGTTGAGACTTCATAAGTGAGTTGCTACAAATTGTAGAGGTCCCAAAGTTTCTTACCTCAGTTATCATGAAGGCTATTTCTTCCTCGACCATGTAAATTCTTTGGAATGAGGTCTCTACTCAGAGTTCAGACCAGTTAGAGGGATTAGGCAAGGATGCCCTTTGTCTCTGTATCTCTTTGTGTTATGCATGGAATGGCTTGGCAGAATCATTCACGCACAAATTACTGAGGGCAAATGGATCCCTATACACCTTTCCCGTTCGGGCCCCAATCTCTCACATTTATTCTTTGCAGACGATTTGGTGATTTTTTTGCAAAGCAGAGATGGAACAAGCTAATCTACTTTCAGGTATGTTGAATCATTTCTGTGAATTTTCAAGTCACAGAATCAGCATAAGGAAGGTACTATTCACTTCTCTAAAGAAATGGATAACGAGTCGAGCACCTGTATTAGTCAGGTGTTTGGCTTTAGGATTGTCTAGAATCTTGGAGCTTACCTAGGTGTTCCTCTCTTGCATGAAAGTGTCACTAAGAGCACATTAAGGTTTGTGCTGGAAAAAGTTCGAAGGAATTTGCAAAAATTGGGAGGTCAGGAAACTTTCTATAGCAGGTAGAGTTACTCTAGCTCAGTCAGTGCTCTTAGCCATCCCAAATTACTTTATGTAGTCAATGCTCATCCTGATAGGGATTTGCAAAGAAATTGAACAGATTGCGAGACAATTTGTGTACGGATCCACCAGTGGACATCCTAAATTGGCTTTGGTTGGCTGGGAGTCTATATGTCAACCACAGGATAGAGGAGGCCTTGGATTTCAGTAGTTGCAATATCAGAACAAATCATTTCCTATGAAGATAGGGTTCAATATTTTCACTAAAATGAATGCTCTTTAGGTTCAGGTCTTACGATCTAAGTACAGTGTCGAAGGCTACACCCCTAACTCCATTGATAGAAGTAAGTGCTCACATCTTTGTCGCTTTCTTGCTAAGGTATGGCCCTTTCTTTGTGAGAATTTGGTTTGGTCAGTAGGAGATGGGAATAACATTCATTGTTGGAAAGATCGTTGGATTAAGGGAGTTGAACCTTTAATATCAAGCATACCTGCCCATACAAACTTAAACTTGGATTGCAAACTAAAAGACATGGTTTTAATTGATGGTACTTGGAACATCGAGCTCTTCCAAATGTGGCTTCCAGTTGAGGTCATTCACCAGATTATTAGCATTCCTCCCCCCCACCCAAGTGTGGTTGTTGACAGAATTATAAGGTCCTCTTCCTCCTCAGGATGTTTCTCAGTAAGCAGTGCTTACTGTACTATTAAAGAAGACACGTGGGCACCCAAGAATACGAACTGGAAAATTATTTGGAAATTTCAAGGGCCCCAAAGAGTTCGGTTTTTACTCTAGTTGATATACAAGCAACAGCTTCTCACTAATTCAGAGCGCACTAGAAGAGGACTAGGGAAAAGTAGCTCCTATGGTATTTGTGGTCATATGACTGAAGATATTCAACAAATTTTACGTGATTGTAATGCAGCTAAGGAAGTGTGCAAGCTTGTTATTCCTACAGATCAACAAAACAGGTTTTTCTCTGAAGCTTTCCCAACTTAGTTTCTCTCTAATATTTGCTCTTCTGTGCTTTTGCAGGATCGTGACATACAATGGGCAAACTTTTTTGGGATGTTATTATGGAGAATATGGAAGAACAAGAATCTCTTTATCTTCTAGAACATCACATGGCCAGTGGCTGACATTGTTAAAGATTCTAAGAGTTGGACATGACAGGTTGAGGCAAATCAATCTACCTATACAATTCTCTCCTCGTATCAACAAATCAAAAGGTTCCTAATGAATTTGGAAGCTCACATTTTCACTGATGGAGCAGTTGTAAGTATTACAGGGCAGGCTGTAGTAGGTGGTGTGATTCGAGACATGACTGGTAATTAGATCATGGGTTTTAACCACTACCTAGGTAATTGTAATCCTTTGGAAGCTGAGCTTTAGGGAATCATGGATGGTGTCCTGATCTTGCTACAAAATGGTTTGAAACGAGCCACCATCCAGACAGATTGTCTCGAATTTGTTAAATTATTGACCAAAATGGAAGAGGATGACATGAGCATCACTATCCTTAGATGAACCCCATGGATACTCCAAAGTGAAGGTCAGTGGAATATCTAGTACGTGCCCAGAGGGAAGAACCTAGTAACAAATAGATTGGCTAAATTAGGCCTCTCATGGAAGCAAAATTTACAGAATTTTGGTAAACCTACCATTGATCTACTTGGTACCTTTCGTCAAGACATGGATTTTGACTTCGTTGATTTCTTACGTTGATGTATTGTTGATTTCTTTTTAATCACCAAAAAAAAAAAAGATGAATACACACATTCTCATACCATATATGCCTATTTTCAATATTATTTTTATTTGGAATGTAAAGTTATATTTTAATTCAATGTTAACAACTTTATTTGGTATTCGAATTTTAAAATTTTAGTCTCTACCAAGTGGTAACTATTAAATATTAAAATTTTGGTCTCCATTAAACTGTAACTATTAAATTTACTGAGTTAAAATTTGTTGTTTTCAGGATTCGAGACTACAAACATGTTATTACATAATTGCTATCATTGAACGTCAAGACTGAAATTTCAAACTTTGAAATGTATAGGGACTAAAATTTATTCCATTTGCAAGCATTTACACTTTGTACAAAACAAATGGCATGATTTTTTTTTTTTGGTAAATAAAGAGGCATTAGAATTCCTGAAATCAAATTAACTAAGCATTATGATCAGCAATACAATCAGTAAAAAGTAAATTCCTAACATCAGTGCTAGGCACATCAATGATTCGAAAGTCAATATCCGCAGTACTATAGGACGTAGCAAGGAAATCCGCGACCTTATTGCCGTCCTTACGAACAAAAGTGACCTCAAAACCATCAAATTGTTGAGCTAACATTTTGATCTATCGAACAATAGTTTTCGAAGGTGCCCCATCAAAACAATCCTTGATCAGCTACACAATTACCAAACAATCGCTTTCAATAATTATTTTATCATAATTCTTGTGCTTCGCGATTTTAAGACCATCGAACATTACCTATAATTCTCCATTAAGAGTCGGGCCCCTACCAAGGAATCTTCGAAAACCAGCAACCTAGCTACCATTTGAATCACAAAAAACACTAGCAGTTGTCGACCAATCTCTAGCAATCCTCACAGCACCGTCTGTGTTAATCTTAATTCACCCCGTGTCAGACGGTCGCCACTAAACTGTCAACTCCTCTATCATTCTAGAATGTCTCTATTTGCTTTGTGCTTCAATTATACTAGAGACAAGACAAAAAGCATTAGCTATTAGCTTACTGACATCACCAACCTGCTGTTGAAAAACAAAGCCGTTCCTTTGCTTCCAGATGTACCAACTAATGATAGCAAACACCATAGAAGCATCCACATCCATCCTTCCCATTCTAAATTTCCCTTTCAGACATGCCACTAGCCAAGCCTCCAGGTCCAGATTGAAAAAAGCCTTAACTTCCTCCTTCTTGATCACACTTGCCAGACAACAGCTGCAAATCTGCAATCACGCAGCACATGCAAAATCGTCTCACTAGCTGCCCCACATTGTACACACCCAACAGCCATTCCTCTATGGACCCTTTCATTATTCGTAAGAAGCCATTGTCGTCGTACTAACCAGAGGAAATACTGAAACCAAGGTGGTAATTTATTCTCCCAAATCAGCCACCATGTACTGTCCTCTACCAAAACTCCATTAGTCTTTAAACTACTATAAGCAGATTTAACCAAAAAATTCCCATTTCTACTCAATTTCCACATGCAAATATCCGCACCTAGGTCATCATTAAGAAGATGACAAGAAACAATCACTCCCAGAATATCTTTGTGAAAATAAAATTGAAGAGACAACCAATCCCATCCACCATTAGAATTAACAAAATCAGCCACCTTTAAATGTGATGAAGCAATTTTACCTGGAATTAAATGGTCCTTTAAAATCCTAAAATTTGGTAACCATTCATCAAAGAACAAATTGACCGAACGCCCATCCCCTATGCTCTAACGAAATCTAGCTTGAGCATGACTCCAAATACTTGATAAGGAGTGCCACACGTAGGAACAAGGATTTACTCTGTCCGGACAAATTTCTTTCACTTTATACTTCGACCTTAACACCCTAACCCAGAGAGCATCCATCTTAGACATCAGAAAAAATGCCAACTTCATCAAATAAGCCACATTCTGTGATTTCATCCTTCGTAAACCAAGACCCCCTTTTAATTGAGGTTGATAAATGGACTTCTATTTAACCAAAGACACTTCAGGTGTATTAGTAGTTGACCCCCATATGAAGCGTCGCACTACCTGCTCAATCTGCTCACAAACGCCAGCCAGGATCATAGCAGATTGCATGAAATATCCGAGGATAGCAAGTAGTACCGATTTTGCCAACGTAGTATAACAACCTCGCATCAAAAGCATTAAGCTTATTACGTATCTTATCCACAACAAATTGAAATGTACTCTTTGTGGTTCGATTATGAAACAATAACACCCCCAAATAAGTACCAAGATCCTCAATTCGTTGGAAATGCAATAAACTTCCAATCTGATCCTTATCCATATCAAAAGTATTCGAGGAGAAATAAATTTGAGACTTATGCGCATTTACTTTATGTCCCGAAAAATAATCTAACTCAGTAATAACACCATGAATTACCTCGATGTTCTCCAATCTCGTTTCCCCAAATAAAACTCAGTCGTCTATGAAAAAGAGATGGGACAACTTAGGACCACCTTTCCCCATCTTAACAGGTTTCCACTTTCCCTGAGAAACTGATTGTTGAATAATTTGTCCAAGTCTTTCCATAGTCAACACAAAAAGATAAGGGGATATGGGATCACCTTGGCGCACACCCCTAGTAGGGGCAAACTCCTCCGTAAAACCACCATTCCACAGGACTTACATCGTGGTAGTGGAAACACAATTTATAATAAGGCGTCTCATATTAATAGGTAATCTCACATCCTCCATTGTGTCCATTATAAAATCCCACCTCAATCAGTCGTAAGCCTTCTCCATATATATCTTGACCACCATCCACCCCTTCTTGCCTTTACGGATACGCATTGAATGAACGACCTCCTCAGCAATGATGAAATTATCTATTATGTATCGACTCGCAATAAAACTGGTTTGATTTTTATCTATTAGCTTTGGCATGACTGCTTGAGCAGATTCACAATCACTTTAGTTAACAGTTTGTAAGGCATCGTACAAAGACTTATTGGCTGATATTGTGTCACAATCTCAAGTCTTAGAACTTTGGGAATAAGCACAAGGAGCGTCTTATTCAGAAATGGTTCAATCTCACCAGTTTCAAAACCTCTCCGAACCATAGAGACTAAAGAATCACCCACAACATCCCATTGCGACTGGTAAAAAAGATCATGGAATCCATCGATGCTTAGAGCCTTAAGTGGAGCCATTTCAAATAGATCGTCATGCACCTCACTACGTGTGACCTCCTTGCTCAGAAAAGAAACCCACTCAAAGCCTATATCTGGAAAAGCATTACACAGAGACAACTCTCCACCAATTGACCCATCACTAGTATAAAGCTGCTTATAGAATTCCACCACCACTTTCTGAATCTTGTCCTCATCATAACACCACGAACCATCCTCTAGCTTCAAGGACTTGATATTATTAATACATTGCCTCTTATTCATCTGGCTATAGAAATAACCTGTGTTCCGATCCCCAAGAGTAAGCCAATCTTTCCTCGACTTCTACTTCCAAAGCAACTCCTCGTCATCAAGAACACCTTCTAGTTCAACTCTCAAAATAGTCTCTAAATCAATGAGCTTCTGGGAGTAATACGATTCAAGACATTTTTGTATGCCTGAAATCTGAGCCAAGAGGATTCGTTTCTTCCTCAAAATATCTCCATACACCTCCCAGTTCCATTTCTTAGCAGCTGTAGTAAGACATTTCAGTGTCCCCTCTAACCGAACATCCGTTTTCCAATTCTCAGCCACCAAATTACCAAAGGCATCATGATTAAGCCAGCCAATAAGAAATCTAAATGGTCTAGCTGGTTTAGGACCGAAAGATATGCCAAATCTTATAGCTAATGGCCGATGATCTGACATAATCTTATGTAGGTGTAAGACCATCATATCCGGAATAACTGACTTCGAAGAAGAATTACACAAAGCTCGATCCAATCATTCAAAAATACACCCTCTATTCTAAGTAAATTTTGACCCTTGAAACCTAACTTCCTTAAGATAAGAGTCATCACAAAATTTTCTAAACAACTTACAAGTAGAACGACCAACATTGGATCCCCTTTGTTTATCCTTATTGTTCAATAATGCATTCAAATCACCAGCCAGCAACTAAGGAGATCGATCACAATCAAAATTCCCCAACGCATCCCATAAGCCTTTCCTAATTGCTGGTTGAAGACTCCCGTAAACACCCGTGAACCAAACCCAATCTTGTAAACTCGAGAACTTAACTCGCATATGAATAAATTGAAAACTATTTTCCACCACAACCATATCTACAGAATTCTTCCACAGCACTCAAATACCTCCCGAGAAACCTTGCGCTTCCACCCTGTGAGACTTTAAAAGCCCAATTTTCCTAATAACCTGATCCGCCTTATAACCACTAATTCTGGTCTCCATAAAAACCATCACCTAAGGATCAAAGTCATGCATATAATCCTTCACAACTCTATAAAACTTCGGATTACCTGTACCTTAGCAGTTCCACACAAATATTTCAATTTTTATAATAAAAGAAATGCAAACCTGAAACACACCATCATGTCTCTATGGCATCCATCCCAATGGCTCAATCATCCTCCTTAGAACTTCCCGCTTGAGCTACACTCGTTTTTGGGCCACCATCGCCCTCTGTCACAAGAGCCAAACAAGAGTAATCCAACTGAACCCCCGTATGAATTTGACCCATCTCCATGCTTCGCACGATCCCATCAAGAGCGGCCTCCAAAGGAAACACACATTACGCCTTAGCATGGAAAACACCTCCACTGGTTCCACTAAAATTAGAATGCTCGTTAAGCAATTTAGCCTTCATAGACATGGGAAATGAACTTTGGGAAGCTAAATTTTTAAAACCCAACGTATCCAAAGGAGTACTGCTACCACTTGAAAACACATTTGGATTTTTATTCTCTTTGATAACAACAATTGAATGATTTTTAAGATCCAACACCCGAGGCCCAGCAACATTCTCCTTTTACTTCTTATTTTGTCCAATTTTTAATCCAGCCAAAAATCCACTCCCTTCAGCCCGAAACCCATCTTTTTTAACCCCTAACTTTAATCCAGTCACACCATTACCCATGGACTTATTAGTCTTTGACTTGGAGACCAACTTATCCCCATTTACTGCTAGATGGTCACTCCCAAATTGCACCACATTACCAGTAGCCACCAAGCTGACCCAATTCTCAAATCCCATTAAATTAACAGCCTTATCATTATCCTTATTTTTGTTGCCAAAATGGAAAATACCCAAAGATTCCTCCATCATTGGCTCCTCATTTTTCGCATTTTTGAAAAGCACGTTAAACCTTGATCCCGTTTGATTCTTGCCACGAATAGTACTCATGGACACCTTCTTCTACCATTGACCTCTCCTTTGTCGACGATCAACAACCATCCACTCCTCATACTCCTCATTTTCAACCCGATTTTGAACATTTTTAGCATTTGTCTGTGCCAAATTACATTATGAAATAGGAGCATTGTTGCTAGTTTCATCTAACTCCTCTACAACCTTATGAGGACAGGCATCCCTCACATGGCCATAGCGTCCACACCCAAAGCAATTGATGGAAGAGATTCATACTTTACCCTATGCACTCTATTTGCAATCCGAATTCTAGAGACCAAAGGATTAGCTAAATTAACTTGAACCGCAAATCTAGCAAATTGACCTCCAGCCCCGGTATCAATTTGTAAGTCAATGCGAACCACCATTCCTTCTAGACTGCCAATCTTTTGGAGAATGCTCTGTTTATAAAAAGCTCCGGACAGCCTAGGGATACGAATCCATGCAACGACTTTCTGCGGAAAATCATTCAACGAAGAAAATTGCGTCGACCATGGCTGAATTGTTAAGTAATGACCATAAATTACCCAAGGCCCCTTTGAGAGCACATTCCTATAATCCAAGTCAGGCTCAAACTTTTTCAAGAAATAATCGTTATCAATATCCATGAGCTGAAAACGCATACTTCCCACAGCAGCTCGTATCGTGGGACATCTTTAGGCTTGTTTTTAGTGGCGAAGTCACGTTGATGAATGAACCCTTAAAATTTTTTGAAAAAAAAGATACTTTATAAAAATAAATTTTAATTAAAAATTAAAACTTGAACCCGCAAATTGAATTGCATACTTCATTTCTTTTCTATTGTTGTGTTGTATCATTATTTAAAACTACATGAATAACAAGAGAGCAATCGCAACACTTACAATGAAATTAAATGAAAATAAAATACTAATAAATTTTAATTATTGGATTACCGAGTACTGTTTTCTTTTGTTGTCTATTTCCATTTTTTTCTACCGAATAAAACATTGTAGGCTGGAAATAGGAATAAAATGCAGGAAACAGTTTCTGTGATCCATATTATTACGTGTTTAGATCAAAATACTATAATATTTGATATTTACATTTGAATTGCAAATACACCAACCAAACCAGTTTTCTTATAGAACATTTAGATCGAAATATTATTGTTAAAAATTTGGCACTACTATCTATTAGGAAATCCCAAAATGGTTGCTAGTCTAAGATTAAATTTAACTTTAGTTAATCTACATAAGTAAAGACTTTTACTTTCAAGCCTCTTTTGACCTTGGGCGTCTTTACTTGTATGTGCTTTGATCAAATTATAAGAGAGCACCAACATAACAAGTTCCCAAGAAGATACTTAGCCATATAAAATCTTGACAATGGCGACATTAAAGCTTAAGAATATTAACCTTCTTTTCCTTTTGGGTTAAAAGTTTCATGAAGTTCCCACAATATTAATGATCTTTGCTTAAAAAGGAGGGAGATGGTGTATTGTAGAAGACAAATCCGACAGATTCTAAAGCTCATTCCACCTCAATGTTAATTAGCTAGGTTTTTCAAAGAGGGTAAATTCCTAAACAATTCACTGATCTTTTTTCATTACAGCAATCTCAATCTATCTAACTTTAAAACGGCTATAAAAAATCAAGCTCTTAACATGCATGCACGATGTTGCCGCTTGCTTTTAACATATAGTTCAAAAAATAATAATTTGTTGATTTCCAGGAAGCACAGCAGTAATAGAGTATTTCAAAAAGCTGAAGCACAAATGTTTTAAATATTAAAACCCAAAACGGGGAAACTATAACATAGAATCCAAGTCTTTGATGCAAAATATTATTATATCATCCGACCCCAGTATCTAATGAGTCGTCGGCTTAGGCAAACAGTAAATTGTTTTTTTTATTATTATTATTTCGGGCCAAAGCATTAAAGCTTTGGTAGGGTGAAGCAAAAAGATGGTAATGTTCTTCACGTTCAATCGAGAAACCAGAAGCTGGGGTCAGGGTTTGAACTATTGCCGCTCGTCCAATTCTCCCCTTCCGCTTCGTTCCCTCTTGGCGTTGCTTGTATTATATATATGATCAGATTATGGTTTTAACCAAGTATGATTATAGTATAAAGTATTAAAATTTTTCAAAAAATCATCATCATCATATATATATTTCAGTCTTACCTGGGGTATGGTGTGCATATTCATGGGAGGGAAATTTGCATTGACCATCGGAGGCTCCAGATGGTAGACATAGTTATCAAAATTCAGGTTTGGTTGAGTGTTCACTTCATTTCCGCCAAAGTGTCCAGGCCCTTGAAGATGATGAGATCTCATCGGCGATGGAAATGGCAGCCTTTCAACCAAGGGTTTAGCTAAATTTCTACAAACATGATAAAGAGATGTAAAATTGTAATCTATGTATATGGGATTGGATTTTGTCTCCCTATTCAACCAACAGAGAGTCTTCAGGAAAAGTGCCTGAATAGATAGAACCATGTAAAGAATGCTATCACTTGAGCTACCCAACTATGGTTTGGAGACAAAATCTCTATCAAAGACAATACTAAGCTTATTGAAGGTCCGATCCTCAACAAGCTGTTTAATTTTTATCAGTAATCTTAGTTAAAGACCTTAAGGGCTGTTGAAGACCGATTGATTGATCAGTGAAACTGGTTGGAGCTTGAACATCATTCAATGGTGGCCAGTTCATGAAGTTGTAGTTCAAACCTCACTCGAAGCAGGGCCGGCCACTAGCATTTTGCACATGAAGCGGAATCTAAATGTTACAAACAGCAAAGCAATGTACATAAGAAAATCAGTGGTAACATTCACTTCCATCGAAACCCAATACATGAAATCACAAACTCTAAAATTCTATATTCAATACCATAAATCATAACATTTTATAAATAGTTATGGGTTACATTTTAACTTTTTTACCTCATTGGGATTGACCATCTTGGGCACAATGTTAGCTCCAAATTCCATTCTAGTAGGTCCAATAATTTCATTTGCTTCTAAAACTCTCTGTAAAATCATAAACGAGAAATACATAATTAGGATTTCATTTGTAAAGAAAAAAAATATTATATCAAATAGGTTGTGTGTCTGTGTATATATATCTTGCCTTGCGCAAATGGACAAGTTCCAAGGTCTCTTCCAAGACCATATTATGGTACATAACCTCGGTTATTGTATCAAGACAACTAGGATTTTTCAGAAAAAATCTTAAAAAAAATCAATTCATATCATTCAAATTTAATTTCTGACAATAAAATGAAAATTTCAAGGATAATTAAATAATTAATTCGATGATCCCATACTCTAGGTTCCTCTCCACTTGTTCCAGCTCAATACTGAATACAACCATTTCTTTCTGGATTTCCTGCATTATTATTCTTATGATTTTACATCAAAGTCTATAAAATTATTTCTTTTTGTTCCATTCACTCGTCTACTATTTGATTACATACCATCAATAGAGTTTCATTGTCTTTTTCCCTTCTATAATATCAACAAGTAAAAGAAAATAAATGAACCAGTCACCATTAAAAATTAATATAACCAATCTTAATTAATGACAAGGCAAACCTAAGGACGCCGCAAAAGCTAGCTTCAGCGTTCAATTGAGTCACAATGCACTGGATCAACTGAAACAAAACACACATACACACGTAAACTTGTACTAAATTTTGTAAATAATTGTTCAATTAAATAGTTGGGGATAAGTGGTTACTCACCTCTTGATTAAGCACCCTTTGTATGATTCATCGCCAAAAATGAAAAATCAAGAGTGTTGTTAGAAAGGGAAAAAATCCACACGAATTATTCGCGATATTTTAAATGAAAGATCTTTAAAAGATTTTAGGTTTTTGTTGCGTTTGTATCACTAAAACCCTATTTTTATTCTACAAAATGGTGGCGACCAAATTTTTATAAACGTAATAAGTACAAAATGTGATATGACTCTTGGCGGCGCCTCAACAATTTCAACATCGAGATTACGGTTAGAAAAAAAAAATCCTTGTTAATATGTAATATTGCACGATCTGATTATTTTTTAAATTTCTTCATTCATTGATATTTGTTAAGAAATTTTGCAATTTTTTTGATGTTGAAAAAATGCATAATTAAAGATAAAACAAATGATTGTAGATATTTAGATCCAATCAAATCCTCCATTAAAAAGCCATACCATCCACGTCGACGAGCAGGAAGTTCCATGTATTCAGCAATAATTTGTTCGATCCTACACATACCCCAAAATCAATTGGATACAACAATTAAATCAAAGAAATAAAACTCAACAAATCATTAAAAAAAATGAGATAAGATTAAAAAGTCAATAAAGGAACAATATTTTATAATCATAAATCGGAAAAGTAAAATCTAAAAATGAGCACACACACACAAAATCACACCTTTTCTTGCCATCGAAAATGAAGAGTTTTCCAACTAGAGAAAATATAATAAGAGCAGCCTCAATATCACAAAGGGTCGAAAGTTCATAAGCTTTCTTAATAAGACCGCTTTTTCTTTTGGCAAAAGTTATATGCCTATATGTTATGTTCTCAATCTTTTTCAGCTTGATTTTAGCCCTACCCATTGTTTTTTCTCTTCTTTTTCTCTTTTTGTAAGTTGTGTTTTTAATTAACCATATGAGTTTATATAGAGGAAAAGGGGGTAGGTGAGGGGTCTGATTCCTCTTTTTCCTGTCTTTAATTTTATTGAGGAAATGTAATAAATTTACTTCTTTTTTTTTTATCTTTTGTAGCCTTAGCTGCCATCCAAGGCTGATGTGGGCAACTATGTTACTAAATAACTTTTGTTTAAACCTATATTTAAACAAATTCTTTTATTAAAGAGGTATTAAAAAGACAGAGCAACAAGTTGTTTTAAAAGATAAATACACACATTCACCTACCATATATGCTTATTGTCAATATTGTTTTTATTTGGAAAGTAAAGTCATATTCTAATTCAAGGTTAAATTTTATTTGGTATTCGAATTTTAAAATTTTAGTCTCCACCAAGCAGTAACTATTAAATTTATTGTGTTAAAATATATTGTTTTTAGGATTCGATTCTATAAATATGTTATCACATATGTAATGTTATGTCAGCTTACTTTTTTACATATTACTCACACAAAAAAGCCAGCTAATGTATTTAGTTGCTATCGTTGAGCATCAAGACTGATATTTCAAATTTTGAAATGTATAGGAACTAAAAATTATTCCATTTGCAAGCATGGACTAAATCTACAACTTTATACAGTGTACAAAACTAATAGCATGATTTAACTACTCATGTTTGGGTTAAGATTAGAATTTCAAAATTTAAAAAATATAAAAACTAAAATTGACTAATTCAAATAATACAATGACTAAAATTAATTAAATTAAAATATAGAGATTAAATCCATAATTTACACAAAATACATAAATTAAATTAATGACATAATTTTAACTTTAACCATAAACCAATGCATTAGTTTTTAAATTTGTTGTTAAAATTCTCAACCTTTTCGGATAAAAATTTGTCGAAAATACAAAAGAAAAAAAAAATTGTATATAATAGATGCAGTTAATTGAGGTAATTCACCAACAAGGTGAAGCTCAAAACATTGCCCAACATAGAACTCTTCACTTGTTGGCTTGGGCATGACATACTTCCTACAGCAGCTTGTGTCGTGGCGACATCTTTAAGCTTATTACCAGAGGCGAAGTCAAGTTGATGAATGAAGCCCATAAAAATTTTTAAAAAGAAAGATACTTTAAGAAAATAAAATTTAATTAAAAAATTAAAACTTGAACCCACAAAAATGAATTGCTTACTTCATTTATTTTCTATCGTTGTGTTCTATCATTATTTAAAACTGCATGAATAACAACTGAGCAGCCTCAACACTTAGAATGAGATTAAATGAAAATAAAACACTAATAAATTTTAATTATTGGATTAACGAGTACTGTTTTCTTTTGTGGTCTTTTTTCCATTTTTTTTCTACCCAACAAAATATTAATAGGAATAAAATGCAGGAAACTGTTTCTATGATCCCTATTATTACGTGTTTAGGTCAAAATACTATAGCATTTGATATTTACAGTTGGATTGCAGATACACCAACCAAACCAGTTTTCTTATGGAACATTTAGATCGAAATATTATTGTTAAAAATTAGGCACTATTATCTATTAGGAAATCCCAAAATGGTTGCTAGTCTAAGATTAAATTTAACTTTAGTTAATCTACATAAGTAAAGACTTTTACTTTAAAGCCTCTTTGGACCTTGGGCGTCTTTACTTGTATGTGCTTTGATCAAATTATAAGAGAGCACCAACATAACAAGTTCCCAAGAAGATACTTAGCCATATAAAATCTTAACAATGGCGACATTAAAACTTAAGATTATTAACCTTCTTTTCTTTTTGGGTTAAAAATTTCATAAAGTTCCCACAACATCAATGATCTTAGCTTAAAAAGGAGGGAGATGTTGTATTGTAGAAGACAACCCCGACGTTTTTTCCCATCTCTTTTGGCGTCGGCAACAACAAAGATCTTAGCTTTTTATGGAGCAGTGAATATAGTGGGAGAATTAGAGCAGTTTTGTGCAAATATAAGGGGCGCCCACAAAGTGTGAATTTGACGGAGCAAGTTGGTATGTGTGTAAAAGTGAGCGCCATGGGCTACAATGTTTTGCTGCATAATTTCATGCTTGACTTGGGTTTTGTTGCATTGAAAATGGGGGATTATAGTGGAATGGAGAGCTCTCCCAGATTTGGGGTTTGATCCAAAAATCAATGAAGACTGGGGAGGAATAGGGTGGACTTGGAAGCCACTAATAAGGAATACTTGAGGAGTGTCAACTCCCTTACGTAATACAAACGCATTAGGATCCAGCATTTGCCTCAAACAAACCCAACTTTTTTCCCCAATTTCATATTCATTTCTTAAATAGGTTTCGGCTACCGTGGACTGGGGTGACCTTAATATTATATTGATGATTTTGAAGCATGTGAGATATAGGGTTGGTAATGGATAGTCCGTATTTTGATATTTATTAATATATTTTTAAATTCCATTAGTACAAATTTAGATATTCAAATTTACAATTTGGTTATTAATTTTGATATACTCATTATTTAAATTCGGATAATATGGTTGACGAATTTGAAAGAATAAGAATTTATTCATTTTTCAGAAAGTCAATTGATTAGCTTACAACATATTCAAAATTTTCAGTTAGGCAAGGCAATATCAAAGTACTCATATTGGTTACAAGATCAAATCACCTACTTTGAATGCCCAATTGATGGAACGTGGTTACATTTAATCTCTGATGGAGCAGTGACTAGAGATTCCGGGAGTGTTTGAACTGGAGGTGTGATACGTGATCTATGTGGCAACTGAATTTTTGGGTTTTAATCAATATATGAGAAGTTGTACACCATTTGAGGCGGATCTTTAGGGTATTCTAGACGAGCTTCTTATGTTGTTAAATATGGGGTACAAATGTGCTACAATTCAGACAGATAACCTGAAAGTGGTAATGCATTGACTGCTAAGGGATCGAAAGATTCAAATATTACATTGCTCAGAATGATTCATAGGATCAAGAGTTCCAAAGGCCAGTAAGTGATCAAATACATTCTCAGAGAGTACAATTTGATTGCGGATCGACTAGCAAAGATCAGCCTAACTTGGAAGTAAAGTTACAGACTCTTAATGTGTCTCCTCATGATATAGCATAGATTCTTCAACAAAACAAAGCATGTGGTGTTTTTGAGCAATTGATTTGATGTAATTTTTTTATTTGTTTTTCACCAAAAAATAATTGAATAATAGTATCCAAATCTATTATCGAGATTTCTTTTTAGCATATTATGAATAGTTTAATTAATTCAATTTTAATTAATAATCAGTTTTAATGTAGATATTACTTCAATTTTAAAATTGATTTACATAATTGAATTCAATTTTACAAATATTTTACTAAAAAATAAACAGACGATGTGATAAAGTGTTGATTCGGACAGATAGTATAGAGGTTATTCAGACCATTCAAGAAGCTTTTTCATCGATACCTAATTCAACATTTTTTAGACATATTCGATAGGTTTTGTTGAAAATAAATCAATAAAATTTAGATCATATTTCCAAAGAAGAGAACTTAGAAACGGACTACATCATTAAAATGAATTTTAACAAGAATAATGGTTTGTAATTGTTCACAGAGAATCCATTAAATATTACTAAATAATTATGTTTAATTTATTTGTTTCCTTCAACAACAAAAAAACCCTAAGTTTAAATTTAAACTTATTTAAGTTTAAAAGTCCAAATACAAAGCCTAAACTAAGTTACAAAGCTCAACTCAACAAGCCCAATTTTACAAAAAAAAAAAAATTCAGCAAACCCTAAGTTTACAACTTGTGCTGCCAGCCGCTTGCCCCTTCCACTCAGATGCCGCCACATCACCCACCACCACTAGCACCAACGAAAGCTACCACCATTGTTGCACCTGCAAAGACAAAGAAGACGAGACAAGGAACAACCAAGTGCATTGTATTGTAATGATTATAAAAAGCCAACAAAAATTGTAAAGAAGATTTTTTTCCCTTCGATTCTCACACGAAAATCAAATAAAAAGAGTAGCAAAAAAACAGATTCAAGTTCAAGAATCAACAAATCACATTGTGCAAGATGAACTAGCATTTACATATATATGCGCATATATCATTTTTTTCTTTAAAAGAATAGATTTACACACACACACACATATATATATCTACTCTTGTTTCATTTATATTTTCGAAATAAAATAAATAAACTAAAAAAGAAGGAAATAATTGAAAAAAATCACAAAACTTGATAAAAAATTATTTTTATTTTTTTTAAAACAAATCATGGCTAGATCTGAGTGTCCCTAGCTCCGATCTATGTTTTGGAAGCAAAAGTAAAAAAAAATTATCTCGTGCGACGCGACGATGGTAACGACCGACAGACGACAGGTGGTCGGTGACCGAAATGGTTCACCAAAATAAAATAAAAAAAAGAAAGAAGAGAGAAAGGAGAGAGAAGAGAGGATTTTTGGTTTTTCTGGAGAGGAGAATGAGAAAATGAAAAAAAAAAGTTTAAAGGGATATATATAGCCTCCCAAAATGACGTAGTTTTGGGAGTGACTTAAACACCCCAAAACTACGTCGTTTTGGCCTATGCCTTAGAATCAGATTTTCTTAAAAATGGGCTTTGGTCTTTTGCATTTTTATTTGTTTCAATTCAGTCATTTTCTGCTATTTTTAATCTATTGCAATTTAGCTCAATAATTTTAAATTTTGTTTACAATTTAGTCCTTGACTCAAAAATGGCCCTGCAACTGCCACGTGTCAAATATTTGGATTTATTGCCCAAGAGGTCCTTAAGCTTTTTAAAAATTACATTTTGACCCTTAAATTTTTCAAAATCATATTCTAACCTCTAAAATTTTCCAAAATCACATTTTAACCCCTAAACTTTTCCAAAATTGCATTTTAACCCCAAACTTTTCCAAAATTACATTTTGACACCTAAATTTTCCAAAAATCACATTTTGACACCTCAAACTTTTTGAAAATCACATTTTGACCCTTAAACTTTTCCAAAATTACATTTTCACCATAAATTCTCTGAGACTTCATTTTTCAACCTCATTTTTCTTATATGTATATATATTCTTCAATTCTCTGTATATAAAATTAAATTATTTTCTTCATATTTTAAATTAAACTTTTTTCGATGATTTTGTTTCGCGATTTTTTCCGCATTTCATATTTTATTTTATGCTTAATTTTTGCATTTATTTATCTGCTTAATTGTTCTATTTTTGTATTATTTAATTTTGCCAATAAATTGCATATTCGTGTTTAATTCACACACTCATTTTAAATTAAATTAAAATTATTTTCTATCTCAAAATAGAAATACAAATTATTTTAAAATGGAGGCAATATCTTTTCGTGTGAAAACTTCGAAGAACCATGCCCTAACGTGCTAGACGTGATTTTTCGTATAATTCACACAATCGAATATCCTCTTTTAAACCTTTCCAAATGTCCTCAAATCTTGAAATTTCGGGAACGTCGTGCCCTAACGTGTTGGACACGACTTCAACTCCTTGAGAAATTTGAAACGCGCGGACATTTTTCTTTAAATTCAAATTCAAAAACATGCAAAAATAAATTATGTGTACAAGGATCGTATTTTAAACTTTACTCGAGGTTTCAAATTTTTTAACAATAAAGACCAGATAATAATCAACGTGGTACCAATTTTGGGAGTGTGAGGGTGCTAATCCTTCCTCACACGTAATCGACTCCCGAACCCATTTTCTGGTGAAGACCAAAATAGTTTTCAAAACAAATTTAAAACATTTTATGGTGATCCAATCACATCAGATAAAAAAGATTGGTGGCGACTCCATATTTCGATTTTTTAAAATATTTTTCGAGACTTTTTTCTTTTTTCGAAAAAAAAATAGTTTTGACAGCTTGGCAACTCCATTGGGGACTTTAAAAATAAAAAAGAGTCAAGCCAATAGTCGATTATTCCTGAGTCTTTTTGTTAAAATTTTTGAACACTCGGTTTTGTTTAATATACGATCCTTTGCATTTTTGTGTGATGATATATTATGTCGATATTGCTAGTATAAGCTTGCATTCATGTGCATCTCTTATTACACCCTTTAAGTGGATGTGAGAAGTTACTCCTTCGTGAGGTTTTCACCCCGTGCAGGATAGTGAATCACTTTCGGAATTACATCCGTACCCATGTTTTCGTGAAGTTTTCACTTCCGTGAAAACATGTGGGAAATGTGTCCCCCTAAATCGAACTCATCCGTATGAGCTTGTAATGGGTGAGGATCGAGGAATCTGCTGGTTTGGGTACCCTTTACTCTAGAACCAAAACCACATATAGTGAGCCATAAACACTTACCTTAGAAGGAGTTATAACCGAACTTTTTAGCAACTACCCGAGATAGGTTCTTAGGTTCTTTGTTCTGTAAATGTATATTGATACCGATGTTTTTGTTAACTTGTTCTATTTTGTCCCTTTTGCTTGCATTTGCATCATCATACAAGTAAAAGTATTGATTTAAGCTCGATTACCAAATAAACAATTTTGTCATGAAAAACAGATTTCTTGATAGAGTAGGAGATAACATGGTTGTGCGCTTATGGTCAAAGGAAAGAACAAAACCGAAGAAGACTTAGGAAACTTGAAGAAAGATTATAAAAAACTTCGTCTCTTCATGAGAACTGCTGGATAAGGCAAGACATCAGAACAGTGGCGGAAGGAAGTTCAGAAGTAAAAAGATCAAGCGAAACGATGAAAAAGGAAATTCCAAAATGGTCAAGCTCGAGAGAATGCTGCAAAAGGAAAGTCAAGTAAAGAAGATCGAACTGAAAACATAAATAGTTGAGCTAGAAGATAGAATAACAGAGCTAGAAGAGTCTCTGAGCAGATATCATGATCGGAACTCAGTCATGGAACTTAAGGCAAGTTTGGCCGAGAGTAAGGAGTTGAGGGAAAGGATGCAAGAACTTTGGGTCTCTCTCCACAATAATAACATTTGAATTTAGATCCTCGAAAGGAATCTAGGAACAAATGAGTGGCACTTTTGACAGACTAAGAGACAGTTTGAAGAGAAAGACTATGTAATGGGGAAAACATTCACCCAATTGAGAGAAGTGGCTGATTACATGCAAACGTTAGCCGTTGAAGCTGATATTGAGCATGCAATACGAATCAAACTAGGGCGGGGAGAAAATGAGCCGAACTTCTTAGGAAAATCAAAGCTTTAGGCAGTAAGGCGAAGCCGTTTATGTCATTCGCTTTATGTAAAGAAATTTATCTTCTAGAGAAGTTGTTCTGATAAAATTGAGTTATAAATTAATGTCTTTTCTTATGCATACATGCATTCATAAGCTGCACAATTTATTAACTTGCAGTTAATTCCATGAGAGTCTACCTTAAGTGGAATTGTGCCAAACCTTTAGTGGTTACTCGAATAAGGTAAGAGACACGATTATATTTTTTCTTTTAATTGCAATATATTTTTAATCTGTTTACATTGCATTTTCATAAAAAAGGTGTTGATTCATGTTCTATTGCCAAATAGAGAACTGGTCATAAGAACACAGATTCCTTGATCCGGTAGAAGTCAACGTGGCCGTACGTATGTGGTCAAAGAAAAACAACAACGAAAGGGTGATTGCCTGTCAAATGGGCACATATTAGAGTTATGAGATTACACCCAAATAAATGAAATCCATAACAGTTTGCAAGAGCTGAAAGAAGTATGGAAGACAAAATGAGGAAGATGTTCAAATTTGAATATGTTGATTTACCTTACTCACTCAAGCTTAGTTGCTTCACTTTCAGAAATATGAACAATATGATACGTCACCTGATTGCTCGAGGATTCAGGATAATAAAGTCTGTTCTAGACGAGTGAGCATTGGGTTGCAATCTTGATTAAGGAAAAAGAAGACAACAAGTATATTGCTTTGAAAAACCTACAAGACACAATACACTCAGATGAAAAAATGTCGACATTCTTGCCTCAAATACTTATGAGATAGTCGTCCTCCCTAAAGTGTTGGGACATGTAGAATCACTCATGTTTTAGTAACCTTAACCACTAAACAACTGTCGAAGAAGGGGAAAAAGAAGGTGTATCGGTGCATAACCTTTGCTAGTATGGTTTCGTAGCCATTTTTAGAAAGTCAAAAAAGTCTCTTATCGAGTATTCTCTAAGGACTACTCTTTGTCGAAGGAATTTATGGCTATTCAAAGACAAGGTGATTTCTCCAAAGAAATTAGAAATAAACAATGAATGACTTCAATGCTCTTAAGGGCAAGTCTAAGATAGGGACCATGTCACAAGCAAGGATTTGACCCAAGTGCGAGAAATGACTAACCACTTGCAGACTTTAGCCATTCAAGACCGACACTTTGAACTTGAAATCAGGGTCAAGCTGGAGCAAAAATTAGCTTGGAAGATTAGGACTTTGAGCATCAAGGCACGACCATACATGTATCTACCTTATGTACAGGAATTTGTTTTCCAGTAAAGTTTTTCTAAACGGAATTGAACTAGAATCAACACCTTTTTGCATGCATTTTACCATTCATTTGCATTGCAATTCATGCATTAAATTTCAAAAAAATCCTCCATATTTGAAACATTCGTGTGTAAGAGAGTTATCAACCCTAAATGAAAATTGAGAGGAAACATGACAAATCAAGATAGGGAATGCTGAAAATTTGAGCAAAAATCATGTGGAGAGTGGAACCTATTGAGAATTCACCCCTATACCCTTGGAAGTGTTTTGGACAACTAGAATGTGGGGGAGTTTCTTGTAGTTTTTAGGACTTTTCCAGAAAAATATTCAGAACACACTTATTACTCTAAACCTGAGAGTAATAGAGATCCTTTTATAAAGAGCACATGACCACTGTCTTTTATTTCAATGAAAATGATGCATTTTTTGTGTCTCACTTGGCAAATATCTTGTTTTCTTTTTCAACCATACTCATACCAAATGGTTGTTCATTCTTAAAATCATTCTCTCGCCCATATGTTGGATCCCTTGATATCAAGGACACGAGTGACACTGCGGTCGACTTACATCCCTTTGAGAAGGACATGTGTCCAAAAAAACTTCAAGACTTTGAAAATGGTCAAGAATGTAACTTGTCTTCCGATCTGCTACGGAAGGTTGAGCAAGACATGAAACAAATATCATCTCAAAGAGTTGTGATTTTAAGAAAGATTTGAGGCATGCATCTTTGCAGAAACAAGACGAGATGCTTCGAGAATCCAAATAAAGGAACTGATGTCATGACACAAGCTCCCATAAAGGAAGAATGCAATCCAATTCAACAGAAACTTCAAAAATTAAGGCTCGACATGTTATCAAAAGAAAATAAAAAAAAAAAGAAAGAAAAAAGAAAAAAGGGTCGAAAAAATTGGCAAAGGGCATTTTAAACCCAATAAAAAAGGAAATAAAAAAGAAAGAAAGAGTTAAGACCCGCAAAGGGCATCTTGAAAATTTATTATTCTCCTTCAACTTTTCACGTCGTGGCCTTTTTCTATGTGAGGCATGGACGTCATCGAGCCAACTTTACAAAAGAGCTTCTAATGAGCATCAATTCCTCCTCATGATCGTTGATCACTACTTCCTATACCAATCGGTGTTTAAGCAAATTCTTGAAAAAGAGAGATTATATGTTGATATGAAATGCCAAAAAGGATCATATCCAATGATGACTTGAATTTGAGTAACAACATGATAGCAAAAGTCTACAACCAATTCAAGAACAAGTGTCACAACTCAGCACTGCATCACCAAAAGTGAATAAGGCATTGGAGGTGACCAATAAGAACATCAAAAGGACTCATAGCAGAGACCTACAAAGATCGACATGAGAAGTTATCATTTACTCTCTACGCTTATTGAATATCAATCAAGACTTTACCAAGGCAACACCTTTCTCAATGATTTACGGAATAAAAGTATTCTTGCCCATTGGAGTCAAGTTTCTTTCCCTCTAAAATTTTAATGGACAAAACAAAGTTAATCCAATCCAGATATGACCAGCTAAACTTGATCAAAAAAAAGATGCTAAAAGCCATCCGTCATGGTTAGATATACCAATGACAAGGGCTTATGACAAAGCAGGTTTCACTCTAGAAAATTTCAAAGAAGACTTCCAAAAGACTTCCAAAGAATATGGATGCTGAATTTGAAAAGACTTGCCCAATCTCATGAAATCAAAATCAGTGAGAAAAAATCTCACCCAAAAAAAAAAGAAAAAAAAAAGAAAAAACAAAACGGAGAGGTCGAGGTGAAAACCCATAAAGGGCATCTTGAACCTTAAGGAGACTTAAGTTGAAAACCTGAAAGGGCAGCTCAATTTTAAAGAAAGGAGAGTGAAATGGTCTGACTGTCAAAAGTAGCAAGGTGGAGAAACTTTACACCTTGAAGCATTAATGAAGTACTCCAAGTTTCATGAACACATGTCAAACTCAAAATGGTTCTCATCAAGTTTGCTCAGTGAAGCTCATACTTGGATATCTAGGGCTCCTAACTATATTCTTTGCTCACTTTATATTTGACAACTTTTGACCAATATAGGTCATTTTTAATCTTTTCATTCATATGAGTTTCCCCTCCAATAAAATTTCATTCGTCTTGCAACTATTTTTAAGCAATTTTGCATCAAAATAACGATCACTGAACCAACGATCTTTTCATTCATGAGACCTTTGTTTGCAATCAAATTCAATTTTAGCCACCTTATAACCTTGATTCAAGCATATTTGCATTCGAAATAACGGTTAGTGGTCTACGATATAATGAATAAAAGGATTTCTGCATATCATTCTGGAATATTTCTAAATAGTACAAGGACCTAAAACAGGATCACTAGTTGAAAATAACCAAACCCAAGGGTTAGAAGGGTTTTGAAACAAATAGTTCAAATTACGACTACCTCTTTAGGTTTCATGTCAAAGGTACCATACCAAAATAACAACATAATAGCACATCAGTGATAAGACTTAGACAAACGACGATGGATGTTGACTAAGGACTAAAAATAAAATCATTCTCAAAGATGACATTTTGTGCATTCATCATTCATACTCACTTGTTTAGGAGCATTTGATTCATCCTGATCATGGCATCATAAAAATCCAATCTACAAAGAGACCCATTAAAGCATATCCTACAGGTTTCATTACCACGAAATAGTGAAATGAACCAAGGAAACATGAAGATTTGAAGGGAAAGGTTGAGGCCGCAACGGCAAACCCAGTACCTTAGAAGATGAGATGGGAAAGGTTGAGGCCGCGATGGCGAACCCGGTACCATGAAGACATGAAGGGAAAGCTTGAAGCTGTAACGACGAACCCTTTACCTTGGAGATTGATGGGAGTCGCAACAGTAAATCTTATACCCTAAAAATAAGGAGAAGCAGATTGAAGCCATAAGGGAAAATCTCAAGATTAAGGAGAAATAGATTGAAGCCGTAAAGGCGAATCTCAAAGAGTAAAGGGCTAGATTAAAGCTGCAAAGGTTAATCTTATATCCCAAAAGTTGAAAAGAAGCATATTAAAGCCGTAAAAGTGAATCTCAAAGCTGTAAAGGGTGATTGAAGCTGCAAGGACGAATCTTACATCCCTAAGTTGAAAAAGAGCAAATTGAAGCCACAACGACAAATCTTCTGCCTCAAAACTGTAGTGAAGCAGATTAAAGCAATGAAGCAAAGCTCAATGAGAGTGAAACTTCAAACTTTCATCTTCCTGATGAGATACAGAGAAGTGGATCAAAGCAATAAAATGATCATCTTCATGATGAGATACAGAGAAGTAGACCAAATCTGCTTGCTTGAGGAGATACAGAGAAGAGGATTAAATCAATGAAGCAAACATCTTCCTAATGAGATACAGAGAAGTAGAACACATTAATGAAGCGAAGCTCAATATGAATGAGACTTCAAACCCCATCTTCCTAATGAGATATAAAGAAGTGGGTCAAAGAAATAAAGCAACCATCTTCCTAATGAGATACAAAGAAGTGGACCAAATCCACCTTCCTGATGAGATACAGAGAAGTGGATTAAATCAATTAAGCGATCATCTTCCTAATGAGATACAGAAAAGTAGACCAACTCAATGAAGCGAAGCTCAATACGGATGAGACTTCAAACCCCATCTTCCTGATGAGATATAAAGAAATGGGTCAAAGCAATAAAGCGACCACCTTCCTGATGAGATACAAAGAAGTAGATCAAAGCCGCATTCCTGATGAGATATAGAGAAGTGAATTAAATTAATGAAGCGATCATCTTCTTGATGAGATATAGAGAAGTAGACCAAATCAATAAAGCAAAGCTCAATACGAATGAGACTTCAAACCCCATATTTCTGATGAGATACAAAGAAGTGGGTCAAAGCAATATAGCAACCATCTTCCTAATGAGATACAAAGAAGTGGACCAAATCCGCCTTCCTTATGAGATACAAAGAAGTAGATTAAATCAATGAAGAGATCATCTTCCTGATGAGATATATAGAAGTAGACCAAATCAATGAAGTGAAGCTCAATTTGAATGAGACTTCAAACCCCATCTTCCTAATGAGATACAAAGAAATGGGTTAAAGAAATAAAACAACCATCTTCCTGATGAGATATAGAGAAGTGGACCAAATCTGCATTCCCGATGAGATACAGAGAAGTGAATTAAATAAATGAAGTGGTCATCTTCCTGATGAGATATAGAGAAGTAGACCAAAGTAATGAAGCGAAGCTCAATACAAATGAGACTTTAGACCCTATATTACTGATGAGATACAGAAAAGTGGATCAAAGCAATAAAGCGGTCATCTTCCTGATGAGATACAGAGAAGTGAACCAGATCTGCCTTCTTGATGAGATACAGAGAAGTGGATTAAATCAATAAAGTGGTCGTCTTCCTGATGAGATATAGAGAAGTAGACCAAATAAATGAAACGAAGCTCAATACGAATGAGACTTCAAACCATATCTTCCTGATAAGATACACAGAAGTAGGTCAAAGCAATAAAGCAATCATCTTCCTGATGAGATACAAAAAAGTGGACCAAATCCTCCTTCCTGATGAGATACAGAGAAGTGGATTAAATCAATGAATCGGTCATTTTCTTGATGAGATATAGAGAAGTAGACCAAATCAATGAAACGATGCTCAATACGAATGAGACTGCAAACCCTATCTTCCTGACAAGATACAGAGAAGTAGGCCAAAGCAATAAAGCGATTATCTTATGATGAGATATAGAAAAGTGGATTAAATCAATGAAGCAGTCATTTTCTTGATGGGATACAGAGAAGTAGACCAAATCAACAAAGTGAAGCTCAATACGAATGAGACTTTAAACCCTATCTTCCTGATGAGATATAGAGAAGTGGGTCAAAGTAATAAAGTGATCATCTTCTTGATGAGATACAGAGAAGTAGACAAATCCGCCTTCCTGATGAGATATAGAGAAGTGGATTAGATCAATGAAGCGATCATCTTCCTGATGAGATACAGAGAAGTAGACCAAATCGATAAAGCGAAGCTCAATGTGAGTGAAACTTCAAACTCCCATCTTCCTTATGAGATATAGAGAAATGAATTAAATCAATAAAGCGATCATCTTCCTGATGAGATACAGAGAAGTAGACCAAATCAATGAAGCGAATCTCAATACAAATGAGACTTCAAACTCCATCTTCCTGATGAGATATAGAGAAGTGAACCAAATTCGCCTTCTTGATGAAATACAGAGAAGTGTATTAAATCAATGAAGTGATTATCTTCTTGATGAGATACAGAGAAGTAGACCATGTGACACCCAAAAACCCAAAACAATCTCCAATCTAAGGTCTCAAGGTTTACAAAACTTTTCGAGTCTTTTTTTTTATATAATTCAATCACAACTTTTACAATTATAATTTGTAGCTCAGAATACTAACTACATTTAATTTTTACACATTCATTTACAACCTTTCAAACAATAAAAAATCAAATTCAATCACGCAAGAACTTAGGAATCACGTATAAATATTTTTCATCAAGGATCACATGGTCCTATATCTCAAACACACAGTCCTCACCATAAGCTATCTAAACTATAACCAAACATACTTATCATTATATCACAAAAGGAATCAATATTCATTTCACAAATCATGACATCCATTTTTCATGTCTATAATACCCAACAATCAAAAATCGTCGTTAGTTAGGGTCCTAATGTCTTTCTATTCATTTATCACTGTTTATCTTTTAATATCATGTCATACATAATCATTTAAATATAATCATAACTCAACAAGGGCAAAAAGGTCATTTCCATGATTTTTGGATACTTCTACCGGTACTTGTTGGACAAGTATCGGTAGTTGTTAAGTCAATAAACAGTTCAAGAATAGTGTAGACTTCTACTTGTACTTGAGACAATAGTACTGATACAAGTATGACTTTTACCGAAACATGTCATGCTTCTACCGATACTAAAAACTCCAAAGAGCTAAGAAGTTTTACTCTACAACTTCTATCGATACAAGTATTTAGACTACCGATACTACTATGAACAGAACTTTCGATACTTCGTATGTTACCTACCGATATATTGTAAGTCAGTAACCAACCTCCCTTTACTTTGAACTTCTAACGATACATGCTAGAATTATATCGAAACAAGTATAAAAAATTCGATTATTCAAACGAGTCATCAAGTTTATCAACCATAATTCAATACAAGATTCTTATTCAAATCCTCATCCTGTAAAATCTATACATGACAATACTTGTTTCGTCATATGACACATAACACAACCAATCATCACAAGTTTTCTTAAATTCACATGCCAATTCATTACCAAACATATTTGCTTAATTACAACATCAAGCAAGTAAGCAAGTCTAGTTCAACAGAGAACCACAATCCAAAATCAAACATTTCAAGGGTAACATCATCCTAGTACATGTCATATAACCAAGTGATGTAAATACTACCGATTGAGCTCCGGAGATAGTGTGATTTCTTTGAGATGATCCGATCTTCAAGCAGTAAAATAAAACCTACAAAACAACAACAATTCACTGTTAAGCTTTCATAGCTTAATAAGTTCGCAAGGTTTATCAATTTACCGAATAACATGTTTGAACAAATCTGTAAATCAGTCAAGTCAAATCAGAACTGTACTCCGGTGATCAATATTCGATTTACTCTCTATTGACCCAAAGGTCAGGATGCTCATTTTACTCCCTGTTGACGCAGAGGTCATGATGCTCGTTTCACTCCCTATTGACCCAAAGGTCATGCCTGTTACCAATATACGATGCTAGTCATAGCCATTGATACGGTATATTTGTTTCCTACGATGCTGCTCACACTGAGCTGACAAGAACATGCATACAAGCATAAATCTCAGCCATCATAGGGCTTGTAATCCATTCTTGGAATCTATTCACCTTAAGGTGACTCACGATGCTGTAGAGAATTCGCAACAAATGTAGGATCTCAACCATCGGACCATTTTCTATCTTTGGCACATGGCTGGGAAATCCTCATTTCATCGTTTCTATCTTTGATGTTTTCAATCGTCGTTTCTCATTTCCAACAATCATTAGAAAAGTAGTTATAAGCAATTATTAATAAGAATATAATATTACGAACTTATCAGACAAAATTACAATTATAGTGAACTCTAGGGACAAATCTGTAATTTGTTCCTTTTTCACGATCGGTGACATGATCTTGATCTATTACAATAATTTCACTCAATTATTTAAAACAACATGAATTTTTAATCATTTGATGCAATTAAAAATTTTGGTATTTTTACAAAATTGCCCTTAACTTTTCACTTTTATTCAATTTAGTCCTTAAGCCCTAAACTTGCAAATTAACCATTTTTATTCAAATTTGAGCTTTGCCAAATGCTATAGTACTTCAATACAGCTCACTTTTTCAATTATTTCACCTTAGGTCCTTGCAAATTTATCACTTTAACATTTTAGACCTTAAACATTAAAATCATCAAGAATTACTTTACAAAATAATCAAATCTAACAACCAAGCTTATAAATCTTCCATAATCTTTCAAGAACAAGCTTATTCATCAATAGAAAATTTTATAACATTTGGAAAAATCACAAATTGGTCCTTGAGCTAGCTAGATTAAGCTAAAATGAACTCAAAAACATAAAAAAATACTAAAAACGGGTGAGAAATCACATACCCAATCGAAACAACAAGCTAGGCCGAATGCTTCTTTCCTTCACCTTAGATTTTTCGGTTCTCTTATGGAAGAAGATGAAGAAAAATCAATTAAAGTTTTCTTTTATTTTCACTTAAACTTATTTAATTAAAAATTACAAGTTTACTGTTAATGAATTCAACCAATTTTTCTCCAATTAAAGACCCAAAACTGTCCAGTACAATACCCATGGGCTAATTACCACTCTAATCCTTCAATTTTCCTTTAATTAATAAAATTCAACTTTTTCACCTTTTTCAATTTAATCCTTTTTACTTAATTAACTATCTATTCAACAAAATTTCGTAAACAAAATTGAATGTCATACTAATGACCTTGTAAATATTAAATAATTAATATTTACGATTTAAAATATTGAATTTGTGGCCTCGAAACCACCATTCCCAATCATACTAAAAATAAACTAATCAATAAATTCTCATTTAATTAGGATTTAAATGAAATTTATCAAAATCTAAAGAGTTTCACATAATTTCTATTATTAGGCCATTTAAAGAGGGTTAAATTTCATAATTGGTTCTTCAATTATATTAAAATTTAATTAAACAAACTTGTTTTCCAATTTAGTATAGGACTTAATGAAAAATAACCCAAAAGTTAGTGGATGGTAATCATATCCACCACCCCTTGGACTTTTTGACCATGGTGTAATTACCACTTTGGTCCCTTTTATTTTTAATCAATAGTAATTAACTTTTACCTCTTTTACAATTTACTCCTTTTTCCTTAATTAGGCAATTAATCATCAAAATTACCTAACCGAACTTCAATTCACATATAATAAGACTCTGTAAATATTTAATAAAAATATTTATGGCAATTAATTTCAAAAACGAGATCGTGGTACCTCATTTTCTAAAATCACTTGACTTTTGAATCAAACCACTTATACAAAATTTTAATTCAATAATTAAAATTCTTTAATTCAAAATTCCATATAAATTTATTATTGACTTATTTAATTTAAACACTCATTATAAAATTTTCTTGTCGGGTTTGTGGTCCTAAAATCACTATTTTCGACACCACTGAAAAAAGGACTGTTACAAAATCAATGAAATGAAATTTAATATGAATGAGACTTCAAACCCTATCTTCCTGATGAGATATAGAGAAGTGGGTCAAGCAATAAAACTGTCATCTTCCTGATGAGATACAGAGAAGTGGATTAAATCAATGAAGCGGTCATCTTCTTGATGAGATGCAGAGAAGTAGATCAAATCAACGAAGCGAAGCTCAATACGAATAAGACTTCAAACCCCATCTTCTTGATGAGATACAGAGAAGTGGGTCAAAGCAATAAAGCAGTCATCTTCCTGATTTGATACAGAGAAGTAGACTAAATTTGTCTTCCTGATGAGATACAAAGAAGTAGATTAAATCAATAAAGTGGTCATCAAATTAAATCAATAAAGTGGTAATCTTCCTAATGAGATACAGATAAGTAAATCAAATCGATGAAGCGAAGCTCAATGTGAATGGATAAACCCCATCTTCCTGATGAGATACAGAGAAGTGGGTCAAAGCAATAAAGCGATCATCTTCCTGATGAGATACAGAGAAGTAGATCAAATTCATCTTCCTGATGAGATACAGAGAAGTGGATTAAATCAATGAAGCGGTCGTCTTCCTGATGAGATATAGAGAAGTAGAACAAACCAAATGAAGCAAAGTTCAATGCGAGAGAAACTTCAAACCTCTATCTTCCTGATGAGATACAGAGAAGTGGGTCGAAACAATAAAGCAGCTATCTTCTTGGTGAGATACAAAGAAGTGGACCAAGAGATGAAGTCACAACACCAAACATCTGAAGTGTCAGTGGATTGAATCAAAGGCTACGATGACAAATCTCAATCTCCCTGAAGTTGCAAGTGGAATTGAGTGAAGCTACAGTAGCAAATTTTGTCTTTTTGAAAATTGCTTTAGGGCAAAGTGAAAACACACCACTCAAAGTTGTAGAAAAGCAGATGCAGTGAAGTTGAATGATCAATAAAGCGAAGGTGAAGAAAGAGCGTCAAAGAAATGAAGACCTGACAAAATTTGGCCTCCTTTTGGTCTTTGCTTTGTCCCTGTGTAACAGCAACGAGCAAAGAGGGGTAGCTATAGTAGGTCTAATTTGATCGAGCTCGTTCCAAACCCAAATTAGTAAACAAAATTTAAATTTAAATTTAAATTTTCCAATAAAATTTTAATTTTAAATTTATTTAAGTTTAAAAGTCCAAATATAAAGCTCAAACTAAGTTACAAAGCCCAACTCAACAAGCCCAATTTTACAAAAAGAAAAATATTCAGCAAACCCTAAGTTCGCAACTTGTACTGCCAACCGCCTACCCCTTTCACTCGAATACTGCCACGTCACCCACCACCACCACCACCACCGAAAGCTACCACCATTGTTGCACCTGCAAAGACAAAGAAGACAAGACAAGAAACAACCAAGTGTATTGTATTGTAATGGCTATAAAAAGCCAACAAAAATTGTAAAGAGGATTTTTTTCCCCTTCGATTCTCACACGAAAATCAAATAAAAAGAGTAGCAAAAAAACATATTCAAGTTCAAGAATCAACAAGTCACATTGTGCAAGGAAAACTAGCATTTACATATATATGCAAATATATCGTTTTTTTCTTTAAAAGAATAGATTTATATATATACTCTTGTTTCATTTATATTTTGGAAATAAAATAAATAAACTAAAAAAGAAGGAAATATTTGAAAAAATTACAAAACTTGATAAAAAATCATTTTTTATTTTTTTTAAACAAACAATGGCTAGATTTGAGTGTCCCTAGCTCCGATCTATGTTTTGGAAGCAAAAGTAAAAATTTTTTTTACCTCGGGCGGCGATGACGATGACAACGATCGATGATGGCCAACGGACGGCGATCGGAATGGCTCACCAAAAAAAAAAGAAAGAAGAGAGAAAGGATAGACACGAGAGGATTTTTGGTTTTTTTGGAGAGGAGAATGAGAAAATGAAAAAAAAAAAAAGGTTTAAAGGGGTATATATAGTCTCCTAAAACGACGTAGTTTTGGGAGTAACTTAAACACCCCAAAACTACGTCGTTTTGGCCTATGCCTTAGAATAAGATTTTTTTAAAAATGTGCAATTTGCCCTTTGGTCCTTTAGCATTTTTATTTATTTCAATTTAGTCCTTTTGTGCTATTTTTAATTTATTGTAATTTAGCCTAATAATTTTAATTTTTTTTTACAATTTAGTCCTTGACTCAAAAATGGCCCTGAGGCTGTCACATGTTAGATATTTAGATTTATTGCACAGTAGGTCCCTTAATTTCCCAAAATCACATTTTGACCCCTAAACTTTTCCAAAAATTACATTTTGACTCCTAAGTTTTTCAAATAACACATTTTGACCCCAAACTTTCTAAAAACCACATTTTAACCCTAAAACTTTTCTAAAATTTCATTTAACCCCAAATTCTCTGAGACTTCATTTTTCGACCCCGTTTTTCTTATATATATTTTTCCTTCGATTCTCTGTATATAAAATTAAATTATTTTCTTTGTATTTTAAATTAATCTTGTTTTTTCTATGATTTTGTTTCACGATTTTTTTCGCATTTCGTATTTTATTTTATGCTTAATTTTTGAATTTATGTATTTACTTAAATGTTTTGTTTTTGTATTATTTAATCTTGCCAATAAATTGCATATTCGTGTTTAATTCACACACTCATTTTAAATTAAATTAAAATTGTTTTCTATCTCAAAATACAAATACAAATGATTTTAAAATCGAGACAATATCCTTTCGTGTGAAAATTTAGAAGAACCATACCCTAATGTGCTGGGTGTGATTTTTCATATAATTCACACAATCAAATATCCTCAAATCTCGAAATTCCGAGAACATCGTGCCCTAACGTGTTGGACAAGACTTCAACTCCCCGAGAAATTTGAAACGCGCGGGCATTTTTCTTCAAATTCAATTTCCAAAAACATGCGAAAATAAATTATGTGTACAAAGATCGTATTTTAAACTTCACTCGAGGTTTCAAATTTTTTAACAATAAAGACCGGATAAAAATCGACGTGGTACCAATTTTGGGCTTGTGAGGGTGCTAATCCTTCCTCACACGTAACCGACTCCCGAACTCGTTTTCTAGATTTGGAAGACCAAAATATTTTTTAAAACGGATTTAAAACATTTTGTGGTGATCCAATCACACCAGATAAAAAAGATTGGTGGCGACTCCATATTTCGATTTTTTAAATATTTTTCAAGACTTTTTTCTTTTTTTGAAAAAAATGGTTTCGATAGTACAAAAAGTGAAATTTAATTTAATAATATAAATAAAATTACTACTATTTAGATTTAGTGATTTTTTAGATTATTTTTATTTTTGATTTAAGGGAGTAAAATTTTAGGGGAAAGTGTAAAATTTTTTATGGAAAATATTAAAAAAAAAAATTGGGGGGAGGGGGGGCAGAATGGGCTTGGGGTAGATGGGAGGGGAGTAAAGATTTTAGGGGAAAAATAAAAAATTTTGGGGATTTGGGGTAAAAATATAAAATATTATAGTTTGATATTCGATTTATTCGAATTATTCGAATTAAAAAATTCAACTCAATTCGAACTCGAAATTTAAAAAAAGATCGAGTTGACTCAATAACTCGATTAACTTGAATAACTCAATTTGTTGAACTTGAAATTCAATTTTTTTTCGATTTTTCGAGTCGGATCGAGTTTTGCTCACCCTAATAATGACTTAATTGAATAAAGAAGTTGTTTTAGCCCATAGTAGACTATCGTAGAACTTATCGGATATACGGAACAAATACGAATGTGCATAACAATGCACAAATGAACGGAGAGCACAAACGTGCTAAACGGAAAGCGCGCTAAGATCCCTCAATGGATGCCACTAATATCACAATAGTTCTTATTTGTCTACTTGGGCAAAATCTCAATTAGCATCATTTCTCATAAATGATATATCTCACATAATAAGTAATCACAAATACATCATCAAATATTTCACACTTATATTTTTCTCACATATTTATCACCATATATTTCTTACTTTTATTTTCAAATTAATTCCACTTGACTCATAGTCACTAAATTATTTATATCTTGAGCTACAGAAGTCGAAATTAATATCCGCTTGATGTTTCTGAAACTAGACTCAAATATCCTTTTAACATAAAAATTTCAAAATTTTTACTTCAGCCAATTCCTACAGAAAATTCTTCAAATTTACTCCTTCTTTGCTGCCTTACAGTTTCGACCTTTCTTTACTAAAAATTAATTATCTATTCGTACAGGGATCAAACGATGTTCCTGTTTGTTTCTCTTGAAAATAGACTCATTAAAGATTTAAAAATATAAATTTTAGTCTCTAATAATTTTTCTACATTTTTTTATGATTTTTCAAATTCAAAACAGGGGAACCCGAATCTACTCTGACCTTGTTACACAAAAACTAATATATCTCAAAATATACAACTCCGTTTCTTTCACCATTTCTTCCATATGAAACTACACTCAATAATATTTAATTACATAATTAATTTAACCTCTAACTATGTTTATATAATTTTTGGTGAATTTTCGAAGTTAGTCCTGTCCAAACTGTTTTAATGTGAATATTTCATATTTCATGTTTCTTTGCACTATGTTTCATTCAATCACACATAATTTCTATACTTATAATTAAACATATCATTTTAGTCATTTTTATCACAATTAATCGTATACTTTAAAGAGAATAAATTTTTCAATTTAAAATCTTGTATTACTTACAACAAAAGGTTGGTATGAGATGATTTCTTCTCTTCTTACTCCTTGCTCTTCTCCTTTCCTTTCTCTTCAAATTGGTCTTTCTCCCTCTTTTCTTCTTCTTAGTTCTTGAAATCCCAAAATTCTAACTCAAACTTTATGCTCTTTAACACTCCAAAGTAAACTTTACAAGAAAATAAAAGTGACTACTAGCTTCCTACTATGTCTTAAAGAAATTTCAAAGAAAATGGATGATTTTGAAGCTTGGAGGGTTTAACAATGGTGGAAGGACTTAAATGGAGTAAAAGGAAAAGTTGGGTAAAAGACCATGCAAGAGGCGTTTCTTGATGATGATGAGAAAAGATGATATTTTCATCTTTTATTTCTTTTTCTTTTCTCTTTACTTTTCTAGATTTCTCCACTAAAATATCTTTCATCTAATTACTCTTTCGCCCCTCCTAATCACTATAATTCCTTATGATGACTCATAATTTAATTTGGTTAAATTTCTATTTAGTCCTTGACTTAATCTTAATACTGTTCCAACTTCAGTTTAAAAACGTGGATGTTACAATTATTTTCTCTTATAATTGTATGTCTCGATTAAGTCTTAGGTTTATAATCACTTAGTTCACTTGGATTAGCTTCTATATATAGTCGATTCTGCTGCCTGAATATTATAGTGCACTAAGAAGTTAGAAAATAAAGATTAACCGACTTCAGAAAGTTGATATAATATTACTAGTAGGTCCTAAGTCTTTTAAAGTGAGAGTGTTGAGCTCATCGAGTTTCCAATATTTCTCTTGGTGTAAGTTGTTTTTTCAATTAATCATATGTGTTTATATAAAAGGAAAGGGGGAGGGGTTTGATTCCTCTTTTTCCATTGGGATCCACCGTAGACTACAAGTTTAAAGTGTAATAAATTTACCCTTTGTTTTTATCTTTTGTAGCCTTAGCTACTACGCAAGGATGATGTCGACAACTGCATTACTAAATAACTTTTGTTTAACCTATATTTAGACAGATTCTTTTATTAAAGAAATTTTAAAGATACAGAGTAATAACTTGTTTTAAAATATGAATACACATTCACATACCATATATGTCATATTGTGTTTATTTGGAAAGTAAAGTCATGTTTTAATTTAAGGTTAAATTCTATTTGGTATTCGAATTTTAAAATTTAATCTACATCAAACGGTAATTATTAAATTTATTAAGTTAAAATTTGTTGTTTTGAAAATTCGATATTACAAATATATTATCACATATATAATGCTATGTCAGTGTACCATTTTCACATATTACTTAAAAAAAGTCAGTTAACGAATTTAATTGTTATCGTTGAACATCAAGACTGAAATTTCAAATTTTGAATTGTATAGAGAGTAAAATTTATTACATTTGCAAGCATAGATTAAATCTATAATTTTACACATTGTACAAAATTAATAGCATGATTTAACTGCTCATTTTTTGGTTAAGACTTAAATTTTAAATTTCAAAAAAAATATAAAAATTAAAATTAACTAATTTAAAAAATGCAATAACTAAAATGAATTAAATTAAAATATAGAAATTAAATCTATAATTTACACAAAGTACATAAATTAATAGCAGAATTTGAACTTCAACCATAAACTGATGCATTAGTTTTTAAATTTGTCGTTAAAATTTTAAACCTTTTCGGATAAAAATTTATCGAAAAAACACAAAATCTTTAAAAGAAAAAAAAGGAAATTATATATAATAGATACAGTTAATTGAGGTAATTCACCAACAAGTATCCATACTAGTAAAACTGGTTATTACTCAATTCAATTGATTTTGGTCCGTATAGATTATTCAAAAGGTGAAGCTCAAAACATTGCCCAATATAGAACTCTTCGCTTCTTGGCTTGGGCGTGACATATTAAATATTATTAAATAACTATGTTTAATTTACTTGTTTCTTTCAAAAAAAAAAACTATTCCCAGCAGAAAATGAGTCATCAGCTTAGGCAAACAGTAAATTGTTTTTTTTATTTATTTCGGGCCAAAGCATTAAAGCTTTGTTATGGTGAAGCAAAAAGATGGTAATGTTCTTCACGTTCAACCGAGAAACCAGAAGCTGGGGTCAGGGTTTGAACTATTGCCGCTCGTCCAATTCTCCACTTCCGCTCCCGCTTCGTTTCCTCTTGGCGTTGCCTATATTATATATATGATCATATTAGGGTTTTAAACAAATATGATTTTGGGATATAATATTAAAAATTTTCAAGAAATAGTCATCATCATATATATGTTTCAGTCATACTTGGGGTATGGTGTCCATATTGATGGGGGGGAAATTTGCATTAACCATTGGAGACTCCGGACGGTACACATAATCATCAAAATTCATGTTTGGTTGAGAGTTCACTTCATTTCCACCCTAGTGTCCAGGCCCTTGAAGATGATGAGATCTTATCGGCGATGGAAATGGCATTGGGAATGGGAGCCTTTCAACCAAGGGTTTAGCTAAATTTCTACAAACATGAAAAAGAGATGTAAAATTGTAATCTATGTATATGAGATTGGATTTTGTCTCCTTATTCAACCAACATAGAGTCTTCATGAAAAGTGCCTGAATAAATAGAACTATGTGAAGAATGCTATCTCTTGAGCTACCCAAGTATGGTTCAAAAACAAAATCTCTATCAATGACAATACTAAATTTATTGAGGGTCCGATCCTCAACAACCTGTTTAATTTTTATCAGTAATCTTTGTTAAATACCTTAAGGGCTGTTGAAGGCCAATTGATTGATCAGCGAAATTGGTTGGAGCTTGTACATCATTCAATGGTAGCCAGTTCATGAAATTGTAGCTCAAACCTCGCTGGAAGCAAGCGCGGGCACTAGCATTTTGCGCATGAAGCGGAATCTAAATGCTACAAACAACAAAGAAAAGTACATACGAAAATCAGTTATAACATTCACTTCCATTGAAACCCAATACATGAAATCACAAACTCTAAAATTCAATACCATAAATCATAACATTTTATAAATAGTCATGGGTTACATTAGCTTTTTACCTCATTGGGATTGATCGTACTATCTACTATGTTAGCTCCAAATTCCATTCTAGTCAGTCCAATAATTTCATTTGGTTCTAAAACTCTCTGTAAAATTAGAAATGAGCCCTACATAATTAGTATTTCATTTGTAAAGAAAGAAAATGTTAAAACAAATAGGTTGTGTGTGTATATATCTTGCCTTGTGCAAATGGACAAGTTCCAAGGTCTCTTCTAAGACCATTTCATGGTACATAACCTCGGTTATTGTATCAAGACAACTAGAATTTTTTAGAAAAAAAAACCTTCAAAAATATCAATCCATATCATTAAAAATTAATTTCTGGCAACAAAATAAAAATTTCAAGGATAATTAAATAATTAATTGGATGATCTCATACTGTAGGTTCCTCTCCACTTGTTTCAGCTCAGTATTGAATACAACCATTTCATTTTGGATTTCTTGCATGATTATTGATATGATTTTACATCAAAATCTATGAAATTATTTCTTTTTGTTCCATTTACTCGTCTACTATTTGATTACATACCTTTAATAGAGTTTCATTGTCTTTGTCCCTTCTATAATATCAACAAGTAAAAGAAATTGAATCAACCAGTCACCATTAAAATTTAATATAACCAATCTTAATTAACGACAAGGCAAACCTAAGGACGCCGTAAAAGCTAGCTTCAGCATTCAATTGAGTCACAATACGTTGGATCAACTGAAACAAAACCCACACACATGTAAACTTGTACTGAAATTTTGTTAATAATTGTTTAATTAAATAGTTGGGGATAAGTGGTTACTTACCTCTTGATTAAGCACCCTTTGTATGGTTCACCACTAAAAATAAAAAATCAGGAGTGTTGTTAGAAAGGGAAAAAAATCCACATGAATTATCCGCGACATTTTAAATGAAAGATCTTTAAAAGATTTTAGGTTTTTGTTGCGTTTGTATCACTAAAACCCTATTTTTATTCTACAAAATGGCGACGATCATATTTTTATAAACATAATAAGTACAAAATGTGATATGACTCTTGGCAGTGCTGCAACAATTCCAACATCGATCTAACGGTTAGAAAAAAAAACCATTGTTAATATGTAATCTTGCACGATCTGATTTAACTATTTTTTGTTTAAAAAAAAATCATCATTCATTAATATTTGTTTAGAAATTTTGCAATTTTTTTATGTTGAAAAAAGGTATAATTAAAGATAAAACAAATGATTGTAGATATTTAGATTCAATCAAACCCTCTATTAAAAAGCCATACCATCCACGTCGACGAGCAGGAAATTCCATGTATTCAGCAAGAATTTGCTCGATCCTACACATACCCAAAATCACATTGGATACAAAAAATCAATCAAAGAAATAAAACTCAACAAATCATTAAAAAACAAAAATGAGATAAGATTAAAAAGTCAATAAAGTAACAAGATTTTATAATTATAGATCGGAAAAAGCAAAATCTAAAAATGAGCACACACACACAAAATCACACCTTTTTTTGCCATCAAAAAGGAAGAGTTTTCTAGCTGGAGAAAATATAATAAGAGCAACCTCAATATTACAAAGGGTCGAAAGTTCATAAGCTTTCTTAACAAGACCACTTTCTCTTTTGGCAAAAGTTATATGCCTATATGTTCTATTATCAATCTTTTTCAGCTCAATTTTAGCCCTACCCATTGTTTTTTTTTTTTGTTCTTTTCTTTTTCTCTTACTATAAGTTGTTTTTTTTTTTTGTGGAAAACACTTACAAACTAAGTTACATGAGTAAATGTGGAATACAAAATTCCTTCACTTTGTCTTCTCTAATAAAAGCTAAGACTCCTTCTAGGAGTGTCTCGATCAATTGTAGTTCTTTTTTTCTGACAAGAGCCAATTTGGCTATGAAGTCAGCGCTTCGATTTTCCTCTCTAGGGGTGGATCGTAGAAGCCAACTGCTTTCTTGGTGTAGGATGCGATGGATTCTTCTGATTAGCACAGATTGCGAGGACTTCAACTCATCTTCGTGGATAGCTTTGAGTGCCTCCATACTATCTGATTGGGTTACAACCTTAGAGTGACCTCTTCTTTGGATAATTTTAAGTCCTTCAAGAATACCCCAAAGCTCTGCATCAAGGATGAAGCATTTGTCGAGGTACTTATTATATCTAAGGATCCATTCACCATGTCCATCACGTATCACTTCTTCTGCCGCAGCGTTCCCTGAGTCCACTTGAACAACACTATCTATGTTGAGGATGACCCATTCACCTACCGACAGATCTCCATGTGAGGATTCAAATTCAATCATCGCAGTCTCTCTATCTGTTGTTGAGAACTGTTTAGCCTAACACATCGAAGACTTAATGATCTCCATGGAACTTCTCGATTTCCCTTGAAAGATGAATAGGTTTTTGTTCTTCCAGAATCTTCAAGCCAGGATCCTGAATAGAGACGCCTATTTAAAATCCCCACCATTGTTTTCTCAATTAACCATATGTGTTATATAGAGGAAAAAGGGGGTAGGTGAGGGGTTTGATTCATCTTTTTCCCATCTTTAATTTTGTTGAGGAAAAGTGTAATAAATTTACCTTTTTTATCTTTTGTGGCTAATGTGGACAACTATCTTACTAAATAACTTTTTTAAACCTATATTTAAGTAGATTCTTTTATTAAAGAGGCATTAAAGAGACACAACAACAACTTGTTTTAAAAGATGAATACACGTCAAAAAATGGAAAATTCTCTTTGTGGAAACCCTCTTTATGAGAGCCTGAGATTGGATGACGACGTTTCCATGGAAGAACTGATCCCTAAAAAAGTTTGATTTAGGGAGGACGGGATTTCAGTGGATGATGGGGCACCACCGGAGGCCACGACAACACCGAAAATCTCTTGGAAGGATAAACTTGTTGAGACTTCGAGTAAGATGACCAACGATTTTGAGGAAGAAGATGACATCGAGGTCTTAGAGGGAGATATTCAGACATATATCTCTAATGGTTACCCTTCCATAGATTTTTTCGATAGGATTTTTGAAATCCTTGCCCAAGATATGGCTAATATTGTTGTCATCAAGCTATTGGGGAGGAACATCGGGTTTTCGATTTTACAAAGTAAAATCTATGCCCTGTGGAAACCTTCATCTTCATTTCATCTAATGGACATTGAAAACGATTATTTTTTGGTCAATTTTCAAAACAGTTTTGACTGTGAAAAAGTTTTAACCGAAGAACCATGGGTCAATTTTTGTCAATATTTGATGGTACAGCCATGGACATTATCATTCAATCCTGCTCAAAACTTTCCTAGTACTGTCATGGCTTAGATTCGACTCTCAGGTTTACCAAGCTATTTCTACAGAAGAAAATTATTGAAAGAAATAGGAGGCCTAATCGGTAAGGTTGCCAAACTTGATCTCAATACAAATAACAAAACCAGAGGGCGTTTCGCTTGTTTGGCCGTTTATGTTAATTTAGAGGCTCCTTTGATTTCTCAAGTTTTTATCAATGGGAAGAAATAAAGAGTTGAATATGAGCTTCTCCCAACCGTCTATTTTACCTATAGAAAATATGGGCATGTCAAGGAAGGGTGCCACCTTGGATTTCCTACAAGTCTGCTTGAAAAAATTCCTGCTTCGACAGAACCTTTATCGGTAACGGCTACTTTGGGGGTTGATGGTAATGAGGCAAAAAGTGATTCATTTGGCCCCTAGATGTTGGTTGAAAGAGGGAAACCACGTCAATCAAGAGATGCAGCTCAATCCAAAATAAAAAATTGACTGAAGTCAAGGAGGGTTCCAGATTTGAGGTTCTTTTGAAAAGGAAAGATTCCTTTGACCTAGAGAAATTTATTTTGGAAAAGGATCTCGAAGATCGATGTAAAAAAGTTAAGGAGATCATGGTTCCAAAGAATCCTACAAGGGCATTAAATTCTGGATTTACAAGCAAGTCAGCTGATGAAAATTATCTTAAGCTCCCCAACAACCAGCAGGTTCCTTCTGTGCAGCCCAATTTGAACAAAGAAAGATCTAACCCAAACTTTGGTGAACCCATGTTGGACGGTTCTGGTCCCTTGGAAACTCTCCGAAATTTAAATAGTTTGAGTAAAGGCCCAATAGTAGTAAACCATGTTGCAAATTCAAACTTGAATCATGGGCAGGATATGGATACTAATTCGGGGCTGGGTATGGAGCTGGTAAGTCGGATTCAGCCTTTGGTTACTGCAAGACTGCCGCAAGGTGCTATCGGCGTGCATGAATAGATTTCTACGCTTGGAAATAAGTTTGTAACAGTGGGCTTGACGCAGGTTGGGGAACAGCATGTTAGACCCATAAAAACATTCTGCTGTTGCCCTTCATTCAGACCAAGCTTCGGCGGTTGAAAGGCAGTCTGTAGGGAAGTTACTATCAGACAAAAAAAATAAAGAGGTACAAAAAATTCTAACAGCTCTAAAATCTTGCAGGTGGCTCTCGAATCCCTAAAAATATTAAAATAGTTCATCGACATGGGAGCAAGTTCAAATCAGGAAGTGGCAGTAAGGTGTTGCTTAAGGATTCAATGGCACATTTGGCTAAAGCCATAGCTTCACCAAATCCTACCATTGTTAGAGTTAATTTAGTCTCCAATGAACAGGGACATAAGGGACGGTCAACAACCCTCCGAGCATAAATAATTTGGTCTGGTATTTTTATTGGATAATTGTTGCTTTGTTCTTATTATTATTTTTATAAATATTTATTATTATTTTTATTATTATTAAAATTTTCCTTTATATTTTATGATGACAAATTTAACAATTTTCAGTTAGAACTGTCAAGGTTGTGCGAGTGATAAGTTCCTTCGGGTATTTCACGAATATAATGTTGAATACAAGCCTGATATTGTTTGTCTTTTGGAATTGAGAATTAGTGGTAAAAATGCTGATTTTACTATTGAAAAATTGGGTTTTAATTTCTCTCACCATGTGGAAGCTACAAGATTTTCAAGTGGCATATGGGTTGGGTGGAAAGATTTAGTTAGTATTTTTATTTTGTATAATCATCCCTAATTTATCCTGCCTCGCGCTTCTGGTACGAACCTTCTTTCTCCTATTTACATTATTTTTCTAAATGGTAACCCTGATAAAAGTAAGCGGAAGGTATTATGGATTGAGTTGAAATATGTTTTACCTCTAGATCAATATCCTTGCATTCTCATGGGGGATTTTAATGCTATTTTTATCCCCTCATGATAAGAAAAGCATTTATAATACTTGAAAGAGGTGTAACCTGTTTGGTGACTTTATTGATTCTTGTAATTTGCAAGACATAGGGTTTGTTGGGCCATCCTTCACTTGACAGAGGGGTAGTATGATGGTGAGACTTGATCGAGCTTTGGCCAATGATGCATGGCTCACAGCTTTTCCTCAATGTCTTCTATCACATTTGCCAAGAGTCAAATCAGATCATAGGCCAATACTTCTAAGTACTAATCAATCTTCTCCTTTAGAGAGAGGCAGGCTTTTCAGATTCCTTGCTGGTTGGACCAAGCATGCCAATTTTCCCTCACTGGTTAAGGATAAGTGGCACTTTTCAGGTGATATGTTCCAAATGCTTTATGAGTTTACTAATCATGTGAAAGAATAGAAGAAATATGTTTATGGTTTCATAGGTACCCGAAAGAATAAGCTCATGAAATCCCTTTTACATATCCAAAATGCCTTGGATTGTTTTACCTCTAATCGGATTGTGCAATTAGAATATGATGTAAGAGATGAATTGGAAAACCTTTTAGATCATGAGGAGATGTTATGAAAGCAGAAGGCTAGGTGTGATTGGCTTCAATTAGGAGATTGGAATACCAATTTTTACTATAGTTGCACACTCCAACGCAGAAAGCATAATCGCATAATACCTTGCACATTTCCAGTGGCGAGTGGTGTTCTGATCAGGATGTTCTTCGGACTGAGGCAGTTCGTTTCTTCAAGAGTCTGTATGGTGAAATGAAAGAACCTATCAAGGTTTACCTTTTAACCTTTTCCCAAAGTTTAAAGATAAGGACATTGCTTACTTGGATAGAGTGGTGATAGATGCCAAAATTAAGAAAGCCCTTTCTTTACATGGCTCCTTTGAAAGCTCGATGGAGTGATGGTTTCCATGCGCAGTTCTTTCAAAGTCAGTGAGACATCGTAAGTAGTGTAGTTTGTGAATGGGTTCGAGGAGTGTTTGCTGGAAATCATATTGAATCGAAATTGAATAATACTTTGCTTGTCCTTTTTCCCAAGACTGATCACCCGGAAGACTTCACTCAGTTCCACCCTATCAGTATATGTTTGGTATTGTACAAATTAGTTATGAAAGTTATTGCTAATAGATTTAGAATGGTTTTCCCTAACATTATCTCGCAAGAACAGGTTGGATTTATTACAGGTCACAACATTTCAGATAATGTGATCATCGCTCAAGAGATTATACACTTCATAAGGAGCAACCATAAAGGGAGGAATTGGATGGCCCTCAAACTAGATCTCAAAAAAGCTTACGATCGAGTGAGTTGAGACTTCATAAGAGAGTCGTTACAAATTGTAAGGGTCCTGGAGTTTCTTACCTCGGTTATCATGAAGGCTATTTCTTCCTCGACCATGTAAATTCTTTAGAAAGGGCTCCCTACTTAGAAGTTCAGACCAATTAGAGGGATTAGGCAAGGATGCCCTTTGTCTCTGTATCTCATTGTGTTATGCATGGAATGGCTCGGTAGAATCATTCACACACAAATTACTAAGGGCAAATGGATCCCTATACGTCTTTTCCGTACGAGCTCCAATCTCTCACATTTATTCTTTGCAGACGATTTGATGATTTTTTGCAAAGCAGAGATGGAATAAGCTAATCTACTTTCAGGTATGTTGAAGCATTTCTGTGAATTTTCAAGTCACAGAATTAGCATAAGGAAGAGCACTATTCACTTCTCTAAAGGAATGGATGACGGGTCGAGCAGCCGTATTAGTTAGGTGTTTGGCTTTAGGATTGTCCAGAATCTTGGAGCTTACCTAGGTGTTCCTCTCTTGCATGAAAGTGTCACTAAGAGCACATTAAGGTTTATGGTGGAAAAAGTTCGAAGGAATTTGCAGAATTGGGAGGTCAGGAAACTTTCTATAGCAGGTAGAGTTACTCTAGCTCAGTCAGTGCTCTTAGCCATCCCAAACTACTTTATGCAGTCAATGCTCATCCCGATAGGGGTTTGCAAAGAAATTGAATAGATTGCGAGAAAATTTGTGTGGGGATCCACCATGGACATCCTAAATTGGCTTTGGTTGGCTGGGAGTCTATATGTCAACCACAGGATAGAGGGGGCCTTGGATTTTAGCTGTTGCAATATCAAAACAAATTATTTCTTATGAAGATAGGGTTCAATATTTTCACTAAAACGGATACTCTTCGGGTTCAGGTCTTACAATCTAAGTACAGTGTCAAAGGCTACACCCCTAACTCCATTGATAGAAGTAAGTGCTCACATCTTTGGTGCTTTCATGATAAGGCATGACCCCTTCTTTGTGAGAATTTGGTTTGGTTAGTAGGAGATGGGAATAACATTCATTGTTGGAAAGATCCTTAGATTAAGGGAGTGGGACCTTTAATATCAAGCATACCTGCCCATACAAAGTTAGACTTGGATTGCAAACTGAAAGACATGGTTTTAACTGATGGTACTTGGAACATCGAGCTCTTCCATATGTGGCTTCCAGTTGAGGTCATTCACCAGATTATTAGCGTTCCTCCCCTCACCCAAGTGTGGGTGTTGACAGAATTATATGGTCCTCTTCCTCCTCGGGATGTTTCTCAGTAAGTAGTGCTTACTGCACTATTAAACAAGACATGTGGGCACCCAAGAATACGAACTGGAAAATTATTTGGAAATTTCAAAGGCCGCAAAGAGTTCGCTTTTTCCTCTGGTTGGTATATAAGCAACTTCTCACTAATTCAGAGCGCATTAGAAGAGGACTGGGGCAAAGTAGCTCCTATGGTATTTGTGGTCATATGACTAAAGATATTTTACACGTTTTACGTGATTGTAATGCAACTAAGAAAATGTGGAAGCTTGTTCTTCCTACAGATCAACAAAACAGGTTTTTCTTTGAACATTTCCCAACTTAGTTTCTCTCTAATATTTGCTCTTCTGTGCGTTTTCAGGATCGTGGCATATAATGGGAAACTTTTTTGGGATGTTATTACAGAAAATATGGAAGAACAAGAATCTCTTTATCTTCCAGAACATCACATGGCTAGTGGTTGACATTGTTAAAGCTTATGAGAGTTGGACACGACAAGTTGAGGCAAATCAATCTACCCCTACAATTCTCTCCTCGTATCAACAAATCAAAAGGTTCTTAATGAATTTGGAAGCTCTCCTTTTCACTAATGGAGTAGTCGTAAGTATTACAGGGCAAGCTGCAGTAGGTGGTGTGATTCGAGACATGAATGGTAATTGGATCATGGGTTTTAACCACTACCTAGGTAATTGTAATCCTTTGGAAGCTGAGCTTTGGGGAATCATGGATGGCGTACTAATCTTGCTACAAAATGGTTTGAAACGAGCCACCATCCAAACAGATTGTCTCGAAGTTGTTAAATTATTGACCAAAACGGAAGAAGATGACATGAGCACCACTATCCTCAGAAGAACCAGACGGATACTCCGAAGTGAAGGTCAGTGGCATATCTAGTACATGCCCAGAGGGAAGAACCTAGTAACAAATAGATTTGCTAAATTGGGCCTCTCATGAAAGCAAAATTTATAGAATTTTGGTAGACCTACCATTGATCTACATGCTACCTTTCGTCAAGACATGGATTCTGACTTCGTTGCTTTCTTAAGTTGATGTATTGTTGATTTCTTTCTAATCACCAAAAAAAAAAGATGAAAACACACATTCTCATACCATATATGCCTATTTTCAATATTGTTTTTATTTGGAAAGTAAAGTTATATTTTAATTCAATGTTAACAACTTTATTTGGTATTCGAATTTTAAAATTTTAGTCTCTACCAAGTGGTAACTATTAAATTTTAAAATTTTGGTCTCCATTAAACGGTAACTATTAAATTTACTGAGTTAAAATTTGTTGTTTTCAGGATTCGAGACTACAAACATGTTATTACATATGTAATGTCATATCAGCTTGTTATTTTCACATATTATTCACACAAAAAAAAAGCCAATTAATGGATTTAATTGCTATCATTGAATGTCAAGACTGAAATTTCAAATTTTGAAATGTATAGGGACTAAAATTTATTCCATTTGCAAGCATTTACACTTTGTACAAAACAAATGGCATGATTTTTTTTTTGGTAAATAAAGAGGCATTAGAATTCCTAAAATCAAATTAACTAAGCATTATGATCAGCAATACAATCAGCAAAAAGTAAATTCCTAACATCAGTGTTAGGCACATCAATGATCCGAATGTCGATATCCACAATACTGTAGGACTTAGCAAGGAAATCTACGAACTTATTGCCGTCCTTACGAACAAAAGTGACCGCAAAACCATCAAATTGTTGAGCTAACATTTTGATCTTTCGAACAATAGTTTTCGAAGGTGCCCCATCAAAACAATCCTTGATCAGCTTTACAGCTACCAAACAATCGCTTTCGATAACTATTTTATCATAATTCTTGTGCTTTGCGATTTTAAGACCATCGAACATTGCCCATAATTCTCCATTAAGAGCAGAGGCTCTACCAAGGAATCTTTGAAAACTAGTAACCTAGCTACAATCTGAATCATGAAAAACACTAGCAGTTGTCGACCAATCTCCAGCAATCCTCGCAGCACCGTCTGTGTTAATCTTAATCCACCCCGTGTCAGGAGGTCGCCACTTAACTGTCAACTCCTCTATCACGCTAGAATGCCTCTATTTGCTTTGTGCTTCAATTATACTAGAGACAAGACAAAAAGCATTAGCTATTAGCTTACTGACATCATCAACCTGGTGTTGAAAAACAAAGTCGTTCCTTAAATTCCAGATGTACCAACTAATGATAGCAAACACCATAGAAGCATCCACATCCATCCTTCCCATTCTAAATTTCCCTTTCAGACATGCCACTAGCCAAGCCTCCAGGTCCAGATTGAAAAAAGCCACAACTTCCTCTTTCTTGATCAGCACCTGCCAGACAGCAGCTGCAAATCTGCAATCACGCAACACATGCAAAATCGTCTCACTAGCTACCCCACACTGTACACACCCTTCATCAACAACCATTCCTCTATGGACCCTTTCATTATTCGTAAGAAGTGTCGTCGTACTAGCCAGAGGAAATACTGAATCCAAAGTGGTAATTTATTCTCCCAAATCAGCCACTATGTACTGTCCTCCACCAAAGCTCCATTAGTCTTTAAACTACTATAAGCAGATTTGACTGAAAAATTCCCATTTCTACTCAATTTCCACATGCAAATATCCACACCCAGGTCATCATTAGGAAGATGACAGGCAACAATCACTCCCAGAATATCTTTGTGAAAATAAAATTGAAGAGACAACCAATCCCATTCACCATTAGAATTAACAAAACCAGCCACCTTTAAATGTGATGAAGCGATTTTACCTGGAAGTAAATGGTCCTTTAAAATCCTAAAATTTGGTAACCATTTATCAAAGAACAAACTGACCGAACGCCTATCTCCTATGCTCCAACGAAATCTAGCTCGAGCACGACTCCAAATATTCGATAAAGAGCGCCACACGTAGGAACAAGGATTTACTCTATCCGGACAAATTTCTTTCACTTTATTCTTTGACCTTAGCACCTTAACCCAGAGAGCATCCATCTTAGACACCAGAAAAAATGCCAACTTCATCAAATAAGCCACATTCTATGATTTCATCCTTCCAAACCAAGACCCCCTTTTAATTGAGGTTGACAAATGGACTTCCATTTAACCAAAGACACTTTAGGTGAATTAGTAGTTGACCCCAAAATGAAGCGTCGCACTACCTGCTCAATCTGCTCACAAACGCCAGCCAAGATCATAGCAGATTGCATGAAATATCCGAGGATAGCAAGTAGTACCGATTTTGCCAACGTAGTCCTTCCGGCCAAGGATAACAACCTCGCATCAAAAGCATTAAGCTTATTGCGTATCTTATCCACAACAAATTGAAATGTACTCTTTGTGGTTCAATTATGAAACAACGACACCCCCAAATAAGTACCAAGATCCTCAATTCGTTAGAAATGCAATAAACTTCCAATCCGATCCTTATCCACATCACAAGTATTCGAGAAATAAATTTGAGAATTATGCGTATTTACTTTATTTCCCGAAAAATAACATAACTCAGTAATAACACCATGAATTACCTCGGTGTTCTCCAAACTCATTTCCCCAAATAAAACTCAATCGTCTACGAAAAACAGATGAGACAACTTAGGACCACATTTCCCCATCTTAACAGGTTTCCCCTTTCCCTGAGAAACTGACTGTTGAATCATTTGTCTAAGTCTTTCCATAATCAACACAAAAAGATAAGGGGATATGGGATCACCTTGGCGCACACCCCTGGTAGAGGCAAACTCCTCCGTAAAACCACCATTCCACAAGACTTACATCGTGGTAGTGGAAACACAATTCATAATAAGGCATCTCATATTAATAGGTAATCTCGCATCCTCCATTGTGTCCATTATAAAATCCCACCTCAATCGATTGTAAGCCTTCTCCATATATATCTTGACCACCATCCACCCCTTCTTGCCTTTACGGATACGCATTGAATGAATGACCTCCTCAACAATGATGACATTATCCATTATGTATCGACCCGCAATAAAACTGGTTTGATTTTTAGCTATTAGCTTTGGCATGACCAGCTTGAGTCGATTCACAATCACTTTAGTTAACAGTTTGTAAGGCATCATACAAAGACTTATTGGCTGAAATTGTGTCACAATCTTAGGTCTCAAAACTTTGGGAATAAGCACAAGAAGCGTCTTATTTAGAAATGGTTCAATCTCACCAGTTTCAAAACCTCTCCGAACCATAAAGACTAAAGAATCACCCTCAGCATCCCCATTGCGACTGGTAAAAATGAGCATGGAATCCATCAATGCCTGGAGCCTTAAGTGGAGCCATTTCAAACAGATCGTCATGCACCTCACTACGTGTGACCTCCTTGCTCAAAAAAGAAACCCACTCAAAGCCTATATCTAGAAAAGCATTACACAGAGACAACTTTCCACCAATTGACCCATCACTAGTATAAAGCTGCTTATAGAATTCCACCACCACTTTCTGAATCTTTTCCTCATCATAACACCACGAACCATCCTCTAGCTTCAAGGACTTGATATTATTAATACATCGCCTCTTATTCACCTGGCTATGGAAATAACCTGTGTTTCGATCCCCAAGAGTAAGCCAATCTTTCCTCGACTTCTACTTCTAAAGCAACTCCTCGTCATCAAGAACACCTTCTAGTTCAACTCTCAAAGTAGTCTCTAAATCAATTAGCTTCTGGGAGTAATAAGATTCAAGACATTTTTGTATGCCTGAAATTCGAGCCAAGAGGATTCGTTTCTTCCTCAAAATATCTCCATACACCTCCCAGTTCCATTTCTTAGCAACTGTAGCAAGACATTTCAGTATCCCCTCTAACCGAACATCCGTTTTCCAATTCTCAGCCACCAAATTGCCAAAGCCATCATGATTGAGCCAGCCACTAAGAAATCTAAATGGTCTAGCTGGTTTAGGACCTAAAGATATGCCAAATCTAATAGCTAATGGCCGATGATCTGACATAATCTTATGTAGGTGTAAGACCATCGTATCCGGAATAACTGACTCCGAAGAAGAATTACACAAAGCTCGATCCAATCATTCAAAAATACACCCTCTATTCCAAGTAAATTTTGACCCTTGAAACCTAACTTCCTTAAGATAAGAGTCATCACAAAATTTTCTAAACAACTTACAAGTAGAACTACCAACATTGGATCCCCTTTGTTTATCCTTATTGTTCAATAATGCATTAAAATCACCAGCCAGCAACTAAGGAGATCGATCACAATCAAAATTCCCTAACGTATCCCATAAGCCTTTCCTAATTACTGGTCGAAGACTCCCGTAAACACCCGTGAACCAAACCCAATCTTGTAAACTCGAGAAGTTAACTCGCATATGAATAAATTGAAAACTATTTTCCACTACAACCATATCAACAGAATTCTTCCACAGCACCCAAATACCTCCCGAGAAACCTTGCGCTTCCACCCTGTGGGACTTTAGAAGCCCAATTTTCCTAATAACTTGATCCTCCTTATAACCACTAATTCTGGTCTCCATAAAAACCATCACCTCAGGATCAAAGTCATGCATATAATCCTTCAGAACTTTGTAAAACTTCGGATTACTTGCACCTTAGCAGTTCCACACAAATATTTCAGTTTTCATAATAAAAGAAATGCAAACCTGAAACACACCATCATGTCTCTGTAGCATCCATCCCAATGGCTCAATCATCCTCCTAAGAACTTCCCGCTTGAGCTGCACTCGTTTTTGGGCCACCATCGCCCTCTATCACAAGAGCCAAACAAGAGTAATCCAACTGAACTCCGGTATGAATTTGACCCATCTCCATGCTTCGCACGATCCCATCAAGAGCGGCCTCCACAGGAAACACACATTACGCCTCAGCATGGAAAACACCTCCACTGGTTCCACCAAAATTAGAATGTTCGTTAAGCAATTTAGCCTTCATAGACATGGGAAATGAACTTTGGGAAGCTAAATTTTTAAAACCCAACGTATCCAAAGGAGTACTACTACCACTTGAAAACACATTTGGATTTTTATTCTCTTTGATAACAACAATTGAATGATTTTTAAGATCCAACACCCAAGGCCCAGCAACATTCTCCTTTTACTTCTTATTTTGTCCAATTTTTAACCCAGCCGAAAATCCACTCCCTTCAGCCCGAAACCCATCTTTTTTTACCCCTAACTTTAATCCAGTCACACCATTACCCATGGACTTATTAGTCTTTGACTTGGAGACCAACTTATCCCCATTTACTGCTAGATGGTCACTCCCAAATTGCACCACATTACCAGCAACCACCAAGCTGACCCCACTCTCAAATCCCATTAAATTAACAGCCTTATCATTATCCTTATTTTTGTTGCCAAAATGGAAAATACCCAAAGATTCCTCCATCATTGGCTCCTCATTTTTCGTATTTTTGAAAAGCACATTAAACCTTGATCCTGTTTGATTCTTGCCACAAATAGTACTCGTGGACACCTTCTTCTACCGTTGACCTCTCCTTTGTCGACGATCAACAACCATCCACTCCTCATACTCCTCATTTTCAACTCGATTTTAAACATTTTTAGCATTTGTCTCTGCCAAATTACATTCTGAAACAGGAGCATTGTTGCTAGTTTCATCTAACTCCTTCTCCACAACCTTATGAGGACAGGCATCCCTCACATGGCCATAGCGTCCACACCCAAAGAAATTGATGGAAAAGATTCATACTTTAACCTATGCACTCTGTTTGCAATCCGAATTCTAGAGACCAAAGGATTAGCTAAATTAACCAGATCCGCAAATCTAGCAAATTGACCTCTAGCCCCGGTATCAATTTGTAAGTCAATGCGAACCACCATTCCTTCTAGACTGCCAATCTCTTAGAGAATGCTCCGTTTATAAAAAGCTCCGGACAGCTTAGGGATACAAATCCATGCAACGACTTTATGCGGAAAATCATTCAACGAAGAAAATTGCATCGACCATGGCTGAATTGTTAAGTAATGACCATAAATTACCCAAGGCCCCTTTGAGAGCACATTCCTATAATCCAAGTCAGGCTCAAACTTTTCTAAGAAATAATCGTTATCAATATCCATGAGCTGAAAACGCATGGACGGCTTCCACATTGCGCAAACTTTATTCCAAAGCGCATTGTATCCGATTTTTCGACCAAGCAACTTAACTATCAAGGTCTTAGACATGCTATCATCAATAAGCCCGTACACCCATTCAGAAAAATCAATAGTGGGAACACCATCCACCAATGTCTTCCAAACATCCTCCTGCTTCAACTCAATATCTTTCATTTACCAATCACTCTCCATATTCTCCTTACCCGAACTAGAGTTCAAAACAACATCTCTGAAGGAAAACAGAGTTGTCCTTCCCCCCTCCCTTATCATATCACCATCACCATCATCCGGGGGATCATCATCCCCACGCTAGACCTTTTTAGTAGCCCTCCAATTCCTGCTGTAGGCGAACCATTGATGTTGACGTTCATAATCTCAACTCTAAAGTAGGGGCAATTTTGATACTAACAAATAGCATGATTTAATTGCTCATGTATAGATTAAGACTGTAATTTCAAAATTTAAAAAATATAAAAACTAATATTGACTAATTCGAAAAATACAATGACTAAAATTAATTAAATTAAAGTATAGAGATTAAATCCATAATTTATACAATATACTTAAATTAATAGCAGAATTTGAACTTCAACCATAAACCGATGCATTAGTTTTTAAATTTATCGTTAAAATTAATTCTAGACCTTTTCGGATAAAAATTTGTCGGAAATACACAAAATCTTTCAAAGAATAAAAAGAAATGATGTATAATAAATGCAATTAATTGAGGTAATTCACCAACAAGATGAAGCTCAAAGCATTACCCAACATAGAAATCTTAGCTTGTTGGCTTGGGCGTGCCATACTTCCCACAGCAGCTCGTATCGTGGGACATCTTTAGGCTTGTTTTTAGTGGCGAAATCACGTTGATGAATGAACCCTTAAAATTTTTTGAAAAAAAAGATACTTTATAAAAATAAATTTTAATTAAAAATTAAAACTTGAACCCGCAAATTGAATTGCATACTTCATTTCTTTTCTATTGTTGTGTTGTATCATTATTTAAAACTACATGAATAACAAGAGAGCAATCTCAACACTTACAATGAAATTAAATGAAAATAAAATACTAATAAATTTTAATTATTGGATTACCGAGTACTGTTTTCTTTTGTTGTCTATTTCCATTTTTTTCTACCGAATAAAACATTGTAGGCTGGAAATAGGAATAAAATGCAGGAAACAGTTTCTGTGATCCATATTATTACGTGTTTAGATCAAAATACTATAATATTTGATATTTACATTTGAATTGCAAATACACCAACCAAACCAGTTTTCTTATAGAACATTTAGATCGAAATATTATTGTTAAAAATTTGGCACTACTATCTATTAGGAAATCCCAAAATGGTTGCTAGTCTAAGATTAAATTTAACTTTAGTTAATCTACATAAGTAAAGACTTTTACTTTCAAGCCTCTTTTGACCTTGGGCGTCTTTACTTGTATGTGCTTTGATCAAATTATAAGAGAGCACCAACATAACAAGTTCCCAAGAAGATACTTAGCCATATAAAATCTTGACAATGGCGACATTAAAGCTTAAGAATATTAACCTTCTTTTCCTTTTGGGTTAAAAGTTTCATGAAGTTCCCACAATATTAATGATCTTTGCTTAAAAAGGAGGGAGATGGTGTATTGTAGAAGACAAATCCGACAGATTCTAAAGCTCATTCCACCTCAATGTTAATTAGATAGGTTTTTCAAAGAGGGTAAATTCCTAAACAATTCACTGATCTTTTTTCATTACAGCAATCTCAATCTATCTACCTTTAAAACGGCTATAAAAAATCAAGCTCTTAACATGCATGCACGATGTTGCCGCTTGCTTTTAACATATAGTTCAAAAAATAATAATTTGTTGATTTCCAGGAAGCACAGCAGTAATAGAGTATTTCAAAAAGCTGAAGCACAAATGTTTTAAATATTAAAACCCAAAACGGGGAAACTATAACATAGAATCCAAGTCTTTGATGCAAAATATTATTATATCATCCGACCCCAGTATCTAATGAGTCGTCGGCTTAGGCAAACAGTAAATTGTTTTTTTTTTTATTATTTCGGGCCAAAGCATTAAAGCTTTGGTAGGGTGAAGCAAAAAGATGGTAATGTTCTTCACGTTCAACCGAGAAACCAGAAGCTGGGGTCAGGGTTTGAACTATTGCCGCTCGTCCAATTCTCCCCTTCCGCTTCGTTCCCTCTTGGCGTTGCCTGTATTATATATATGATCATATTATGGTTTTAAACAATTATGATTATAGTATAAAGTATTAAAATTTTTCAAAAAATCATCATCATCATATATATATTTCAGTCTTACCTGGGGTATGGTGTCCATATTCATGGGAGGGAAATTTGCATTGACCATCGGAGGCTCCAGATGGTAGACATAGTTATCAAAATTCAGGTTTGGTTGAGTGTTCACTTCATTTCCGCCAAAGTGTCCAGGCCCTTGAAGATGATGAGATCTCATCGGCGATGGAAATGGCAGCCTTTCAACCAAGGGTTTAGCTAAATTTCTACAAACATGAAAAAGAGATGTAAAATTGTAATCTATGTATATGGGATTGGATTTTGTCTCCCTATTCAACCAACAGAGAGTCTTTAGGAAAAGTGTCTGAATAGATAGAACCATGTAAAGAATGCTATCACTTGAGCTACCCAACTATGGTTTGGAGACAAAATCTCTATCAAAGACAATACTAAGCTTATTGAAGGTCCGATCCTCAACAAGCTGTTTAATTTTTATCAGTAATCTTAGTTAAAGACCTTAAGGGCTGTTGAAGACCGATTGATTGATCAGTGAATCTGGTTGGAGCTTGAACATCATTCAATGGTGGCCAGTTCATGAAGTTGTAGTTCAAACCTCGCTCGAAGCAAGGCCGGCCACTAGCATTTTGCACATGAAGCGGAATCTAAATGTTACAAACAGCAAAGCAATGTACATAAGAAAATCAGTGGTAACATTCACTTGCATCGAAACCCAATACATGAAATCACAAACTCTAAAATTCTATATTCAATACCATAAATCATAACATTTTATAAATAGTTATGGGTTACATTTTAACTTTTTTACCTCATTGGGATTGACCATATTGGGCACAATGTTAGCTCCAAATTCCATTCTAGTAGGTCCAATAATTTCATTTGCTTCTAAAACTCTCTGTAAATCATAAACGAGACATACATAATTAGGATTTCATCTGTAAAGAAAAAAAAATATTAAATCAAATAGGTTGTGTGTGTGTGTGTATATATATCTTGCCTTGCGCAAATGGACAAGTTCCAAGGTCTCTTCCAAGACCATTTCATGGTACATAACCTCGGTTATTGTATCAAGACAACTAAGATTTTTCAGAAAAAACCTTAAAAAAAACCAATTCATATCATTCGAAATTAATTTCTGACAATAAAATGAAAATTTCAAGGATAATTAAATAATTAATTCGATGATCCCATACTCTAGGTTCCTCTCCACTTGTTCCAGCTCAATACTGAATACAACCATTTCTTTCTGGATTTCCTGCATTATTATTCTTATGATTTTACATCAAAGTCTATAAAATTATTTCTTTTTGTTCCATTCACTCGTCTACTATTTGATTACATACCTTCAATAGAGTTCCATTGTCTTTTTCCCTTCTATAATATCAACAAGTAAAAGAAAATAAATCAACCAGTCACCATTAAAAATTAATATAACCAATCTTAATTAATGACAAGGTAAACCTAAGGACGTCGCAAAAGCTAGCTTCAGCGTTCAACTGAGTCACAATGCACTGGATCAACTGAAACAAAACACACATACACACGTAAACTTATACTAAATTTTGTAAATAATTGTTCAATTAAATAGTTGGGGATAAGTGGTTACTCACCTCTTGATTAAGCACCCTTTGTATGATTCATCGCCAAAAATGAAAAATCAAGAGTGTTGTTAGAAAGGGAAAAAATCCACACGAATTATTCGCGATATTTTAAATGAAAGATCTTTAAAAGATTTTAGGTTTTTGTTGCGTTTGTATCACTAAAACCCTATTTTTATTCTACAAAATGGTGGCGATCAAATTTTTATAAACATAATAAGTACAAAATGTGATATGACTCTTGGCGGCGCCTCAACAATTTCAACATCGAGATTATGGTTAGAAAAAAAAATCCTTGTTAATATGTAATATTGCACGATCTGATTATTTTTTAAATTTCTTCATTCATTGATATTTGTTAAGAAATTTTGCAATTTTTTTTATGTTGAAAAAATGCATAATTAAAGATAAAACAAATGATTGTAGATATTTAGATCCAATCAAATCCTCCATTAAAAAGCCATACCATCCACGTCGACGAGCAGGAAGTTCCATGTATTCAGCAAGAATTTGTTCGATCCTACACATACCCCAAAATCAATTGGATACAACAATTAAATCAAAGAAATAAAACTCAACAAATCATTAAAAAAAATGAGATAAGATTAAAAAGTCAATAAAGGAACAATATTTTATAATCATAAATCGGAAAAGTAAAATCTAAAAATGAGCACACACACAAAAAATCACACCTTTTCTTGCCATCGAAAATGAAGAGTTTTCCAACTAGAGAAAATATAATAAGAGAAGCCTCAATATCACAAAGGGTCGAAAGTTCATAAGCTTTCTTAATAAGACCGCTTTTTCTTTTGGCAAAAGTTATATGCCTATATGTTATGTTCTCAATCTTTTTCAGCTTGATTTTAGCCCTACCCATTGTTTTTTCTTTTCTTTTCTTTTCTTTTTCTCTTTTTGTAAGTTGTGTTTTTAATTAACCATATGAGTTTATATAGAGGAAAAGGGGGTAGGTGAGGGGTCTGATTCCTCTTTTTCCTGTCTTTAATTTTATTGAGGAAATGTAATAAATTTACTTCTTTTTTTTTTTTATCTTTTGTAGCCTTAGCTGCCATCCAAGGCTGATGTGGGCAACTATGTTACTAAATAACTTTTGTTTAAACCTATATTTAAACAAATTATTTTATTAAAGAGGTATTAAAAAGACAGAGAAACAAGTTGTTTTAAAAGATAAATACACACATTCACCTACCATATATGCTTATTGTCAATATTGTTTTTATTTGGAAAGTAAAGTCATATTCTAATTCAAGGTTAAATTTTATTTGGTATTCGAATTTTAAAATTTTAGTCTCCACCAAGCAGTAACTATTAAATTTATTGTGTTAAAATATATTGTTTTCAGGATTCGATTCTATAAATATGTTATCACATATGTAATGTTATGTCAGCTTACTTTTTTACATATTACTCACACAAAAAAGCCAGCTAATGTATTTATTTGCTATCGTTGAGCATCAAGACTGATATTTCAAATTTTGAAATGTATAGGAACTAAAAATTATTCCATTTGCAAGCATGGACTAAATCTACAACTTTATACAGTGTACAAAACTAATAGCATGATTTAACTACTCATGTTTGGGTTAAGATTAGAATTTCAAAATTTTAAAAATATAAAAACTAAAATTGACTAATTCAAATAATACAATGACTAAAATTAATTAAATTAAAATATAGAGATTAAATCCATAATTTACACAAAATACATAAATTAAATTAATGGCATAATTTTAACTTTAACCATAAACCAATGCATTAGTTTTTAAATTTGTTGTTAAAATTCTCAACCTTTTCGGATAAAAATTTGTCGAAAATACAAAAGAAAAAAAAAATTGTATATAATAGATGCAGTTAATTGAGGTAATTCACCAACAAGGTGAAGCTCAAAACATTGCCCAACATAGAACTCTTCACTTGTTGGCTTGGGCATGACATACTTCCTACAGCAGCTTGTGTCGTGGCGACATCTTTAAGCTTATTACCAGAGGCGAAGTCAAGTTGATGAATGAAGCCCATAAAAATTTTTAAAAAGAAAGATACTTTAAGAAAATAAAATTTAATTAAAAAATTAAAACTTGAACCCACAAAAATGAATTGCTTACTTCATTTATTTTCTATCGTTGTGTTCTATCATTATTTAAAACTGCATGAATAACAACTGAGCAGCCTCAACACTTAGAATGAGATTAAATGAAAATAAAACACTAATAAATTTTAATTATTGGATTAACGAGTACTGTTTTCTTTTGTGGTCTTTTTTCCATTTTTTTTCTACCCAACAAAATATTAATAGGAATAAAATGCAGGAAACTGTTTCTATGATCCCTATTATTACGTGTTTAGGTCAAAATACTATAGCATTTGATATTTACAGTTGGATTGCAGATACACCAACCAAACCAGTTTTCTTATGGAACATTTAGATCGAAATATTATTGTTAAAAATTAGGCACTATTATCTATTAGGAAATCCCAAAATGGTTGCTAGTCTAAGATTAAATTTAACTTTAGTTAATCTACATAAGTAAAGACTTTTACTTTAAAGCCTCTTTGGACCTTGGGCGTCTTTACTTGTATGTGCTTTGATCAAATTATAAGAGAGCACCAACATAACAAGTTCCCAAGAAGATACTTAGCCATATAAAATCTTAACAATGGCGACATTAAAACTTAAGATTATTAACCTTCTTTTCTTTTTGGGTTAAAAATTTCATAAAGTTCCCACAACATCAATGATCTTAGCTTAAAAAGGAGGGAGATGTTGTATTGTAGAAGACAACCCCGACGTTTTTTCCCATCTCTTTTGGCGTCGGCAACAACAAAGATCTTAGCTTTTTATGGAGCAGTGAATATAGTGGGAGAATTAGAGCAGTTTTGTGCAAATATAAGGGGCGCCCACAAAGTGTGAATTTGACGGAGCAAGTTGGTATGTGTGTAAAAGTGAGCGCCATGGGCTACAATGTTTTGCTGCATAATTTCATGCTTGACTTGGGTTTTGTTGCATTGAAAATGGGGGATTATAGTGGAATGGAGAGCTCTCCCAGATTTGGGGTTTGATCCAAAAATCAATGAAGACTGGGGAGGAATAGGGTGGACTTGGAAGCCACTAATAAGGAATACTTGAGGAGTGTCAACTCCCTTACGTAATACAAACGCATTAGGATCCAGCATTTGCCTCAAACAAACCCAACTTTTTTCCCCAATTTCATATTCATTTCTTAAATAGGTTTCGGCTACCGTGGACTGGGGTGACCTTAATATTATATTGATGATTTTGAAGCATGTGAGATATAGGGTTGGTAATGGATAGTCCGTATTTTGATATTTATTAATATATTTTTAAATTCCATTAGTACAAATTTAGATATTCAAATTTACAATTTGGTTATTAATTTTGATATACTCATTATTTAAATTCGGATAATATGGTTGACGAATTTGAAAGAATAAGAATTTATTCATTTTTCAGAAAGTCAATTGATTAGCTTACAACATATTCAAAATTTTCAGTTAGGCAAGGCAATATCAAAGTACTCATATTGGTTACAAGATCAAATCACCTACTTTGAATGCCCAATTGATGGAACGTGGTTACATTTAATCTCTGATGGAGCAGTGGCTAGAGATTCCGGGAGTGTTTGAACTGGAGGTGTGATACGTGATCTATGTGGCAACTGAATTTTTGGGTTTTAATCAATATATGAGAAGTTGTACACCATTTGAGGCGGATCTTTAGGGTATTCTAGACGAGCTTCTTATGTTGTTAAATATGGGGTACAAATGTGCTACAATTCAGACAGATAACCTGAAAGTGGTTAATGCATTGACTGCTAAGGGATCGAAAGATTCAAATATTACATTGCTCAGAATGATTCATAGGATCAAAAGTTCCAAAGGCCAGTAAGTGATCAAATACATTCTCAGAGAGTACAATTTGATTGCGGATCGACTAGCAAAGATCAGCCTAACTTGGAAGTAAAGTTACAGACTCTTAATGTGTCTCCTCATGATATAGCATAGATTCTTCAACAAAACAAAGCATGTGGTGTTTTTGAGCAATTGATTTGATGTAATTTTTTTATTTGTTTTTCACCAAAAAATAATTGAATAATAGTATCCAAATCTATTATCGAGATTTCTTTTTAGCATATTATGAATAGTTTAATTAATTCAATTTTAATTAATAATCAGTTTTAATGTAGATATTACTTCAATTTTAAAATTGATTTACATAATTGAATTCAATTTTACAAATATTTTACTAAAAAATAAACAGACGATGTGATAAAGTGTTGATTCGGACAGATAGTATAGAGGTTATTCAGACCATTCAAGAAGCTTTTTCATCGATACCTAATTCAACATTTTTTAGACATATTCGATAGGTTTTGTTGAAAATAAATCAATAAAATTTAGATCATATTTCCAAAGAAGAGAACTTAGAAACGGACTACATCATTAAAATGAATTTTAACAAGAATAATGGTTTGTAATTGTTCACAGAGAATCCATTAAATATTACTAAATAATTATGTTTAATTTATTTGTTTCCTTCAACAACAAAAAAACCCTAAGTTTAAATTTAAACTTATTTAAGTTTAAAAGTCCAAATACAAAGCCTAAACTAAGTTACAAAGCTCAACTCAACAAGCCCAATTTTACAAAAAAAAAAAATTCAGCAAACCCTAAGTTTACAACTTGTGCTGCCAGCCGCTTGCCCCTTCCACTCAGATACCGCCACATCACCCACCACCACTAGCACCAACGAAAGCTACCACCATTGTTGCACCTGCAAAGACAAAGAAGACGAGACAAGGAACAACCAAGTGCATTGTATTGTAATGACTATAAAAAGCCAACAAAAATTGTAAAGAAGATTTTTTTTCCCTTCGATTCTCACACGAAAATCAAATAAAAAGAGTAGCAAAAAAACAGATTCAAGTTCAAGAATCAACAAATCACATTGTGCAAGATGAACTAGCATTTACATATATATGCGCATATATCATTTTTTTCTTTAAAAGAATAGATTTACACACACACACACATATATATATCTACTCTTGTTTCATTTATATTTTCGAAATAAAATAAATAAACTAAAAAAGAAGGAAATAATTGAAAAAAATCACAAAACTTGATAAAAAATTATTTTTTTTTTTTTAAAACAAATCATGGCTAGATTTGAGTGTCCCTAGCTCCGATCTATGTTTTGGAAGCAAAAGTAAAAAAAATTTATCTCGTGCGACGCGACGATGGTAACGACCGACAGACGACAGGTGGTCGGTGACCGAAATGGTTCACCAAAATAAAATAAAATAAAAGAAAGAAGAGAGAAAGGAGAGAGAAGAGAGGATTTTTGGTTTTTCTGGAGAGGAGAATGAGAAAATGAAAAAAAAAAAGTTTAAAGGGATATATATAGCCTCCCAAAATGACGTAGTTTTGGGAGTGACTTAAACACCCCAAAACTACGTCGTTTTGGCCTATGCCTTAGAATCAGATTTTCTTAAAAATGGGCTTTGGTCTTTTGCATTTTTATTTGTTTCAATTCAGTCATTTTCTGCTATTTTTAATCTATTACAATTTAGCTCAATAATTTTAAATTTTGTTTACAATTTAGTCCTTGACTCAAAAATGGCCCTGCGACTGCCACGTGTCAAATATTTGGATTTATTGCCCAAGAGGTCCTTAAGCTTTTTAAAAATTACATTTTGACCCTTAAATTTTTCAAAATCATATTCTAACCTCTAAATTTTTCCAAAATCACATTTTAACCCCTAAACTTTTCCAAAATTGCATTTTAACCCCAAACTTTTCCAAAATTACATTTTGACACCTAAATTTTCCAAAAATCACATTTTGACACCTCAAACTTTTTGAAAATCACATTTTGACCCTTAAACTTTTCCAAAATTACATTTTCACCATAAATTCTCTGAGACTTCATTTTTCAACCTCATTTTTCTTATATGTATATATATTCTTCAATTCTCTGTATATAAAATTAAATTATTTTCTTCATATTTTAAATTAAACTTTTTTCGATGATTTTGTTTCGCGATTTTTTCTGCATTTCATATTTTATTTTATGCTTAATTTTTGCATTTATTTATCTGCTTAATTGTTCTATTTTTGTATTATTTAATCTTGCCAATAAATTTCATATTCGTGTTTAATTCACACACTCATTTTAAATTAAATTAAAATTATTTTCTGTCTCAAAATAGAAATACAAATTATTTTAAAATGGAGGCAATATCTTTTCGTGTGAAAACTTCGAAGAACCATGCCCTAACGTGCTAGGCGTGATTTTTCGTATAATTCACACAATCGAATATCCTCTTTTAAACCTTTCCAAATGTCGTCAAATCTTGAAATTTCGGGAACGTCGTGCCCTAACGTGTTGGACACGACTTCAACTCCTTGAGAAATTTGAAACGCGCGGACGTTTTTCTTTAAATTCAATTTCAAAAAACATGCAAAAATAAATTATGTGTACAAGGATCGTATTTTAAACTTTACTCGAGGTTTCAAATTTTTTAACAATAAAGACCAGATAATAATCAACGTGGTACCAATTTTGGGAGTGTGAGGGTGCTAATCCTTCCTCACACGTAATCGACTCCCGAACCCATTTTCTGGATTTTGAAGACCAAAATAGTTTTCAAAACAGATTTAAAACATTTTATGGTGATCCAATCACATCAGATAAAAAAGATTGGTGGCGACTCCATATTTCGATTTTTTAAAATATTTTTTGAGACTTTTTTCTTTTTTTGAAAAAAATGGTTTTGACAACTTGGCGACTCCATTAGGGACTTTAAAAATAAAAAAGAGTCAAGCCAAAAGTCGATTATTCCCGAGTCTTTTTGTTAAAATTTTTAAACACTCGGTTTTGTTTAATATACGATCCTTTGCATTTTTGTGTGATGATATATTATGTTGATATTGCTAGTATAAGCTTGCATTCATGTGCATCTGTTATTACACCCTTTAAGTGGATGTGAGAAGTTACTCCTTCGTGAGGTTTTCTCCCCATGCAGGATAGTGAATCACTTTCGGGATTACATCCGTACCTATGTTTTCGTGAAGTTTTCACTTCCGTGAAAACATGTGGGAAATGTGACCCCCTAAACCGAACTCATCCGTATGAGCTTGTAATGGGTGAGGATTGAGGAATCTGCTGGTTTGGGTACCTTTTACTTAGAACCTAAACCACATATAGTGAGCCATAAACACTTGCCTTAGAAGGAGTTATAACCGAACTTTTTAGCAACTACCCAAGATAGGTTCTTAGGTTCTTTGTTCTATAAATGTATATTGATACCGATGTTTTTGCTAACTTGTTCTATTTTGTCCCTTTTGCTTGCATGTGCATCATCATACAAGAAAAGGAATTGATTTAAGCTCGATTACCAAATAAACAATTTTGTCATGGAAAACGGATTTCTTGATAGAGTAAGAGATAACATGGTTGTGCGCTTATGGTCAAAGGAAAGAACAAAACCGAAGAAGACTTAGGAAACTTGAAGAAAGATTATAAAAAACTTCGTCTCTTCATGAGAACTACTGGATTAGGTAAGACATCAAAACAGTGACGGCAGGAAGTTCAGAAGTAAAAAGATCAAGCGGAACAATGAAAATGGAAATTCCAAAATGGTCAAGCTCGAGAGAATGCCGCAAAAGGAAAGTCAAGTAAAGAATACCAAACTAAAAACATAAATAGCTGAGCTAGAAGATAGAATAACGGAGCTAGAAGAGTCTCTGAGTAGATATCATGATCGAAACTCCGTCATGGAACTTAAGGCAAGTTTGGCCGAGAGTAAGGAATTGAGGGAAAGGATGCAAGAACTTTAGGTCTCTCTCCACAATAATAAGATTCGAATTGAGATCCTCGAAAGGAATCTTGGAACAAATGAGTGGCACTTTCGACAGACTAAGAGACAATTTGAAGAGAAAGACTATGTAATGGGGAAAACGGTCACCCAAATGAGAGAAGTGGTTGATTACATGCAAATGTTAGCCGTTGAAGCTGATATTGAGCATGCAATACGAATCAAACCAAGGCGGGGAGAAAATTAGCCGAACTTCTTAGGAAGATCAAAGCTTTAGGCAGTAAGGTAAAGCCGTTTATGTCATTCGCTTTATGTAAAAAAATTTATCTTCTAGAGAAGTTGTTCTGATGAAATTGAGTTCTAAATTAATGCCTTTTCTTATGCATACATGTATTCATAAGCTGCACAATTTATTAACTTGCAGTTAATTCCATAAGAGCCTACCTTAAGTGGAACTGTGCCAAACCTTTAGTGGTTACTCGAATAAGGTAAGAGACACGATTATATTGTTGCTTTTAATTGCAATATATTTTGACTCTATTTGCATTACATTTTCATAAAAAAAAAGGTGTTGATTCATGTTCTATTGCCAAATAGAGAACTGGTAATAAGAAAACGGATTCCTTGATACGGTAGAAGTTAATGTGGCTGTACGTATGTGGTCAAAGAAAAACAAAAAACAACAACGAAAGGGTGATTGCTTGTCAAATGGGCACATATTAGAGGTTTGGGATTACACCCAAATAAATGAAATCCATAACAGTTTGCAAGAGCTGAAAGAAGTATGGAAGACAAAATGAGGAAGATGTTCAAATTCGAATATGTTGATTTACCTTACTCACTCAAGCTTAGTTGCTTCACTTTCAAAAATATGAACAATACGATACGTCACCTGATTACCCGAGGATTCAGAATAATAAGGTCTGTTTTAGACGAGTGAGCATTGAGTTGCAATCTTGATTAAGGAAAAAGAAGACAACAAGTACATTGCTTTGAAAAACCTACAAGACACAATACACTCAGATGAAAAAATGTCGATATTCTTGCCTCAAATACATATGAGATAGTCATCCTCCCTAAAGTGTTGGGACACGTAGAAGACTTGGTTGCAAATTTGCTTAAACGACGTGACAAGAGAATCACTCATGTTCTAGTAACCTTAGCCACTAAACAACTGTCGAAGAAGGGGAAAAAGAAGGTGTATTGGTGCACAACCTTTGCTAGTATGGTTTCGTAGCCATTTTTAGAAAGTCAAAAAAGTCTCTTATCGAGTATTCTCTAAGGACTACTCTTCGTCGAAGGAATTTATGGCTATCCAAAGACAAGGTGATTTCGCTAAAGAAATTGGAAATAAACAAGGAATGACTTCAATGCACTTAGGGGCAAGTCTAAGATAGGGACCATGTCGCAAGCAAGGATTTGACCCAAGTGCGAGAAATGACTAACCACTTGCAGACTTTAGCCATTCAAGACCGACACTTTGAACTTGAAATCAGGGTCAAGCTGGAGCAAAAGTTAGCTTGGAAGATTAGGACTTTGAGCATCAAGGCACGACCATACATGTATCTGCCTTATGTACAGGAATTTATTTTCTAGTAAAGTTTTTCTAAACGGAATTGAACTAGAATCAACACCTTTTTGCATGCATTTTACCATTCATTTGCATTGCAATTCATGCATTAAATTTCTATAAAATCTCCCATATTTGAAACATTCGTGCGAGAGAGAGTCATCAACCCTAAATGAAAACTAAAAGGAAACATGATAAATCAAGATAGGGAATGCTGAAAATTTGAGCAAAAATCATGTGAAGAGTGAAACCTATTGAGAATTCATCCCTATACCCTTAGAAGTGTTTTGGACAACTAGACTGTGGAGGAGTTTCTTTTAGTTTTTAGGACTTTTTCAGAAAAATATTCAGAACACACTTATTACTCCAAACTCGAATGTAATAGAGATCCTTTTATAAAAAGCACATGACCACTATCTTTTATTTCGATGAAAATGATGCATTTTTTGTGTCTCACTTGGCAAATATCTTACTTTTCTTTTTCAACCATACTCATACCAAATGGTTGTTCATTCTTAAAATCATTCTCTCGCCCATATGTTGGATCCCTTGATATCAAGGACACGAATGACACTGCGGTCGACTTATATCCCTTTGAGAAGGACATGTGTCCAGAAAAACTTCAAGACTTTGAAAATGGTCAAGACTGTAACTTGTCTTCCGATTTACTATGGATGGTTGAGCAAGACACGAAACAAATATCACCTTAAAGAGTTGTGATTTTAAGAAAGATTTGAGGCATGTGTCTTTGTAGAAACAAGACGAGCTGCTTCGAGAATCCAAAGGTCTTTGCATGGTCCTATCAAAGCAGACTGAGTTTAAGGAACTGATGTCGTGACACACAGGCTCCATAAAGGAAGAATGCAATCCAATTCAATAGAAACTTCAAAAATTAAGGATCGACATGTTATCAAAAGAAAATAAATAAATAAAAAAGAAAAAATAAAAAGAAAAAGGGGTCTAAAAAAATTCGCAAAGGACATTTTAAACCCAATAAAAAAAGGAAAGAAAAAAGAAAGAAAAAGTCAAGACCCGCAAAGGGCATCTTGAAAATTTATTATTCTCCTTCAACTTTTCACGTCGTGGCATTTTTCTGTGTGAGGCATGGACGTCATCGAGCTAACTTTACAAAAGAGCTTCTAATGAGCGTCAATTCCTCCTCATGATCGTTGATCACTACTTCCTATACCAATCGGTGTTTAAGCAAATTCTTGAAAAAGAGAGATTATATGTTGATATGGAATGCCAAAAAGGATCATATCTAATGATAACTTGAATTTGAGTAACAACATGATAGCAAAAGTCTATAACCAATTCAAGAACAAGTGTCACAACTCAGCACTGCATCACCAAAAGTGAATGGGGCATTGGAGGTGACCAATAAGAACATCAAAAGGACTCATAGCAGAGACCTACAAAGATCGACATGAGATGTTATCATTTGCTCTACACGCTTATTGAACAATAATCAAGACTTTACCAGGGCAACACCTTTCTCGATGATTTACAGAATAAAAGTATTCTTGCACATTGGAGTCGAGTTTCTTTCCCTCTAAAATTTTAATAGACAAAACAAAGTTAATCCAATCCAGATACGACCAGCTAAACTTGATCAAAGAAAATATGCTAAAAGTCATCTGTCATGGTTAGATATACCAATGACAAGGGCTTATGACAAAGCAGGTTTCGCTCTAGAAAATTTCATAAGGGAGCCTTGGTTTTGAAAAGGATCTTGCTTACAAAAGACTTCCAAAGAAGATGGATGCTGAATTTGAAAAGACTTGCCCAATCTCATGAAATCAAAATCAGTGAGAAAAAATCTCACCCAAAAAAATGAAAAAAAAAAGGAAAAAAAAAAAGAAAAAACAAAAAGGAGAGGTCGAGGTGAAAACTCGTAAAGGGCATCTCGAACCTTAAGGAGACTTAAGTTGAAAACCTAAAAGGGTGGCTCAATTTTGAAGAAAGGAGTGTGAAATGGTCTGACTGTCAAAAGTAGCTAGGTGGAGAAACTTTACACCTTGAAGCATTAACGAAGTACTCCAAGTTTCATGAACACATGCCAAACTCAAAATGGTCCTTATCAAGTTTGCTCAGTGAAGCTCATACTTGGATATCTGGGGCTCCTAACTATATTTTTTTCTCACTTTATATTTGGCAACTTTTTACTAATATGGGTCATTTTTAATTTTTCATTCATATGAGTTTCCCCTTCAATAAAATTTTATTCATCTTACGACTATTTTTAAGCAATTTTGCATCAAAATAGCGATTAATGAACCAACGATCTTTTCATTCATAAGACATTTGTTTGTAATTAAATTCAATTTCATCCACCTTATAACCTTGATTAAAGTATATTTGCATTTGAAATAACGGTTAGTGGTCTACGATATAATGAATAAAAGGATTTCTGCATATTATTCTAGAAAATTCTTCTAAATAGTACAAGGACCTGAAACAGGATCACTAGTTGGAAATAACCAAACTCGAGGGTTAGAAGGGTTTTGAAACAAATAGTTCAAATTACGACTACCTCTTTGGGTTTCATGTCAAAGGTACCATACCAAAATAACAACATAATAGCACATCAGTGATAGGACTTAGCAAACGACGATAGATGTCGACTAAGGACTAAAAATAAAATCATTCTCAAAGATGACATTTTTTGCATTCATCATTCATACTCACTTGTTTAGGAGTATTTGATTCATCCTGATCATGGCATCCTAAAAATCCGATCTACATAGAGACCCATTAAAGCATATCCTACAGGTTTCATTACCACAAAATAGCGAAATGAACCAAGGAAACATGAAGATTTAAAGGGAAAGGTTGAGGCCGCAACGACAAACCCAGTACCTTAAAAGATGAGATGGGAAAGGTTGAGGCCGCGATGGCGAACCCAATACCATGAAGACATGAAGGGAAAGCTTGAAGCTGTAACGACGAACCTTTTACCTTGGAGACGTGATGGGAGCCGCAATAGTAAATCTTATACCCCAAAAACGAGGAGAAGCAAATTGAAGCCATAAGGGCAAATCTCAAGATTAAGGAGAAATAGATTGAAGCCGCAAAGGCGAATCTCAAAACAGTAAAGGGCTAGATTGAAGCTGCAAAGGTGAATCTTATATCCCTAAAGTTAAAAAGAAGAAGATTAAAGCCGTAAAAGCGAATCTCAAAGCTGTAAAGGGTGATTGAAACTGCAAAGGTGAATCTTACATCCCTAAGTTGAAAAGGAGCAAATTGAAGCCACAATGACAAATCTTCTACCTCAAAATTGTAGTGAAGCAGATTAAAACAATGAAGCAAAGCTCAATGTGAGTGAAACTTCAAACTTTCATCTTCCTGATGAGATACAGAGAAGTGGATCAAAGTAATAAAGCGGTCATCTTCATGATGATATACAAAGAAGTAGACCAAATCCGCCTGCTTGAGGAGATACAGAGAAGAGGATTAAATCAATGAAGCGGTCATCTTCCTAATGAGATACAAAAAAGTAGACCACATCAATGAAGCGAAGCTCAATATGAATGAGACTTCAAACCCCATCTTCCTGATGAGATATAGAGAAGTAGGTCAAAGCAATAAAGCAACCATCTTCCTAATGAGATACAAAGAAGTGGACCAAATTCACCTTCTTGATGAGATACAGAGAAGTGGATTAAATCAATAAAGCGATCATCTTCCTAATGAGATACAGAGAAGTAGACCAAATTAATGAAGCGAAGCTCAATACGAATGAGACTTCAAACCCCATCTTCCTGATGAGATATAAAGAAATGGGTCAAAGCAATAAAGCGGCCACCTTCCTGATGAGATACATAGAAGTAGACCAAATCCACATTCCTGATAAGACATAGAGAAGTGGATTAAATCAATGAAGCGATCATCTTCCTGATGAGATATAGAGAAGTAGACCAAATCAATAAAGCGAAGCTCAATACGAATGAGACTTCAAACCTTATATTTCTGATGAGATACAAAGAAGTGGGTCAAAGCAATATAGCAACCATCTTCCTAATGAGATACAGAGAAGTGTACCAAATCTGCCTTCCTGATGAGATACAAAGAAGTGGATTAAATCAATAAAGCGATCATCTTCTTGATGAGATATAGAGAAGTAAACCAAATCAATGAAGTGAAGCTCAATATGAATGAGACTTCAAACCCCATCTTCTTGATGAGATATAAAGAAATGGGTTAAAGAAATAAAACAACCATCTTCCTTATGAGATACAGAGAAGTGGACCAAATCCGCATTCCCGATGAGATATAGAGAAGTGGATTAAATCAATGAAGCGGTCATCTTCCTAATGAGATACAGAGAAGTATACCAAATCAATGAAGCGAAGCTCAATACAAATGAGACTTCAGACCCCATATTTCTGATGAGATACAGAGAAGTGGATCAAAGCAATAAAGCGGTCATCTTCCTAATGAGATACAGATAAGTGAACCAAATCCGCCTTCTTGATGAGATACAGGGAAGTGGATTAAATCAATGAAGCGGTCGTCTTCCTGATGAGATATAGAGAAGTAGACCAAATTAATGAAACGAAGCTCAATACGAATAAGACTTCAAACCCTATCTTCCTGATAAGATACATAGAAGTAATTCAAAGCAATAAAGTAGTCATCTTCCTGATGAGATACAGAAAAGTGGACCAAATCAATCGCCTTCCTGATGAGATACAAAGAAGTGGATTAAATCAATGAAGCAGTCATCTTCCTGATGAGATATAGAGAAGTAGACCAAATCAATGAAACGAAGCTCAATACGAATGAGACTTCAAACCCTATCTTCCTGACAAGATACAGAGAAGTAGGTCAAAGCAATAAAACGATTATCTTTATGATGAGATACAGAAAAGTGGATTAAATCAATGAAACAGTCATTTTCCAGATGAGATACAGAGAAGTAGACCAAATCAACGAAGTGAAGCTCAATACGAATGAGACTTTAAACCCTATCTTCCTGATGAGATACAGAGAAGTGGGTCAAAGCAATAAAGTGGTCATCTTCCTGATGAGATACAGAGAAGTGGACCAAATCCATCTTCCTTATGAGATACAGAGAAGTGGATTAAATCAATAAAGCGGTCATCTTCCTGATGAGATACAGAGAAGTAGACCATATCAATGAACCAAATCTCAATACAAATGAGACTTCAAACTCCATCTTCCTGGTGAGATACAGAGAAGTGGACCAAATTCGTCTTCTTGATGAGATACAGAGAAGTGGATTAAATCAATGAAGTAATTATCTTCCTGATGAGATACAGAGAAGAAGACCATGTGACACCCAAAAACCTAAAACCATCTCCGATCTAAGGTCTCAAGATTTACCGAACTTTTCGAGTCTTTTTTTTATACAATTCAATCACAATTTTTACAATTATAATTTGTAGCTCAAAATATTAACTACATTTAATTTTTACACATTCATTTACAACCTTTCAATCAATAAATAATCAAATTCAATCACGTAAGAACTTAGGAATCACGTACAAATATTTTTCATCAGGGATCACATGGTCCTATATCTTAAACACACAATCCTCACCATAAGCTATCCAAACTATAACCAAACATACTTATCATTATATCGTAGAAGGAATCAATATTCATTTCACAAATCATGACATCCATTTTTCATGCCTGTAATACCCAACACTCGAAAATCGTCGTTAGTTAGGGTCCTAGTGTCTTTCTATTCATTTATCACTGATCATCTTTTAATATCATGTCATACATAATCATTTAAATATAATCATAACTCAACAAGAGCAAAAAGGTCATTTCCATGATTTTTGGATACTTCTACCGGTACTTGTTGGACAAGTATCGGTAGTTGTCAAGTCAATAAACAGTTCAAGAATAGTGTAGACTTCTACCGGTACTTGAGACAATACTATCGATACAAGTATGACTTCTACCGAAACATGTCATGCTTCTACCGATACTAAAAACTCCAGAGAGCTAAGAAGTTTTACCCTACAACTTCTACCGATACAAGTATTCAGACTACCGATACTACTATGAACAGAACTTCCGATACTTCGTATGTTACCTACCGATATAATGTAAGTCAGTAACCAACCTCCCCTTACTCTGAACTTCTAACGATACATGCTAGAATTATACCGAAATAAGTATACAAAATTCGATTATTCAAATAAGTCCTAAAGTTTATCAACCATCATTCAATACAAGATTCTTATTCAAATCCTCATCCTATAAAATCTATACATGACAATACTTGTTTCGTCATATGACACATAACACAACCAATCATCACAAGTATTCTTAAATTCACATGCCAATTCATTACCAAACATATTTGCTTAATTACAACATCAAGCAAGTAAGCAAGTTTAGTGCAACAAAGAACCACAATCCAAAATCAAACATTTCAAGGGTAACATCATCCTAGTACATGCCATATAACCAAGTGATGTAAATACTACCGATTGAGATCCTGAGATAGTGTGATTTCTTCGAGATGATCCGATCTTCAAGCAGTAAAATAAAACCTACAAAACAAAAACAATTCACTGGTAAGCTTTCATAGCTTAATAACTTGGTAAGGTTTATCAATTTACTGAATAACATGTTTGAACAAATCTATAAATCAATCGAGTCAAATCAGAATTGTACTCCGATGATCAATATTCGATTTACTCTCTATTGACCCAAAGGTCAAGATGCTCATTTTACTCCCTGTTGACGCAAAGGTCATGATACTCATTTTACTCCTTGTTGACCCAAAGGTCATGCCTGTTACCAGTATCCCATATGGTATATCTGTTCCCTACGATTCTGCTCACACTAAGTTGACAAGAACATGCATACAAACATAAATCTCAGCCATCATAGGGCCTGTAATCCATTCTTGGATTCTATTCACCTTACGGTGACTCACGATGCTGTAGAGAATCCACAACAAATGCAGGATCACAACCAACGGACCATTTTCTATCTTTGGCACCAAGCTGGGAAATCCTCATCTCATCGTTTTTATCTTTCACGTTTTCAATCGTCGTTTCTCATTTCCAACAATCATTAGAAAAGTAGTTATAAGTAGTTATTAATAAGAATATAATATTATGAACCTACCGGACGAAATTGCAATTAAAGTGAACTCCAAGGATAAATCTGTAATTTGTTCCTTTTTCCATGATCGGTGACACAATCTTGATCTATTACAATAATTTCACTCAATTATTTAAAACAACATGAATTTTTAATCATTTGATGCAATTAAGCATTTTTAGTATTTTTACAAAATTGCCATTAACTTTTCACTTTTATTCAATTTAGTCCTTAAGCCCTAAACTTGCAAATTAACCATTTTTATTCAAATTTCAGCTTTGCCAAATGCTATAGTACTTCAATACAACCTACTTTTTTAATTATTTCACCTTAGGTCCTTGTAAATTTATCACTTTAACATTTTAGTCCTTAAACATTAAAATCATCAAGAACTACTTTACAAAATAATCAAATCTAACAACCAAGCCTATAAATCTTCCATAATCTTTCAAGAACAAGCTTATTCATCAATGGAAAATTTTATAACACTAGACAAAGTTACAAATTGGTCCTTGAGCAAACTAGATTAAGCTAAAATAAACTCAAAAACATAAAAAAAAATTATTAAAACCGGGTGAGAAATCACCTACCCAATCGAAACAACAAGCTAGGCCGAATGCTTCTTTCCTTCTCCTTAGGTTTTTCGGTTCTCTGATGGAAGAAGATGAAGAAAAATCAATTAAAGTTTTCTTTTATTTTCACTTAAACTTATTTAATTAAAAATTACAAGTTTACCCTTAATGAATTCAACCAATTTTTCTCCAATTAAAGACCCAAAATCGTCCACTACAATACCCCATGGGCTAATTACCACTTCAATCCTTCAATTTTCCTTTAATTAATAGAATTCAACTTTTGCACCTTTTTCAATTTAATCCTTTTTACTTAATTAACTATCTATTCAACAAAATTTCGTAAACAAAATTGAACGTCATACTAATGACCTTTTAAATATTAAATAATTAATATTTACGATCTAAAATATCGAATTTGTGGCCTTGAAACCACCATTCCCGAACATACTAAAAATAGACTAATCAGTAAATTCTCATTTAATTAGGATTTAAATGAAATTTATCAAAATCTAAAGAGTTTCACATAATTTCTATTATTAGGCCATTTAAAGAGGGTTCAATTTCATAATTGGTTCTTCAATTATATTAAATTTTAATTAAACAAACTTGTTTTCCAATTTAGTTCTAAACTAATTAGGACTTAATGAATAAATAACCAAAAAGTTAGTGGATGGTAATCATATCCACCACCACTTGGACTTTTTGACCATGGTGTAATCACCACTTTGGTCCATTTTATTTTCAATCAATAGTAATTAACTTTTACCTCTTTTACAATTTACTCCTTTTTCCTTAATTAATCAATTAATCATCAAAATTACCCAATCGAACTTCAATTCACATATAATAAGACTTTGTAAATATTTAATACAAATATTTATGGCACTTAATTTCAAAAACAAGATCCCGATACCTCATTTTCTAAAATCACTTGACTTTTGAACCATACCACTTATACTAAATTTTAATTTAATAATTAAAATTCTTTAATTCAAATTTCCATATAAAATTATTATTGACTTATTTAATTTAAACACTCATTATAAAATTTTCTCGTCGGGTTTGTGGTCCTAAAATCACTATTTTCGACACCACTGAAAAAAGGACTGTTACAAAATCAATGAAACGAAACTCAATACGAATGAGACTTCAAACCCTATCTTCCTGATGAGATATAGAGAAGTGGATCAAAGCAATAAAACTATCATCTTCCTGATAAGATACAGAGAAGTGGACCAAATCCGCCTTCCTAATGAGATACAGAGAAGTGGATTAAATCAATGAAGCGGTCATATTCCTGATGAGATACAGAGAAGTAGACCAAATCAATGAAGCGAAGCACAATACGAATAAGACTTCAAACCCCATCTTCCTGATGAGATATAGAGAAGTGGGTCAAAGCAATAAAGCAGTCATCTTCCTGATGAGATACAGAGAAGTAGACCAAATCCGCCTTCCTGATGAGATACAAATAAGTAGATTAAATCAATAAAGTGGTCATCTTCCTGATGAGATACAGATAAGTAGACCAAATCGATGAAGCGAAGCTCAATGTAAATGGATAAACCCCATCTTCCTGATGAGATACAGAGAAGTGGGTCAAAGCAATAAAGCGATCATCTTCCTGATGAGATACAGAGAAGTAGACCAAATTCATCTTCCTGATGAGATATAGAGAAGTGGATTAAATCAATGAAGCGGTCGTCTTCCTGATGAGATACAGAGAAGTAGACCAAATCAAATGAAGCAAAGTTCAATGCGAGTGAAACTTAAAACCTCTATCTTTCTGATGAGATACAGAGAAGTGGGTCGAAACAATAAAGCGACTATTTTCCTGGTGAGATACAGAGAAGTGGACCAAGAGATAAAGTCACAACACTGAACATCTAAAGTGTCAGTGGATTGAATCAAAGGCAACGATGACAAATCTCAATCTCCCTGAAGTTGCAAGTGGAATTTAGTGAAGCTACAGTAGAAAATTTTGTCTTTTTGAAAATTGCCTTAGGTCAAAGTGAAAACACGACACTAAAAGTTGTAGAAAAGCGGATACAGTGAAGTTGAACGACCAATAAAGCGAAGGGTGGACTAGTTGAAGAAAGAGCGTCAAAGAAATGAAGACTTGACAAAATTGGATCTCATTTTGGTCTTTGCTTCATCCCTATTACATAGCAACGAGCAAAGAGGGGCAGCTATAGTAGGCCTAATTTGATCGGGCCCGTTCCAAACCCAAATTAGTAAACAAAATTTAAATTTAAATTGTCCAATACAATTTTAAATTTAAATTTATTTAAGTTTAAAAGTTCAAATATAAAGCTCAAACTAAGTTACAAAGCCCAACTCAACAAGCCCAATTTTACAAAAAAAAAATTCAGCAAACCCTAAGTTTGCAACTTGTACTGCCAGCCGCTTGCCCCTTCCACTCAGATGACGCCACATCACCCACCACCACCAGCACCATCGAAAGCTGCCACCATTGTTGTACCTGCAAAGACAAAGAAGACAAGACAAGAAACAATCAAGTGCGTTGTATTGTAATGGCTATAAAAAGGCAACAAAAATTGTAAAGAGGATTTTTTTTCCCCTTCGATCCTCACATGAAAATCAAATAAAAATAGTAGCAAAAAAATAGATTCAAGTTCAAGAATCAACAAATCACATTGTGCAATGTGAACTAGCATTTACATATATATGCGCATATATCGTTTTTTTCTTTAAAATAATAGATTTACACACACACACACACACACACACACAAACACATATATATATATACTCTTGTTTCATTTATATTTTCGAAATAAAATAAATAAACTAAAAACGAAGGAAATATTCCAAAAAATTACAAAACTTGATAAAAAATCATTCTTTATTTTTTTTTAAAACAAACAATGGTTAGATTTGAGTGTCCCTAGCTCCAATATATGTTTTGGAAGCAAAAGTAAAAAAAAATTTACCTCAGACGGCGACAATGACGACGATAACGATCGGTGGTTGCCAACGGACGGCGGTCGGAATGGCTCACCCAAAAAAAAAAGAAAGAAGAGAAAAAGGAGAGAAGAGAGGATTTTTGGTTTTTTTGGAGAAGAGAATCAGAAAATGAAAAAAAAAAATGTTTAAAGAGGTATATATAACCTCCCAAAACGACGTAGTATTGGGAATAACTTAAACACCCCAAAACTACGTCGTTTTGGCCTATGCCATAGAATCAGATTTTTTTAAAAATGGGCAATTTGCCCATTTGGTTCTTTAGCATTTTTATTTGTTTCAATTTAATCCTTTTGTGCTATTTTTAATTTATTGCACTTTAGCCTAATAATTTTAATATTTTTTTTACAATTTAGTCCTTGATTCAAAAATGGCCCTGAGGCTATCACGTGTTAGATATTTAGGTTTATTGCACAGAAGGTCCCTTAATTTTTCTCAAAATTACATTTTGACCCCTAAACTTTTTTAAAATTACATTTTGACCCCAAACTTTTCTAAAATTACATTTTATCCCCAAAATTTTCCAAATATCACATTTTGATCCCCAAACTTTTTAAAAATCACATTTTAGCCTTAAAACTTTTCTAAAATTACATTTAACCCTAAATTCTCTGAGACTTCATTTTTCGACCCCGTTTTTCTTATATATTTTTTTCCTTCGATTCTCTGTATATAAAATTAAATTATTTTCTTCGTATTTTAAATTAATCCTGTTTTTTCGATGATTTTGTTTCACGATTTTTTTCGCATTTCGTATTTTATTTTATGCTTAATTTTTGAATATATTTATTTACTTAATTGTTCTATTTTTGTATTATTTAATCTTGCCAATAAATTGCATATTCGTGTTTAATTCACACACTCATTTTAAATTAAATTAAAATTGTTTTCTATCTCAAAATACAAATACAAATTATTTTAAAATCGAGACAATATCCTTTCATGTGAAAACTTCGAAGAATAATGCCCTAATGTGCTAGGTGTGATTTTTCGTATAATTCGCACAATCAAATATTTTTAATTATCCTAAAATCTCAAAATTCCGGGAACATCGTGCCCTAACGTGTTGGACACGACTTCAACTCCACGAGAAATTCAAAACACGTAGGCATTTTTCTTCAAATTCAATTTCAAAAAACATGCAAAAATAAATTATGTGTACAAATATCGTATTTTAAACTTCACTCGAGGTTTCAAATTTTTTAACAATAAAGACCGGATAATAATCGACGTGGTACTAATTTTGGGCTTGTGAGGGTGCTAATCCTTCCTCACACGTAACCAACTCCCGAACTCGTAATCTGGATTTCGAAGACCAAAATATTTTTCAAAACAGATTTAAAACATTTTTGTGGTGATCCAATCACACTAGATAAAAAATATTGGTGGCGACTCCATATTTCGATTTTTTTAAATATTTTTCGAGACTTTTTTCTTTTTTCGAAAAAAATGGTTTCGATAGTACAAAATGTGAAATTTAATTTAATAATATAAATAAAATTATTACTATTTAGATTTAGGGATTTTTTTATATTATTTTGATTTTTTATTTAAGAGAGTAAAATTTTAGGGGAAAGTGTAAATTTTTTTATGGAAAATATTTTAAAAAAAATTGGGAGGGGGGGGGGCAGAATGGGCTTGGGGTAGATGGGAGGGGAGTAAAAATTTCGGGGGAAAAATAAAAAATTTTAGGGATTTGGGGTAAATATATAAAATATTATAGTTTGATATTCGATTTATTCAAATGAGTTATTGAATTCAAAAATTCAACTCGATTCGAACTTGAAATTTAAAAAAAGAACGAGTTGACTCAATAACTCGATTAACTTGAATAACTCAATTTGTTGAACTTGAAATTCAAATTTTTTTCGATTTTTCGAGTCGGATCGAGTTTTGCTCACCCTAATAATGACTTAATTGAATAAAGAAGTCGTTTTAGCATTCTATTTAAATTTTTTTACCTCTTTTTGCTTTTAAATTTACATTGTTTATAAAATCAACCCCAAAATGAATGAAAGGGTTAACGTCTATTTACTTTACTAATGTGACACACACGTTGATTGTTACGCGGATACCACATCAACAATTAATTAATTTTTTTAATATTTAAAATTTTAAAAAAATATAAAAATTATAACATTATTAAAAATATATAAAATATATAAAAAAAACTTTTTTCTGAATTCTTTAAAAAATTATTTAATTACTGACGTGACATATATACATGACATTCAAATGATTGTCACATTAACTTTTTCATCCATTTTGAGGTGATTCACAAACAATATAAGTTTAAGAATTAAAAGAGACGAAAAATGAAATAAAATACTAAAATAATTTTTTTTATTAAATTGAAAGTTCAAATAAATTATTATCTCATATAAAAAAAGAATATAAATATCCTCATAAAAGTATTTGTCTTTTGTTAAAAAGTAGCTTTTAATAATTTCAAAACTAAATTAAAACCTCATTAATGGAATTAAAACCTAATTAATTAGTAATGATAGCACATTAAGAGAATATAAAAAAGATATGTAATCATGTAATTCATTAATAAAAAGCTAGTAAAAGTTGATAGCATTAACACAAGGAACATGTGAAGAGGATTTAGAATCGATCCTCTCCCTAGTTCCCAACGCTTTACAATTGTAAAATGTAAAAATCTCATCAAAGAGCCCAATGCTTACTGTTAACTAATATCATTAGACCCAACAATGCCTATAATTAAAAAGTAAAAGAAGAATATAATTTCACAAACCCAACTCATCTTCCTCACTCACTCTTGGCATCAAATAATTTGGCAATAAAGGAAGAGAGTTCCACACTGGGCTATATTCATTTAACTGAGAGTGGTTTTCGAAAAATAATTTAAAAAAATAAATTGATATTTTAAAATTTTTAATGTGGTGTGGTGCTTAAATGTTTCTATGTAAAATATTTTTTTATTATTTAATTTTTTTTAGAATTATTTTTAAAAAGTTATTTTTAGTGAAATAAACATAACATAAATATATTTGTTGCAGAATGATATAGTAGCATTTTCCTTTTGGCTATCAAAATATGTTTTATAATAATTAATATTTTATATAAACTTAATAATAAAAAATACATAATTATTTTTGTTAAAATTTATTATTTAAATAAATTATAATATTGAATAATTTATTAAAATAATAAATATAAATATAAATAATTAAATATGTATGTTTAATAATATTAAATATTATAATATTTTATATTTATATTTTTTAAAATATTTTTTAAAATTAAAATTAAAATTTGATTATTACTATGATAATATTAAATTTGGTCCAAATTATTTTTTTATATAAAATTCAGATCACTTTTAAATGACTAATGAATTTTTCAACTCTAAAAATGATATTAAAAAACTGCAATGTTAACCATTTATTTTTTTTTATATATTTATTAGTCAAGGACATGTTGTTGGAGCCCAATTTTGACTGGGTCTTTTTTAACTTATTTTAAATTTGATTTAAATTTAAATTTAAATTAATCTTAAATTTAAATTTAATTTAAATTTAAGTTCAAAATTAAAAAGTCCAAAAATAGCAAATGTTCAATTACAAAGCCCAATGGGGCCCAAATTCAAATAACCCAAACTTATAAACCCAAATTACCTAAAGCCTATTACACCCTAAGCCTAATCAACTACAATGGATGCTGCTACCACCTCTCCCTCAGCCAACCAGGATCCGCCATGTCAGCAGCCAAGTTGCTCATCAGCAGCTAGCACTGGTCACCCCAACTTGGACTGCACCAACCGCCACTACAGGATCGAAACCTGCAAAAGGAGAAAGTAGACATGCATTAAGTACTATAAAACAAAATAGAATGATGGTAACATAGGCTATAAAAGCCGAATTCATTTCAGTTGTAAAGGATGACGGTTCATTCACAAAAAGAGGATCAATACAAATACAGTTTTTTTAATCATAGGCAAAACACAACAGTAGTACACAAACGTGAACAATGAAGCAATCAATAACAGACTCAAATCGGGTTCAGAGACCTTCTGTTTTCAAGGTATGAATTAATGAGTATTAAATACATGCTTATTTGCTACCGGCATTTAAGATGCATGTATGGGATACATTTCTATTTACTTTTCCAAAATATTTTAAATAGGTTCATTATTAATAAAAAGTACTAATGACCTTTTAATAAAACGAACGGTTTTCTTAAATAATTAATAATAAACTTTTATATATTAATTAATAAATAATGAGTTGGGTTTTATTAATTACGGTAGTAATGATTTTATTAATAATATTAATAAAAACAAAAAAGAAAATGAAGAGTCGAATACTTGACCCGCGTCGCCATCGCCGGAGCCCGCGTCGAAGCCTCCGCTGAAACCCCGCACCTCGTCACGTATAGATCTGCAAAAAGGGAGGAGATCAAAATACTAATAATAGAAATCGAATAAAACGGCTTAAAAAAAAGAGGAAAAACGTTTTTAAAAAAAAAAGGTTTGGAAACGTTGTTTTAAAAAAGAAAAAAGAAAGAAAGAAAGGAGAGTATTTTATCGGGAACCCATGCGCGGAGGCGCGTATGGTTCAACCCAGGCGGCCAGGATGGCGCGTGGACGTGCAGGCAGTGTCACGTGCACCGGAGGCCTCCATGTGGTGACACGCGGTGACCACGCACGGGGATCGGCGATGTGCGTGTGGCCCTACGCGCAACGGACGGCGACAGGTCTGAGGCCGGAGCATGGCCGGCCGAAGAGAGGGGGAGAGGATTCGGAGAGCTTTTTTTGGTTTTTTTTTTTAAAAGGTTAAGAAATGACTTTTTTTTCTGAAAAGGGGTATTTATAGGTCCTCAGAATGGTGCCGTTTTGGGGGTTGAGTTTCAGCCCTAAAACGGCACCGTTCTGAGCTATTACTCGAATCCGACCCGACCTAGGATCCGCGTGTTTTTGAAGGAAGGGCTATTTCTGCGTTCGATCCTTCCACTTTTTCTCAAATTTTCAACCAGGTCTTTCTCGTACTTTTAATTAATTTCAAATTGGCCCATTAATTTTCAATGCTTTTCAATTTAATCCTTGAACCCTTTTGAAAGCACCAGGGGCTGCCACGTGTCATTATTTGGGTTTATTTCTACGAATGGTCCCTTTTCTTTTTAATTTGTTTTAATTTAATCCTTAAATCAAGTTTGTTTTAATTACAAAATTTACCCAAAAATTTTCCATAGTTTTCAAACTAGTCCTTTGACCTCAGGATGCCTTAGGGGCTGCCACGTGTCACTCGTTTTTGGTTTTAGTACCCCGAAGGTCCTTAAATTGTCTGAAAATTACCATTTTACCCTTAAATTTCAAAAAATCCCATTTTTGACCCGAAACTTCCAAAAATTACCATTTTTCCCCCGAACTTCTAAAAATCCCATTTTTAAACCCCAAAACTTCCAAAAATTACCATTTACCCCCGAACTTCCAAAAATCTCATTTTTTACCCCAAAACTTCCAAAAATTACCATTTTTACCCCCGGATGTCTGAAGACTCCATTTTTTACCTCGAAACTCTTAAAGTTACCCTTTTACCGCCGGATGTTTAAAATTCCATTTTTTAACTCCAAATTTTCTCGAAACTACCATTATGCTCCCGTGTATCCGAAAGGTCTTGTTTTGAACTCCGATTGCATCATTCTTCTTTCTCATCAACATTTGCATTTTTATTATGCACTCGTATTTTTTATTTTGATTTTTCGTGAATAATTTATCTTCTTATTTATCTTACTTTGCGTTATATGATATCCACTATTAACTGCTCATTCATATTCAACTCGCATGCTTATTTTCAAAAAAAAAATTTATACAAAAACTTTAAAATCGAGGCAATATCCTTTTATTTCGAGTTCCAAAAATTTGTGCCTTAACTTACTAGGTGCAATTTTTCCTCAAATCGAAATAATCGAATACCCTTAATCGAGGCAATGTTTCCTTATCTTCGATTCTGAAATACCGCACCTTAACCTACTAGGTGCAACTTTTCTTCAAATCAAGATAATCAAATATCCTTTTCCCAAAGATTAAAAAGAGTTTTACAAAGGAAAGCTCGTCATTTTTGGATCCTGAAATGTTGTGTCCTAACTCATTGGACGCAACCTTTCTTCTTCGATCACTTTAAAGTAGCGGGATTTCCAAATAAACCCCATTTCTTTAAAAGTCAACTCATGCATTCAAGGATCGTATTTTAAACTTTAAGCTTTTAAATGTTACAAATTAAGACCTGAAAATAATCGATATGGTACCAATTTTGGGCGTATGAGGGTGCTAATCCTTCCTCATGCGTAACCGACTCCCAAACCTATTTTTTTGGATTTCGAAGACCAACATGTTCTCAAAACGTTTTTATAAAACGTTTTATGGTGATTCAATCACACCGAATAAAGGATTGGTGGCGACTCCCATTATTTTTCGATTTTAAATTAATTTTTGAAACTCGTCGTTTTCCTCAAGAGGGATGGTTTCGACAGCTGGCGACTCCGTTGGGGACTTTTTTTTTAAATAAATGAGAGTCAAGCCGAAATTGTTTATTTTGGGTCTTCTTTGGAAACTTTTAAGCTTCAATTTTGTTTAATAGGCGATCCTAGACGTCTTTTGTGGCATTATATCATGTGATATTGGTAGTGTAAATTCGCATACATTTGCATTTGATATTACCTTTTAAGTGGAAGCCTGAAACTATTCCTTCGTGAGGTCTTCACCTCATTGCAGGATAGTGGATCGCTTTCGGGATTACAAAGTACCCTTATTTTTGTGAAGTTTTCACTTCCGTGCAAACATGCGGGAAATGCGTCCCCCTAAACCGAACTCGTCCGTGTGAGCCTGTAATGGGTGAGGATCAAGGAATCTGTTGGTTTAGGCACCTCTACTTTGGAACCCAAAACCACATATAGCAAACTGTAAGAACTTGCCTAGAAAGGAGTTATACTAAAAACCATTAGGCAACCTGCCAAGACAAGCTCTTAGGTTCTATGCTATATTTGAATTGATATTGTATTCTTCGCTAACTTGTTTATGTTGTTTCTTTTTGCTTCGCATTTTCATCATCATATTCAGAGAAGGTATAGACTCAAAAGTTCAGTTACCTATAAGAGAATTAATCATGGATAACAAAGAACTTTGATAAAGTGGAGGATAATATGGTCGTGCACGTGTGGTCGGAGGAAACACAACGTCAAAATGGAGACAGCTTAGTGGAAGGGTATGAGTCAGAGCTTTGGGATTATACCAGGATCTGCACGACTCAAAACAATGTGTTGGAATTGAAAGAGATATGGGACAGTTGGAACAACAACATGAAACAGACATTTTATCAAGAATACAGAGATTTGTCATATTTGTGCGAAGTCAAGGTTGACAAATCCCTCTTTAGAGCCTTAACACAGTATTGGAACTCGGCCTACAATTGTTTCACCTTCGGGAACATAGACATGACAGCAACGATAGAAGAATACACCACTCTACTCCGTTGTTCGAAGTTGTCAGTAGATAAGGCCTATTCTAGAGCGTCGAATCTCCCGACCATGGTTAAAAGATTGATAAACATCACGGGCATGAGCGAACAATGGGTTGCAGATCGAGTTAAGGTCAAAGGAGATAATAAGTGCATCACGTGGAAAAGCCTGCGAGACTTAATATTAGCTCATCCGGATGCGAAGAAGAAGATCGACATTTTAGCCCTAAGCATCTACGGGTTGGTCATTTTTTCGAAGGCTTTGGGGCATATAGAAGACGCGGTGATAGAATTGTTCAATAGATTAAGTAAAAGAGTGACACCTGTCCCGGCTATACTAGCTGAAACTTTCAGATCTTTAAATGCATGCAGAAAGGAGGGAAAAGGTCGATTTATCGCCTGCGCACCGCTACTGATGGTATGGTTCCATAGTCACTTTTAGAAAACAGAAAAAGTCTCCTATCAGTACTTTTCTAAAGATTACTCCCCTTTGAAAGAGTTCGTGGCCATGCAGAGACAAGAAAACTTCTCGGAAGAGAAGTGAATGGCCATATTCCAAAGCCTCAAAGATGAAGACATAGAGCGGCGAGCTCCATGGTTTATTCCTGATGAAATATTATATCGATGCGGAGATCTTGACTGGGTCCCATTGGCAGGAATATGGGGAGCAACCGCGTATGCACCTCTGCTAGAGTCAAGACAATACAGATCAAGACAGTTTATACACGTGACTTATGGGATAGCTCAGTGTGAATTCATGTACCGGGGAGAAAATAATAAGAAAAGGATTCGGGAAATCTCAAATGCATGGAATCAAGTTCGAAAATGAAAGCATTCGGCGCCAATCCCATGATAACTGCAGAATATGATTGGTAGAGAAACAGAAGGATTAACGACAATATTCTTGTACCAAACTCGGAGATTGTACGCCCAATTGAAGAACACTTGCAGGTTCCGACTGAATTAGAAATAATTAAACAGGATTTCGAAAAGAAAAACGCTAAGATGGGGAAAGTGATAGAAAAACTGGAGGAAGAGAAGGTGCTTTTAGGATTAGACATTGATGTTCAGAAGCTAGAGGTGGAGAAATTAGGAAAAGGGAATAATAAGGCTGAAGAAGATCTTAGCAACCTAAAGAAGGACTATAAAAAGCTTCAAATGTCAATGAGAACAGCCAGTTTATAAAAGACATCAGAGCAATGGCAGCAGGAAATCCGCGAATAGAAAAATAAAACAAGCCATTGGAAAAACAAATTTCAAGACGCCCAAGTTCAGGAGAACGCTATAAAAAGTAGCCTTCTGGAAAGCCAAGCTGAAGTGACTGAATTAAAAGCTCGAGTAGGAGAATTGGGGGAGTCCTTGTACAAGCATCGTAGTCAAAATTCAGTAATAGAATTGAAAGCAAGCCGAGCTGAGATTGAGAGACTAAGTAAGAGGGTGGAAGAAATAGAAGACTCTTTACAGAATAGCGAGATATGAACCGAGATTTTGGAAAGGACGTTGGAGACGAATGATTGGCATCTTTAGTAAACTTAGAAGGAAGTCAGAGAAAGAGATTATGTTATGAGAGAAGCTTTAAATAAAATCCGCAAAGTAGCTGATCATGTGCGAACACTAGCAGTAGAAGCAGAAGAGCTGGGCATACAGTACGAGATGAAGACGGAACGAGGACAGAAGCTGTCAAAACTCCTTAAGAAAGTCAAGGCTCTGAGCATCAAAGCAAAACCGTTTATGTAATTTGCTTTATGTTAAAGAACTTGTTATCCGAATAAAGTTTTCTAAATGGAAAGTGAATTATAAGTCAAATATCTTTCTCTTGCATACATGCATCACATTTGCATCACATTTTTGCATACTTCTGCATAACAATCCTAACCTATTAAAATTTACCATCCAGCTACATCGGTAACCATTGAAAACTCACACCGTTATAATACTCGAAAGAAAACTAAAGCCATGGAACAAAGACTTGAACAAATCCAAAAAGAGTTACAAGACCAGATGCAAGAGCGTATCCAAGAACAAATGAACATGATGTGCAGAGAAATGAATAATCTATTCATGGAGGTACAAAAAACCTAATGAATGAGTTAGCGCAAGTAAAACAAAGCATGGCTTATAGGGGAAAGAGCCCTGTTATTGAGGAAGAAGAAGACCCAATGGCCCCCCAAGCTTTACACCCCTCCATAACCCGGCTTCGCGTGAAATACCTACACTGGAGCCCACTGTTACAGTAAGGGCACGGCAACCAGCTATGGGCACGTCGCAACCGGCTAATTATCCAATTGGATCAGGATCCAACCCAGAGGATAATACCGCGAATCTTGGTGTCCCAGACTTTGATGAGATGATAAGTGAAGATCTCCCCAGACAAATAAAAGAAAAATATAGGAGTTTAGAAGAGAAAATCGATGCAATGCAGGGAGTTGAAATTTCCTATGGGGTAGACACCAAGGAGCTAAGTCTGGTTTTGGACCTAGTCCTCCCTCCCAAATTCAAAGCTCCAAAATTTGAAAAATATAGTGGAACGAGCTGCCCTGAAGCTCACCTAACCATGTTCTACAGAAAGATGGCGGGGTACGTTCATAACGACCAACTGTTAATTCATTATTTTTAAGACAGCCTGGTCGGGTCGGTAACCAGATGGTACAATCAGTTGAGCCGATCAAAAATTCATTCGTAAAAGGATTTGCCACAAGCTTTCTTAAAATAATACGGACATGTGATAGAGATAGCTCCTGATCAACTTACACTGCAGAATATGGAAAAGAAGTCAAATGAGAGCTTTAGAACATATGCGTAAAGGTGGCGTAAGATGGCAACCCAAGTACAGCCACTGCTAACAGAAAAGGAGACAACAATGTTGTTTATCAATACCCTCAAAACTCCTTACCTAAATCATCTGTTAGGAAGTGCCACCAAGAGTTTTTCTGATATGGTCATGTCAGGGGAAATTATTGAAAATGCGATCAAAGTCGATAAAATTGAAACCGGAGAAAACCCTAAAAGGCTTGCTCCTAGAAGAAGGGATAACGAGGTTAACAATACAAGCATATACAGACCTAGCTACACTAGACCCTTTGTCGCAAATTAGCCCAAAATTCTAATGGGTAATTACCAAAATACTCCGCGGTAGGAGACGGACACTAGGCCAAATAGAGGAAGAATTCAATATACTCCCCTCCCGATATCATATGGGGAGCTATACAAGATATTATATGATGCGCATGAGGTGACTTCTCAGCATGTAAGACCATACAAACCTCCATTCCCGACATGGTACGATACAAAAGCTTACTGTGAATACCATGCAGGGGCCGAAGGACACTAGATTGAAAATGCCCCGCCAAGACGAGTCGAAGGACTCATAGAGCATGGAATCGTAAAATTGGAAGAGACAACAAAGCCCAATATAGCTGGGAATCCTTTGTCTAATCACCCAGAGTAAGGGGTGAATGCCCTGTTGGAAGAGGGAGCTCGAAAAATTAAGAGAAATATTGAAGAAATCAAGTCCTCGCTTTGGTGGGTATGGCAAGAGTTGGTTAAAGAAGGGATAGTCGTGAGCGATAAAGAGAGTATGATAATCGGGGATGATTACCACTGCAAGTTTCACGCTGTCAAAGGGCATAAAATTCAAAATTACGTCGAGTTCAAAGCCGTGGTCTAGATGTTGATGGACAATCGAGAGCTGGAATTTTTTAAAGAAGGGGTGGAAGCTAATGATGTTTGCGCCTCTGAGGACGAGACAGCTTATAGAAGCAATCGCCCCAAAGTGATTATTCGTGGTACGGTAAGAGAACAGACAACTCCCCGCATTATAATATAGAGGCCTGCAACGTTTCCTTATAAGGACAGCAAGAAGGTCCCATGGAGTTACAATTGTAACGTGACCATACCAAGAGAGGGGGAACCCGAGAAGGACGTTAATCTCGTCACCCGTAGCGGTAAGAATTATGACCTTGTGAATAAAGAAAAAGAGGTCAACAAAGGGAAAGCTAGAATGCATGAGCCTGAGGAGAAAATGACGAACAAGCTGGAAACACCCATCAATGAGCTTGTATCTGAGAATGAGGCAAGGGAGTTTTTAAAGTTTTTAAGACATAGTGAATATAGTGTGGTAGAGCAACTACACAAACAGCCTGCTGTATACATTACTTGGAGATAATGGTTCAGTATTGAATGTTCTACCGTTGGCTACACTGTAAAGATTACCAATTGATAGCTCTCACATGAAAGGATGTAGCAACATAGTGAGAGCATTTGACGGGACAGAAAGGAAGGTAATGGGGAAGATTGAAGTACCCCTTCAGATAGGGCTGAATACATACGAAGTAGATTTTCTAATGATGGACATTAGGCCCACTTATAACTGTCTGCTGGGAAGGCCATAGATCCACTCAACTGGGGCAGTACCTTCCTCTTTGCACCAAAAAGTGAAGCTAATAAATGAAGGGCTGTTGATCATGATTAATGCTGAGGAGGAAATAATCACGTCCATAACAAGCAATTTACCCTACGTAGGGATGGACAAGGTGGCTGTGGAATGCTCGTCTCGCTCACTGGAATTTGTCAAAGCAACCTTCATTTCGGAAGGGAGAAAGATACCTATGCCTACTATATCCTCGACCGCTAGGATGAGTTTGAAATTAACAGTCGAAAAAAGAGCGACACCTGGGAAAGGACTAGGAAAATACCTTCAAGGAAGAGTTAATGTGCCGATACTAATAGAAAAACGGGATCGTTATGGCCTGGGATACAAGGCAGACGCTAAACAAAGGAGGAAAGAATTAGAGAAAAAGCAAGAAAGAAGGAGAGCCAGACTCCGGAAAAGACATCTCGTGAGAACCCATGGTTTTCCCACACATCTACGAGACTTTCGTCTCAGGAGGGGTGATCAACCAGCAGGAAAAGGAGCAAGTGGCGATTGGAATCAAAGGGGGCATCATGAAAGGTTTGGACATTAATGCTATATCAGACGAAGGAAATGAAGGGAATCCATCAAGAGTTGATCCGTATGCACTCGAAAGCATCTTGAATAATTGGAACATGGAGGAGCTCCTTGTAATTTTTAAGATTTCCTTAGAGTAATGCTCGAAAACACCTATTGCTTTAGGCTCGAAAGCAATATGGATCTTTTTGTAAAAAGGGCCCATGGTCATTGCTCAGTTGTTTTGAATCAAATGCACTTTCTATCTTATACTCTTCTCCATAACTATTCCTTAATTCGGCTTAATAAACCATTCGTACATATCCAATAAACAATGGTAATTATTCTTTTATACATACATACTCATACAATACCACATATTCATTCTTTCGTAAATTTATTTTGCTCTTTGGACTTTCATTTCATCCTTTGACAGATCCCCAAATATCAATAATATGAGCAACCCTGACGCTAACTTAGAATCTTACTTCGAACAAGATACGTGTTCGGAAGAGCTTTAGGACCTTGAAGATAATCAAGATTGTGATCTACCTCCGGATCTTTTAAGAATGATGGAACAGGAAGAAAAACAGATCTTGCCTCATTCGGACCCAATGGAAGTTATAAATCTGGGTCACGATGATGAAAAGAAAGAGGTGAAGATTGGAACAAGCATCTCCGAAGAAACCAGAAGGGATATTATCGATTTGCTTCAAGAATTCCAAGATATCTTCTCATGGTCTTATCAGGATATGCCCGGCTTGAGCACTGACATTGTGGTCCATAAACTCCCAATAAAAGAAGAAAGCAAACCCGTGCAACAAAAACTTCGAAGGATGAGACCGAATGTGTTTTTAAAAATAAAAGAAGAAGTCAAGAAACAATTTGACGTCGGCTTCCTCCAAGTGGTCAAATACTCTGAATGGGCAGCTAATATAGTCACCATTCCTTAAAAGGACGAAAAGGTGCGCATGTGTGTGGACTATCGAGATTTAAATAAAGCTAGCCCAAAGGATAATTTTTCCTTACCCCACATCGACACTCTAGTCGATAACACGGCAGGACATTCCCTATTTTCCTTTATGGATGGTTTCTCTGGGTATAATCAGATAAGGGTGAACCCAGAGGACATGATCAAAACCACTTTTATCACGCTATGAGGAACGTTTTGCTACAAGGTGATGCCCTTTGGGCTAAAAAACGTAAGGGTAACTTATCAAAGGGCCATGGTAACCTTGTTCCATGACATGATGCATAGGGAAATTGAGGTTTACGTTGATGACATGATTACAAAATCCCGAACAGAGGAGGAACATGTAAGAATCCTGAGAAAGTTATTTGGAAGGCTAAGGAAATATCAATTAAAGTTAAATCCAGCCAAATGCACTTTCGAGGCCACATCAAGAAAATTGTTAGGCTTCGTAGTCAGTAAAAGAGGAATTGAAATTGACTCGGATAAGGTCAAAGCCATATAGGAGCTACCACCACCCAGCACGCAGAAAGAAGTTCGGGGGTTCTTAGGAAGACTAAATTACATTGCTCGGTTCATTTCACAGTTAACTGAGCAATGTGATCCTATCTTCCGCCTGCTTAGAAAACGTAACTCGGGTGTATACGATAATGAATGTCAGGAAACCTTCAATAAGGTCAAAGAATATTTATCCAAGGCACCCATCTTGGTACCTCCAATTTCTAATAAGCCATTAATCTTGTACTTAACGGTCTTCGAGAGTTCCATGGGATGCGTACTAGGCCAACACGATGAATCCGAAAAGAAAGAAAGGGCGATATATTATCTCAGCAAGAAATTCACTGATTGCGAGACGCGATATTCGCCTATTGAGAAATTATGTTGTGCCATAGTCTGAACTACACGCAGATTAAGACAATACATGTTATATCATACCACTTGGTTGATTTCGAAATTAGATCCTCTGAAGTATTTGATGGAGTCAGCAGCATTGAATGGGAGATTAGCTCGATGGCAAATCTTTCTTTCGGAATTCGACATAGTCTATGTCAATCAGAAGGTAATAAAAGGAAGTGCGATAGCAGACTTCTTGGCAAGTAGAGCTTTAGAAGACTATGAGCCGATAGATTTCGATTTCCCGAATGAAGATTTAATGTATATAGCGGCCATCGAAGGGGCAATCATGGAAGAACGACCTTGGAGATTGAATTTCGATGGAGCTTCAAATGTCACAGGTAATGGGATTGGGGTAGTCTTGGTATCACCAGAGGGAGATCATTACCCTTTCACCAGCAAACTCAATTTTGAATACACAAACAATATGGCGGAATACGAAGCATTTATCTTGGGAATCCGTACGGCCATAGAGCGGGGAATCAAAATTTTGGAAATTTATGGAGATTTCGCGTTGGTGATCTATCAACTAAAAGGAGAATGGGAAGCGAGGGATTCAAATTTAGTGGATTACCGTAAATTGGTCCTCAAGTTGATCACAGAATTCAACGACGTCACGTTCCATTATCTCTCACGGGAAGAAAACCAGATGGCCGATGCTCTTGCCACTCTAGCCTCGATGATTAAAGTGAGTAGAACGGAAAAAGTAAAGCCAATTCATATGAGCATTTATGAAGCTCCTGCTCATTGTTGCGATATTGAGGCAGGGGAAGAAGAGGAAATGGATGATCACACATGGTACCAGAATGTTCTTCAGTTTGTGAAAGATCGAAAGTATCCTGAGCAGGCTTCAGAAAATGAAAAGAAGACGTTGCGAAGACTAGCCAGTGAATATGTCCTAGACGGGGAAATCTTGTACAAGAGGAGAAAAGATCAAGTGTTGCTAAGATGTGTCGATGCAATTAAAGCTAAAAAGATCTTAGAAGAAGTGAGATACTGAGAAGTGAACCAAACTCGTCGTCCTGATGAGATATAGAGAAGCGAATTGAAACAAACAGCGATGTGATCATCTTCCTGATGAGACACTGAGAAGAAGACCCGAACGAGACTTAAAACGAGAAAAATCTTCAAACCCCAGCTTCCTGATGAGACACTGAGAAGCAGGTCGAAGCAATTAAAGGTTAGCTTCCTGATGAGATACTGAGAAGTGAACCAAATTCGTCTTCCTGATGAGGTACAGAGCAGCGAATTGAAACAAACAGCGATGTTATCATCTTCCTGATGATATGCTGAGAAGAAGACCCAAACGAGGCTTAAAACGAGCAAAATCTTCGAACCCCGCCTTCCTGATGTGACACTGAAAAGCAAGTTGAAGCAATAAAAGGTTAGCTTCTAGATGAGATACTGAGAAGTGAACCAAATTCGTCTTCCTGATGAGATACAGAGGAGCGAATTGAAACAAACAGCGACGTGATCATCTTCCTGATGAGATACTGAGAAGAAGAACCAAATGAAGCACAAAACGAGCAAAATCTTCGAACCCAAGCTCCCTGATGAGACACTGAGAAGCGGGTTGAAGCAATAAAAGGTTAGCTTCCTGATGAGATACTGAGAAGTGAACCAAACTCGTCGTCCTGATGAGATATAGAGAAGCGAATCGAAATAAAAGATGCAGTAATCTTCCTAATAAGATACTGAAGACCAAACTGAATTCAAAGACTACAGGCAAGATGGAGTCCTGATGCAGAGGTAGATGCGGCAAAACCGAATAATTAAACAAAGCGAAAAGCGGACCACTTGAAGAGAGATCGTCGAAGAAGCGAAACGAGACCAAATTGGGTCCTCTTTTCGGTCCTTGCTCCATTCCTGTTACACAGCAACGAGCAAGGAGGGGCAGCTGTTGAAGCCCAATTTTGACTGGGCCCTTTTTAATTTATTTTAAATTTAACTTCAAAATTAAAAAGTCCAAAAATAAAAAATGTCCAATTACAATGCCCAATGGGGCCCAAATTCAAATAACCCAAACTTATAAACCCAAATTACCTAAAGCCTATTACACCCTAAGCCTAATCAGCTACAATGGATGCTGCTACCACCTCTCCCTCAGCCAACCAGGATTCGCCACGTCAGCAGCCAAGTTGCTCATCAGCAGCTAGCACCGATCACCCCAACTTGGACTGCACCAACCGCCACTGCAGGGTCGAAACCTGCAAAAGGAGAAAGTAGACATGCATTAAGTACTGTAAAACAAAATAGAATGATGGTAACATAGGCTATAAAAGCCGAATTCATTTCAGTTGTAAAGGATGACGGTTCATTAACAAAAAGAGGATCAATACAAATACAGTTTTTTTAATCCTAGGCATAACACAATAGTAGTACACAAACGTGAACAAGGAAGCAATCAATAACAGACTCAAATCGGGTTCAGAGACCGTCTGTTTTCAAACGGCATTTAAGATGCATGTATGGGATACATTTCTATTTACTTTTCCAAAATATTTTAAATAGGTTCATTATTAATAATAAGTACTAATGACCTTTTAATAAAACGAACGGTTTTCTTAAATAATTAATAATAAACTTTTATATATTAATTAATAAATAATGAGTTGGGTTTTATTAATTACGGCAGTAATGATTTTATTAATAATATTAAATAATATTAATAAAAACAAAAAGAAAATGAAGAGTCGAAAACATCCCTGACCCGCGTCGCCGGACCCAAAGCCCGCGTCGAAGCCTCCGCTGAAACACCGCACCTCGTCGCGTATAGATCTGCAAAAAGGGAGGAGATCATAATACTAATAATAGAAATCGAATAAAACGACATAAAAAAAGGGGGAAAACGTTTTTTTTTTAAAAAGGGTTTGGAAACGTTGTTTTAAAAAAGAAAAAAGAAAGAAATAAAGGAGAGTATTTTTCCAGGGAACCCATGCGCGGAGGCGCGTATGGTTCAACCCAGGTGGCCAGGATGGCGCGTGGACGTGTAGGCAGTGGCACGTGCACCGGAGGCCTCCATGTGTTGACACGCGATGACCACGCGCGGGGATCGGCGGTGCGCGTGTGGCCCTAAACGCGACGGACGACGATAGGCTTGAGGCCGGAGCATGGCCGGTCGAGGAGAGGAGGAGAGGATTCGGAGAGCTTTTTTTGTTTTTTTTTTTTGAAAAGGTTAAGAAATGACTTTTTTTTTTCTAAAAAGGGGTATTTATAGGCCCTCAGAACGGTGTCATTTTGGGGGCTGAGTTTCAGCCCTAAAACGGCACTATTCTGAGCTATTACCCGAATCCGACCTGAAATTCGATCCGACCCAACCTAGGATCCGCGTGTTTTTGAAGGTAGGGTTATTTATACGTTCGATCCTTCCGCTTTTTCTCAAATTTTCAATCAGGTCCTTCTCGTACTTTTAATCAATTTCAAATTGGCCCATTAATTTTCAATGTTTTTCAATTTAATCCTTGAACACTTTTGAAAGCACCAGGGGCTGCCACTTGTCATTATTTGGGTTTATTTCTACGAACGGTCCCTTTTCTTTTTAATTTGTTTTAATTTAATCCTTAAATCAAGTTTATTTTAATTATAAAATTTACCCAAAAATTTTCCATAGTTTTCAAACTAGTCCTTTGACCTCAGGATGCCTCAGGGGCTACCACGTGTCACTCGTTTTTGGCTTTATTACCCCGAAGGTCCCTAAATTGTCTAAAAATTACCATTTTACCCCTGAATTTCCAAATATTCCATTTTTTTACCCCAAAACTTCCAAAATTACCATTTTACCCCTAAACTTCCAAAAATCCCATTTTTAAACCCTAAAACTTCTAAAAATTACCATTTTACCCTCGAACTTCCAAAAATCCCATTTTTAACCCTAAAACTTTCAAAAACTACCCTTTTACCCCTAAACTTCTAAAAATCATGTTTTTAAACCCTAAAACTTCCAAAAATTACCATTTTTAACCTTAAAACTCCAAAAATACCATTTTGACCCTAAAACTTCCTAAAATTACCATTTTACCCTTAAACTTCTAAAAATCTCATTTTTAACCTCGAAACTTTTGAAAGAATCCATTTTACCCCTAAACTTCCAAAAATCCCATTTTTGACCCTAAAACTTCCAAAAATTACCATTTTAACCCCAAACTCCCAAAAATCCCATTTTTGACCCCAAAACTTCCAAAAATTACCATTTTTACGCTCGGATGTCTGAAGACTCCATTTTTTACCTCGAAACTCTTAAAGTTACCCTTTTACCCCTGGATGTTTAAAATTCCATTTTTTAACTCTAAATTTTCTCGAAACTACCATTTTGCCCCCGTGTATCCAAAAGGTCTTATTTTGAACTCTGATTGCATCATTCTTCCTTCTCATCAACATTTGCATTTTTATTATGCACTAGTATTTTTTATTTTGATTTTTCTTGAATAATTTATCTTCTTATTTATCTTACTTTGCGTTATATGATATACACTATTAACTGCTCATTCATATTCAACTCGCATGCTTATTTTCAAAAAAAAATTTATACAAAAACTTTAAAATCGAGGCAATATCCTTTTATTTCAAGTTCCGAAAATTTGTGCCTTAACTTACTAGGTGCAATTTTTCCTCAAATCAAAATAATCGAATACCCTTAATCGAGGCAATGTTTCCTTATCTTCGATTCTGAAATACCGCGCCTTAAGTTACTAGGTGCAACTTTTCTTCAAATCAAGATAATCAAATATTCTTTTCCCAAAGATTAAAAAGAGTTTTACAAAGGAAAGCTCGTCATTTTTGGATCCTGAAATGTTGTGTCCTAACTCACTGGACGCAACCTTTCTTCTTCGATCACTTTAAAGTAGCGGGATTTCCAAATAAACCCCTCTTTAGAGCCTTAACATTGTATTGGAATTCGGCCTACAATTGCCTCACTTTCGGGAACATAGACATGACACCAACGATAGCAGAATACACCACTCTGCTCCGTTGTTTGAAGTTGTCAGTAGATAAGGCCTATTCTAGAGCACTAAATCTCCCGACCATGGTTAAAAGATTGATAAACATCACGGGCATGAGCGAACAATGGGTTGCAGCTTGAGTTAAGGTTAAAGGAGATAACAAGTGCATCACGTGAAAAAGCCTACGAGACTTAATTTTGGCTCATCCGGATGCGATGAAGAAGATCGACATTTTAGCCCTAAGCATCTACGGGTTGCTCATTTTTCGAAGGCTTTGGGGCAAATAAAAGACGCGGTGATAGATTTTTTCGATAGATTAAGTAAAAGAGTGACTCCTGTCCCGGCTATACTAGCTGAAACTTTCATATCTTTAAATGCATGCAGAAAGGAGGGAGAAGGTCGATTTATCGCCTGCGCACTGCTACTGATGGTATGGTTCCATAGTCACTTTTGGAAAACAAAAAAAGTCTCCTATCAGTACTTGTCTAAAGATTACTCCCCTTTGAAAGAGTTCGTGGCCACGTAGAGACAAGAAAACTTCTCGAAAGAAAAGTGGATGGCCATACTCCAAAGCCTCAAAGACGAAGACATAGAGTAGTGAGCGCCATGGTTTATTCCTGATGAAATATTATATCGATGCGGAGATCTTGACTGGGTCCCATTGGCAGGAATATGGGGAGCAACCGGGTATGCACCTCTGCTAGTGTCAAGATAATACAGATCAAGACAGTTCATACCCGTGACTTATGGGATAGCTCAATGTGAATTCATGTACTGGGGAGAAAATAATAAGAAAATGATTCGGGAATTCTCAAATGCATTGAATCAGGTTCGAAAAATGAAAGCATTCGGCACCAATCCCATGATAACTACAGAATATGATTGGTGGAGAAACAGAAGGATTAACGACAATATTCCTGTATCAAACCCAAAGATTGTCCGCCCAATTGAAGAACACTTGCAGGTTGTTCCGATTGAATTTGAAATAATTAAACAGGATTTCGAAAAGAAAAACGCTGAGATGGGGAAAGTGATAGAAAAACTGGAGGAAGAGAAGGTGCTTTTAGGATTGGACGTTGATGTTCAGAAGCTAGAGGCGGAGAAATTAAGAAAAGGGAAGAATAAGGCTGAAGAAGATCTTAGTAGCCTAAAGAAGGACTATAAAAAGCTTCGAATGTCAATGAGAACCGTCGGTTTAGGAAAGATATCAGAGCAATGGCAGTAGGAAATCCGTAAAGAGAAAAATAAGACAAGCCACTGGAAAAACAAATTTCAAGACGCCCAAGTTCAGGAGAACGCTATAAAGAGTAGCCTTTTGGAAATCCAAGCCGAAGTGACTGAATTAAAAGCTCGAGTAGGAGAATTGGAGGAGTCCTTGTACAGGAATCGTAGCCGAAATTCAGTAATAGAATTGAAAGCAAGCCGAGCTGAGATCAAGAGACTGAGTAAGAGGGTGGAAGAAATATAAGTCTCTTTGCAGAATAGCGAGATACGAACCGAGATTTTGGAAAGGACGTTGGAGACGAATGATTGGCATCTTTAGCAAACTCAGAAGAAAGTCAGAGAAAGAGATTATGCTATGGGAGAAGCTTTAAATCAAATCCGCGAAGTAGCTGATCATGTGCGGACACTAGCAGTAGAAGCAGAAGACCTGGGCATACAGTACGAGATGAAGACGGAACGAGGACAGAAGCTATCAAACTCCTTAAGAAAGTCAAGGCTCTGAGCATCAAAGTAAAACCGTTTATGTCATTTTCTTTATGTTAAGAACTTGTTATCCGAATAAAGTGTTCTAACTGGAAAGTGAATTATAAGTCAAATACCTTTCTCTTGCATACATGGATCACATTCGCATCACAGTTTTGCATACTTCTGCATAACAATCCTAACCTATTAAAATTTATCGTCCAGCTACATCGGTAACCATTGAAAACTCACACCGTTATAATACTCGAAAGAAAACTAAAGTCATGGAACAAATACTTGAACAAATCCAAAAAGAGTTACAATACCAGATGCAAGAGCGCATCCAAGAACAAATGAGCATGATGTGCAGAGAAATGAAGAATCAATTCATGTAGGTACAAAAAAACCTAATGAATGAGTTAGCGCAAGTAAAACAAAGCATGGCTGATAGGGGAAAGAGCCCTATTATTGAGGAAGAAGAAGACCCAACGGTCCCCCCAGATTTTACACCCCTCCATAACCCGGCTTCGCATTAAATACCTACACGGGAGCCTACTGTTACTGTTAGGGCACAGCTACGGGCACGTCGCGATCGGCTAATTATCCAATTGGATCAGGATCCAACCCAGAGGATAATACAGCGAATCTGGGTGTCCCAGACTTTGACGAGATGATAAGAGAAGATCTCCCCAGACAAATAGAAGAAAAATATAGGCGTTTAGAAGAGAAAATCGACGCAATGCAGGGAGTTGAAATTTCCTATAGGGTAGACGCCAATGAGCTAATTCAGGTTCTGGACCTAGTCCTCCCTCCTAAATTCAAAGCTCCATAATTTGAAAAATATAGCGGAACGAGCTGCCCTGAAGCTCACCTAACCATGTTCTGCAGAAAGATGGCAGGGTACGTTCATAACGACCAACTATTAATTCATTGTTTTCAAGACAGCCTGGTCGGGTCGGCAACCAGATGGTACAATCAGTTGAGCTGATCAAAAATTCATTCGTGGAAGGATTTGGCACAAGCTTTCTTAAAACATTACGGACATGTGATAGAGATAGCTCCTAATCGACTTACACTGCAGAATATGGAAAAGAAGTCAAACGAGAGCTTTAAAACATATGCGCAGAGGTGGCATAAGATGGAAATCCAAGTACAGCCACCGCAAACAGAAAAGGAGACAACAATGTTGTTTGTCAATACCCTCAAAACTCCTTACCTAAATCATCTGTTACGAAGCGCCACCAAGAGTTTTTTTAATATGGTCATGTCAGGGGAAATGATTGAAAATGCGATAAAAGTCGGTAGAATTGAAACCGGAGAAAACCCTAAAAGGCATGCTCCTAGAAGAAGGGATAACGAGGTTAACAATACAAGTATATACAGACCTAGCTACACCAGACCCTTTATCGCAAATCAGCCCAAAATTCCAATGGGCAATTACCAAAATACTCCGCGGCAGGAGATGGATACTAGGCCAAGTAGAGGAAGAATTTAATATACTCCCCTCCCGATGTCATATGGGAAACTCTACAAGATATTATATGATGCGCATGAGGTGGCTCCTCAGCATGTAAGACCATACAAACCTCCATTCCCGGCATGGTATGGTACAAAAGCTCACTGTGAATACCATGTAGGGCCCGAAGGATACTCGATTGAAAACTTCCTCGCTTTTAAAAGACGAGTCGAAGGACTCATAGATCATGGAATTGTAAAATTGGAAGAGCCAGCAAAGCCCAATATAGCTGGGAATCCTTTGCCTAATCACCCAGAGCAATGGGTGAATGCCCTGTTGGAAGAGGGAGCCCGAAAAATTAAGAGAAATATTGAAGAAATCAAGTCCCCGTTTCGGTGGGTATGGCAGGAGTTGGTTAAAGAAGGGATAGTCGTGAGCGATAAAGAGAGTATGATAATCGGGGATGATTACCACTACGAGTTTCACACCGTCAAAGGGCATAAAATTTAAAATTGCGTCGAGTTCAAAGCCGTGGTCCTAATTTTGATGGACAATCGAGAGTTGAAATTTTTTGAAGAAGAGGTGGAAGCTAATGATGTTTACGACTCTGAGGACGAGATAGCTTATGGAAGCAATCGCCCAAAGTGATTATTCGTGGTACGGTAAGAGAACAAATAACTCCCCGCATTATAATACAGAGGCCTGCAACGTTTCCTTATAAGGACAGCAAAAAGGTCTCATGGAGTTACAATTGCAACGTGACCATACCAAGAGAGGGGGAACCCGGGAAGGATGTTAATCTCGTTACCCATAGCGGTAAGAATTATGACCTTGTAAATAAAGAAAAAGAGGTCAACAAAGGGAAAGCTAGAATGCATAAGTCTGAGGAGGAAATGACTAACAAGCCGGAAACACCCATCAACAAGCTTGTATCTGAGAATGAGGCGAGGGAGTTTTTAAAGTTTTTAAGACATAGTGAATATAGTGTGGTAAAGCAACTACACAAACAGCCTGCTCGGATATAAATCTTGTCATTGCTTTTAAGCTCGGAGGCCCATCGAAACGCACTAATGAAAGTACTGAACGAAACGTATGTAGTAGATGACATCTCTGTCAACAAACTAGATAGATTGGTCAATAATGTGAGTGCTGATAACTTTATTTTCTTCAGCGATGATGAAATCCCAACGGGAGGAATAGGGTACACCAAAGCCCTACACATCACTACCCGTTGTAAAGGGTATACATTACCTGGAGACAATGGTTCAGCCTTGAATGTGCTACCATTGGCTACACTGCAAAGATTGCCAATTGATAGCTCTCACATGAAAGGATGAAACAACATAGTGAGAGCATTTGACGAGACAGAAAGGAAGGTAATGGAGAATATTGAAGTACCCTTTCAGATAAGGCCGAATACATACGAAGTAGATTTTCTAGTAATGGACATTAGGCCCACTTATAACTGTCTGCTGGGAAGGCCATGGATCCACTCAGCTGGGGCAGTACCTTCCTCTTTGCACCAAAAAGTGAAGCTAATAAATGAAGGGCTGCTGATCACGATTAATGCTGATTCACCCTACGTAGGGATGGATGAGGAGGCTGTGGAATGCTCGTTCCGCTCACTTGAATTTGTCAATGCAACCTTCATTTTAGAAGGGAGAAAGATACCTATGCCTACAATATCCTCGACCACTAGGATGGGTTTGAAATTAACAGTCGGAAAAGGAGCGATACCTGGGAAAGGACTGGGAAAGGAGCGACCACTAGAATTTGTTCCATGACATGATGCATAGGGAAATTGAGGTTTACATTGATGACATGATTACAAAATCCCGAACAGAGGAGGAACATGTAAGAATCCTCAGAAAGTTATTTGGAAGGCTAAGGAAATATCAATTAAAGTTAAATCCAACCAAATGCACTTTCGGGGCCACATCAGGAAAATTGTTAGGCTTCGTAGTCAGTAAAAGAGGAATTGAAATTGACTCGGATAAGGTCAAAGCCATACAGGAGCGACCACCACCCAGCACGCAGAAAGAAGTTCGGGGGTTCTTAGGAAGACTATATTACATTGCTCGGTTCATTTCACAGTTGACTGAGCAATGTGATCCTATCTTCCGCCTGCTTAGAAAACGTAACTCGGGTGTATGGGATGATGAATGTCAGGAAACCTTTAATAAGGTCAAAGAATATTTATCCAAGGCACCCATCTTGGTACCTCCAATTCCTAATAAGCCATTAATCTTGTACTTAACGGTCTTCGAGAGTTCCATGGGATGCGTACTAGGCCAACACGATGAATCCGAAAAGAAAGAAAGGGCGATATATTATCTCAGCAAGAAATTCACTGATTGCGAGACGCGATATTCGCCTATTGAGAAATTATGTTGTGCCCTAGTCTGAACTACACGCAGATTAAGACAATACATGTTGTATCATACCACTCGGTTGATTTCGAAATTAGATCCTCTGAAGTATTTGATGGAGTCAGCAGCATTGAATGGGAGATTAGCTTGATGAGAAATTATGTTGTGCCCTAATCTAGACTACACGCAGATTGAACGACCTTGGAGATTGAATTTCGATGAAGCTTCAAATGCCACAGGTAATGGGATTAAGCAGTCTTGGTATCACCAAAGGGAGATCATTACCCTTTCACCAGCAAACTCGATTTTGATTGCACAAATAATATGGCGGAATACGAAGCATGTATCTTGGGAATCCGTGCGGCCATAGAGCGGGGAATCAAAATTTTGGAAATTTATGGAGATTTCGCGTTGGTGATCTATCAACTAAAAGGAGAATGGGAAACAAGGGATTCAAAGTAAGTGGATTACCGTAAATTGGTCCTCGAGTTGATCACAAAATTCAACGACGTCACGTTCCATTATCTCCCACGGGAAGAAAACTAGATGGCCGATGCTCTTGCCACTCTAGCCTCGATGATTAAAGTGAGTAGAATGAAAAAAGTAAAGTCCATTCAGCTGAGTATTTATGAAGCTCCTGCTCATTGTTGCGATATTGAGGCAGATGAAGAAGAGGAAATGGATGATCACCCATGGTACCAGAATGTTCTTCAGTTTGTGAAAGATCGAAAGATCCCGAGCAAGCTTCAGAAAATGAAAAGAGGACATTGCGAAGACTAGCCAGTGAATGTCCTAGACGGGGAAATCTTGTACAAGAGGAGAAAAGATCAAGTGTTGCTAAGATGTGTCGATGCAATTGAAGCTAAAAAGATCTTAGAAGAAGTTCACGAAGGCATTTACGGGACACACGCTAACGATTTCATGATGGTTCGACAAATAATGAGGTTTGGGTATTACTGGGCTAGTATAGAGGGCGATTGCATCAATTATGCCAAGAAGTGCCATAAATGTCAAATCTACAGAGACAAGATTCATGTACCTCCATCACAACTTCATGTCATGACTTCTCCCTAGCCTTTTTCTATGTGGGGCATGGACGTCATCGGGCCAATTTCTCTAAAGGCTTCTAATGGCCATAGATTCATCTTTGTGATGATTGACTACTTCACTAAATGGGTAGAGGCAACCTCATATGCGAATGTTACCAAGTCTGCGGTTAGCAAGTTCCTGAAAAAAGAAATTATTTACCGGTACGGGATGCCCGAAAGAATCATATCCGACAATGCCCTCAATTTGAACAATAGCACGATAGCAGAAGTTTGTGAACAATTCAAAATTAAGCATAATAATTCTTCTCCCTATCGCCCGAAGATGAACGGAGCTGTGGAGGCAGCTAATAAGAATATCAAGAAGATTGATGCAAAAATGATCGAGACCTACAAAGACTGGCACGAAAAATTACCATTTGCCCTCTTTGCCTACAGAACTTCAGTCAGAACTTCTACTAGGGCCACACCATTCTCATTGGCATACGGTATGGAAGCAGTCTTGCCTATCGAGGTTGAAATACCTTCCCTACGAGTCTTAACAGAGCTCCAACTAGACGAGGCTGAATGGGTTCAAGCTCGATATGACCAGTTGAATTTAATTGAGGAAAAAAGATTAAAAGCCATTTGTCATGGCCAGATGTACCAGAAAAGAATGACGCGAGCCTATGACAAAAAGGTTCGTCCTAGGAAATTCTATGAGGGGGATCTAGTTTTAAAAAAGATACTTCCCATACACAAAGATTTCCGTGGGAAATGGATGCCTAATTGGGAAGGGCCTTATGTGGTAAAAAAGGCTTTCTCAGAAAGAGCTCTCATCTTAACGGAAATGCACGGCAAGGAGTGATACAACCCTATCAATTCAGACTCAGTAAAAAAATACTTCGCCTAAAAACAAAAGGAGAATTGAGATGAAAACCCACAAAAGGTGTCCTGGAACCAAGGAAACTTTGAGTTGAAAACCCGCAAAGGGCAGCTCAGGTCCAAGAACGGGTCGACGAGATGAGGGAAGGTTACAACTTGAAACATCAACAAAGCACTCTAGATCTTCTAGACATGCATCTGAGATTAGGAATAATTCTCAAGCAAAGTTGGTATAGAGTAGTTCATTTTGCGATATCTGGGGCAACCAATTATTTCTCATTGTATACTTGGTAATTTTCAACTAGTGATTGTTTTCTTTGATCCTCTTTTATCCGTTGATCCTCTTTAATAGATTTCTTGAAATACGACTTCGTTTCTGCACAATTTTGTCCGAGCTTTGCATCTAAATAACGGGTAATGAACTAATAAATCATACAAAAAGTCATGAGCATTATTCTGAAGTTTTCAAAAATTACAAGAAGCCCGAAACAAGACCACCAACTGGAAGACAAGCTTAAAAACAAGCAGTTCCAAAACAACCTGGAAGGGACAGAGCAACACAACAAAGATAGAATTTGGACAGGCGACAAACCATGCCGACCTGAATGGATAATAAACAAACCTAACATTCATCATGCACATTCATATAAGATAGGAGCATTTAATCATGACTTGCTAATTTAGGCTTACATAGAGGCCTATAGAAGCATATTTCACAAGTCACACCCCCGTCACATGGCGAGATGAATCATTAAAGATGGAAAGGTGCGGGACTCCAATGCCTTAACCCGATCACGGGGCAGATTACGATTATCCACAAACGACGTGATCATCTTCCTAATGATACACTGAGAAGAAGACCCAGACGAGGCTCAAAACGAGCAAAATCTTCAAACCCCAGCTTTCTGATGAGACACTGAGAAGCAGGTCAAAGCAATAAAAGGTTAGCTTCCTAATGAGATACTAAGAAGTGAACCAAATTTGTCTTCCTGATGAGGTACAGAGGAGCGAATTGAAACAAACAACGATGTGATCATCTTCCTGATGTGACACTGAGAAGAAGACCAGAACGAGGCTCAAAACGAGCAAAATCTTCAAACCCCAGCTTCCTGATGAGACACTGAGAAGCAGGTCGAAGCTATAAAAGGTTAGCTTCCTAATGAGATACTGAGAAGTGAACCAAATTCGTCTTCCTGATGAGGTACAAAGGAGTGAATTGAAACAAACAGCGATGTGATCATCTTCCTGATGAGACACTGAGAAGAAGACCCAAACAAGGCTCAAAACGAGCGAAATCTTCGAACCCCGCCTTCCTGATGAGACACTGAAAAGCAAGTCGAAGCAATAAAAGGTTAACTTCCTGATGAGATACTGAGAAGTGAACCAAATTCGTCTTCCTGACGAGATACAGAGGAGCGAATTGAAACAAACAATGACGTGATCATCTTCCTGATGAGACACTGAGAAGAAGACCCAAACGAAGCTCAAAACAAGCAAAATCTTCGAACCCAAGCTCCTTGATGAGACACTGAGAAGCAGGTCGAAGCAATAAAAGGTTAGCTTCCTGATGAGATACTGAGAAGTGAACCAAACTCCTCGTCCTGATGAGATATAGAGAAGCGAATCGAAATAAACAATGCAGTAATCTTCCTAATGAGATACTGAAGACCAAACCGAATTCAAAGACTACAGGCAAGATGGAGTCCTGATGCAGAGGTAGATGCGGCAAAACCGAACAGTTAAACAAAGCGGAGAGCGGACCACTTGAAGAGAGATCGTCGAAGAAGTGAAACGAGACCAAATTGGGGCCTCCTTTCGGCCCTTGCTCCATTCCTGTTACACAGCAACGAGCAAGGAGGGGCAGCTGTTGGAGCCCAATTTTGACTGGGCCCTTTTTAATTTATTTTAAATTTGATTTAAATTTAAATTTAAATTAATCTTAAATTTAAAAACTTCAAAATTAAAAAGTCCAAAAATAGCAAATGTCCAATTACAAAGCCTAATGGGGACCAAATTCAAATAACCCAAACTTATAAACCCAAATTACCAAAAGCCTATTACACCCTAAGCCTAATCAGCTACAATGGATGCTGCTACCACCTCTCCCTCAGCCAACCAGGATCTGCCACGTCAGCAGCCAAGTTGCTCATCAGCAGCTAGCACCGGTCACCCCAACTTGGACTGCACCAACCGCCACTGCAGGGTCGAAACCTGCAAAAGGAGAAAGTAGACATGCATTAAGTACTGTAAAACAAAATAGAATGATGGTAACATAGGCTATAAAAGCCAAATTCATTTCAGTTGTAAAGGATGACGGTTCATTCACAAAAAGAGGATTAATACAAATACAGTTTTTTTAATCATAGGCAAAACACAATAGTAGTACACAAACGTGAACAAGGAAGCAATCAATAACAGACTCAAATCGGGTTCAGAGACTGTCTGTTTTCAAGGTATGAATTAATGAGTATTAAATACATGCTTATTTGCTACCGGCTTTTAAGATGCATGTATGGGATACATTTCTATTTACTTTTCCAAAATATTTTAAATGGGTTCATTATTAATAAGAAGTACTAATGACCTTTTAATAAAACGAACGGATTTCTTAAATAATTAATAATAAACTTTTATATATTAATTAATAAATAATGAGTTGGGTTTTATTAATTACGGCAGTAACGATTTTATTAATAATATTAAATAATATTAATAAAAACAAAAAAGAAAATGAAGAGTCGAATACTTCCCTAACCCGCGTCACCGTCGTCGGAGCTTGCGTCGAAGCCTCCGCTGAAACCCCGTACCTCACCGCGTATAGATATGCAAAAAGGGAGGAGATCAGAATACTAATAATAGAAATCGAATAAAACGGCTTAAAAAAAGGGGGAAAACGTTTTTTAACAAAAAGGGTTTGGAAACGTTGTTTTAAAAAGAAAAAAAAAGAAAGAAAGAAAGGAGAGTATTTTTCCGGGGAACCCATGCGCGGAGGTGCGTATGGTTCAACCCAGGTGACCAGGATGGCGCGTGGACGTGTAGGTAGTGGCGCGTGCACCGGAGGCCTCCATGTGGTGACACGCGATGACCACGCGCAGGGATCGGCAGTGCGCGTGTGGCCCTAAACGCGATGGACGGCGACAGGCCTGAGGCCAGAGCATGGCTGGTCAAGGAGAGGGGGAGAGGATTCAGAGAGCTTTTTTTGGTTTTTTTTTTTGAAAAGGTTAAGAAATGACTTTTTTTTTTTCTGAAAAGGGGTATTTATAGGCCCTCAGAATGGTGTCATTTTGGGGGCTAAGTTTCAGCCCTAAAACGGCATCGTTCTGAGTAATTACCCGAATCCGACCCGAAATCTGATCCGACCCAACCTAGGATCCGCGTGTTTTTGAAGGAAGGGTTATTTATGCGTTCGATTCTTCCGCTTTTTCTCAAATTTTCAATGAGGTCCTTCTCGTACTTTTAATTAATTTCAAATTGGCCCATTAATTTTCAATACTTTTCAATTTAATCCTTGAACCCTTTTGAAAGCACTAGGGGTTGCCACGTGTCATTGTTTGGGTTTATTTCTACGAACGGTCCCTTTTCTTTTTAATTTGTTTTAATTTAATCCTTAAATCAAGTTTGTTTTAATTACAAAATTTACCCAAAAGTTTTCCATAGTTTTCAAACTAGTCCTTTGACCTCAGGATGCCTCAAGGGCTGCCACGTGTCACTCGTTTTTGGTTTTATTACCCCGAAGGTCCCTAAATTGTCCAAAAATAACCATTTTACCCTCGAATTTCCAAAAATCCCATTTTTAACCCCAAAACTTACAAAAATTACCATTTTACCCCCAAACTTCTAAAAATCCCATATTTAAACCCTAAAACTTCCAAAAATTACCATTTTACCCTCGAACTTCCAAAAATTTCATTTTTGACCCCAAAACTTCCAAAAATTACCATTTTACCCTCAAACTTCTAATAATCTCATTTTTAACACCAAAACTTCTAAAAATTACCATTTTACCCCCAAACTTCCAAAAATCCCATTTTTAACCCCAAAACTTCCAAAAATTACCATTTTACCCCCAAACTTCCAAAATCTCATTTTTAACCTCGAAACTTCCAAAAATTACCATTTTACCCCCAAACTTCCAAAATTCCCATTTTTAACCTCAAAACTTCCAAAAATTACCATTTTACCCCTAAACTTCTAAAATCCCATTTTTAACCCTAAAACTTCTAAAAATTACCATTTTACCCCTAAACTTTTAGAAATCCCATTTTTGACCTAGAAACTTCCAAAAATTACCATTTTACCCCTAAACTCCCAAAAATCCCATTTTTAACCACAAAACTTCCAAAAATTACCATTTTTACCCTCTAATGTCTGAAGACTCCGTGTTTTACCTTGAAACTCTTAAAGTTACCCTTTTACCCCCAGATGTTTAAAATTCCATTTTTTAACTCCAAATTTTCCCGAAACTACCATTTTGCCCCCGTGTATCCGAAAGGTCTTGTTTTGAACTCCGATTGCATCATTCTTCCTTCTCATCAACATTTGCATTTTTATTATGCACTCGTATTTTTTATTTTGATTTTTCGTGAATAATTTATCTTCTTATTTATCTTACTTTGCGTTATATGATATCCACTATTAACTGCTCATCCATATTCAACTCGCATGCTTATTTTCAAACAAAAATTTTATACAAAAACTTTAAAATCGAGGCAATATCCTTTTATTTCGAGTTTCGAAAATTTGTGCCTTAACTTACTAGGTGCAATTTTTCCTCAAATCGAAATAATCGAATCCCTTAATCGAGGCAATGTTTCCTTATCTTCTATTCTGAAATACCGCGCCTTAACTTACTAGGTGCAACTTTTCTTCAAATCAAGATAATCAAATATCCTTTTCCCATAGATTAAAAAAAGTTTTACAAAGGAAAGCTCGTCATTTTTGGATCCTGAAATGTTGTGTCCTAACTCACTAGACGCAACCTTTCTTCTTCGATCATGATTTCCAAATAAACCTCATTTCTTTAAAAGGCAACTCATGCATTCAAGGATCGTATTTTAAACTTTAAGCTTTTAAAAGTTACAAATTAAGACCCGAAAATAATCGATATGGTACCAATTTTGGGCGTATGAGGGTGCTAATCCTTCCTCATGCGTAACCGACTCCCGAACCTATTTTTTTGGATTTCGAAGACCTACATGTTCTCAAAACGTTTTTTTAAAACGTTTTATGGTGATTCAATCACACCGAATAAAGGATTGGTGGCGACTCCCATTATTTTTCGATTTTAAAATAATTTTTGATACTCGTCGTTTTCCTCAAGAGGGATGGTTTCGACACATATGACATCTTTTTAACCTCACTTGTGGAGGCCTGTCAAGGGTAAAACTAGAATATTGTTTAAGAGAACAAAATTGCATAATAAAATTTTCAAGCTAAGATAAAATTTTTAGCAAGAATTTGTATGATTTTACACATATCCAAAATCAAATCGGATACAAAAATTAAATCAAAGAAATAAAACTCAACAAAATCATTAAAAAATAAAAATGAGATAAGATTAAAGGAACAATATTTTATAATCATAAATCGAAAAAAGAAAAATTTAAAACACAAAATCACACATTTTCTTGCCATTGAAAAGGAAGAGTTGTTTAGCTAGAGAAAATATAATAAAAGCAATCTCAATATTACAAATGGTTGAAAGTTTATAAGCTTTCTTAGTAAGACTGCTTTTTCATTTGGCAAAAATTATATGTCTATATGCTCTGTTCTCAATTTTCTTTTTTTTTACTTAATCAAAGTATTACAAAAAAGGAATTGGAGACACCAAGCCTATCCGGAGACAGAATTGCAGCAAACCATCCAAGCAAGATCATACCACTATCACTGTTCATATCTAATCACCTTTAGTAATTAAAAATTTCCACAATCCAAATTGCATACTACACTCTCAAAAAAACACCAGAAGGCATTCGCATTTCATCACCAGGCCCTGAATTTGACTTTCCTATTCTTTTAGTTTCTTGTTGAAAGCGAAAGCAATTTTTAGATAAAAATCATATTTATCTTTTAAGAGATATTTTTTTAAGATCTAGAATATATATATATATATATATATATATATATAATAAAGAAATAGGATATTTTCTAAAAGGTTAGATATTATACATATATATTCTAGTTATTAGATATTTGTAAAATTAATGGTAAAGATGTTTATATGTGTCAACAATCTAACAGTCACTAAATTCTATAAATAAGGTAGGAGATTTCATTGTTGGTGCGTGTATGCAGTAGAGAAATGTGTGTCATATTATAATTGTATTGTGTATTAATAAAAGTGTTATTTTCTCTTATCATTGTAAATCTGGGTTAAGCCTTAGATTTCTAAGCACTTAGTGCACTTGGGTTAACTTCTATATATGGTCGATTCTGCTACCTGAATATTATAGTACACTAAGAAGTTAGAAAATAAAAGTTAACCGACTTCAGAGAATCGGTATAATATTACTTGTAGATCTTAAGTCTTGTAGGAACATGTGAAGAGGATTTAGAAACGGTCTTCTCCCCAATCCCCAACGCTTTACAATTGTAGAATGTAACAACCTCATCAAAGAAATGTAACAACCTCATCAAAGAGCAAAATGCTCAATTTAACCTGTTGTTAACTGACATCATTAGGCAATGTCTATAATTAAAAAATAAGAGGAAGAATTGAACCCATATAATTTCCCAAACAAAGCTCGCCTTCATCACTCACTCTTGGCATCAAATCATTTGGCAATAAAGGAAGAGAGTTCCACATTATGGTTGTATTTGTTTAAATGAAAATAGTTTTCAGAAAATTATTTTGAGAAATTAAATTGATATTTTAAAAATTTTAATGTGTTGTGGTGTTTGAATATTTTTATGTAAAATATTTTTTATTATTTCAATTTTTTTTCTAGAATTATTTTTGAAAAGTTATTTTTAATGAAATAAACACAATGTAAATATATTTGTTGCAAAATATTATAATAGCATTTTTCTTTTGGAAATCAAAATATGTTTTATAATAATTAATATTTTATATAAACTTAATAATAAAAAATACATAAGTTAACTGACTTCGAAAAGTTGATATAATATTACTTATAAGTCTTAAGTCTTTTAAAGTGGGTGTGTTGGACTCATCAAGTTTCCAACATTTCTCTTAGTGTAAGTTATTTTTTCAATTAACCATATGTGTTTATATAAAGGGAAAAGTGGGAGGAGTTTTATTCCTTTTTTTTGTCTTTAATTTTGTTGAGGTCCATCGTAGACTACAAGTTAAAAAATGTAATAAATTTACCCTTTGTTTTTATCTTTTGTAGCCTTAGCTACCATGCAAGGATGACGTGGATAACTACGTTACTAAATAACTTTTGGTTAACTTATATTTAAACAGATTTTTTTATTAGAGAGGTATTAAAGATACAAAGCAATAATTTGTTTTAAAATATGAATACAAATTCACAGACCATATATGTCTATTTTCAATCTTGTTTTTATTTGGCAAGTAAAGTCATATTTTAATTCAAGATTAAACTCTATTTGATATTCGAATTTTAAAATTTTAATCTACATCAAATGGTAACTATTTGATATTCACATACTAGTAAAATTGATTATTACTTAATTTGATTGATTTTTATCCGCATAGATTATTCAAAAAGTGAAGCTCAAAACATTGCCCAATATAGAACTCTTCGCTTTTTGGCTTGGGCATGACATACTAAATATTACTAAATAACTATGTTTCATTTATTTGTTTCTTTCAACAATAAAAAAAAAAAACTATTCCCAACAGGAAATGAGTCGTCGGTTTAGTCAAACAGTAAATTGGTTTTTTTTTATTTTTATTTCGGGCCAAAGCATTTAAAGCTTTGGTATGGTGAAACAAAAAGATGGTAATGTTCTTCACGTTCAATCGAGAAACCAAAAGCTGGGGTCAGGGTTTGAACTATTGCCGCTCGTCCAACTCTCCACTTCCGCTCCCGCTTCGTTTCCTCTTGGCGTTACCTATATTATATATGATCAGATTAGGGTTTTAAATTATATTCTATACTAAAACTTTTCATGAAATCATCATCATCATCATATATATTTTAGTCTTACCTGGGGTATGGTGTCCATATTCATGGGAGGGAAATTTGCATTGACCATCGGAGGCTCTGGACGGTACACATAGTCATCAAAATTCATGTTTGGTTGAGTGTTTACTTCATTTCTGCCCAAATGTCCAAGCCCTTGAAGATGATGAGATCTCATCAGAGATGGCAATGGCATTGGGTATGGCAACCTTTCAACCAAGGGTTCAGCTAAATTGCTACAAACATGAAAAAGAGATGTAAAATTGTAATCTATGTATACGGGATTGGATTTTGCCTCCCTATTCAACCAATAAAGAGTCTTTAGGAAAAATGCCTGAATAGATAGAACCATGTGAAGAATGCTATTACTTGAGCTACCCAAGTATGGTTTGGAGACAAAATCTCTATCAAAGATAATACTAAGCTTATTGAGGGTCCGATCCTCAACAAGCTGTTTAATTTTTATCAGTAATCTTCGTTAAATACCTTAAGGGCTGTTGAAGGCCGATTGATTGATAAGTGAAATTGGTTGGAGCTTGAACATCATTCAGTGGTGGCCAATTCATGAAGTTGTAGTTCAAACCTCGCTCGAAGCAAGCCCTACCACTAGCATTTTGCGCATGAAGCGGAATCTAGATGTTACAAACAGAAAAGCAAAGTACATAAGAAAATTAGTGATAACGTTCACTTCCATCGAAACCCAATACATAGAATCACAAACTCTAAAATTCTATATTCAATACCATAAATAATAACAATTTACAAATAGTTATGGGTAAATTTAGCTTTTTACCTCATTGGGAATGACCATATTGGGCACAATGTTAGCCCCAAATTCCATTCTAATCGGTCCAATAATTTTTTTTGCTTCTAAAACTCCCTATAAAATAAAAAATGAGACATATATAATTAGGATTTAATCTATAAAGAAGGAAAATGTTAAATCAAATAGGTTGTGTATATATATCTTGCCTTGTGCAAATGGACAAGTTCCAAGGTCTCTTCCAAGACCATTTCATGGTACATAACCTCGGTTATTGTATCAAGACAACTAGGATTTTTCAAGAAAAGCCTTCAAAAAATCCAATCCATATCATTCAAAATTAATTTCTAACAACAAAATGAAATTTTCAAGGATAATTAAATAATTAATTTGATGATCCCATACTCTAGGTTCTTCTCCACTTGTTCCAGCTCAATATTGAATACAACCATTTCATTCTGGATTTCCTGCATTATTATTCATATGATTTTACATCAAAGTCTATAAAATTATTTCTTTTTGTTCCATTCACTCGTCTATTGTTTGATTACATACCTTCAATAGAGTTCTATTGTCTTTGTCCCTTCTATAATATCAACAAGTAAAAGAAAATGTAACAACCAATCACCATTAAAAATTAATATAACCAATCTTAATTAACGACAAGGCAAACCTAAGGACGCCGTAAAAGCTAGCTTCAGCATTCAACTGAGTCACAATGCGTCGGATCAACTGAAACAAAACACACACACACATAAACTTGTACTAAAATTTTGTAAATAATTGTTTAATTAAATAGTTGGGGATAAGAGGTTACTCACCTCTTGATTAAGCACCCTTTGTATGGTTCACCACCAAAAATGAAAAATAAAGAGTGTTGTTAGAAAGGCAAAAAAAAAACCACACGAATTATCCGCGACATTTTAAATGAAAGATCTTTAAAAGATTTTAGGTTTTTGTTGCATTTGTATCACTAAAACCCTATTTTTATTCTACAAAATGGCGGCGATCAAATTTTTATAAACATAATAAGTACAAAATATGATATGACTCTTGGACATCGATCTAACGGTTAGAAAAAACAACTCTTGTTAATATGTAATCTTGCACGATCTGATTACTTTTTTAATTTCTTCATTCATTGATATATGTTAAGAAATTTTGCAATTTTTTGATGTTGAAAAAAAGGCATAATTAAAGATAAAATAAACAATTGTAGATATTTAGATTCATTCAAATCCTCCATTAAAAAGACATACCATCCACGTCGACGAGCAGGAAATTCCATGTATTCAGCAAGAATTTGTTCGATCCTACACATACCCAAAATCAAGTCAGATACAAAAATTAAATCAAAGAAATAAAACTCAACAAGTCAATAAAAAAAACAAAAATGAGATAAGATTAAAAAGTCAATAAAGGAACAAGATTTTATAATCATAGATCAAAAAAAAGCAAAATCTAAAAATGAGCACACACACAAAATCACACCTTTTCTTGCCATCGAAAAGGAAGAGTTTTCCAGCTGGAGAAAATATAATAAGAGCAACCTCAATATCACAAAGGGTCGAAAGTTCATAAGCTTTCTTGACAAGACCGCTTTTTCTTTTGGCAAAAGTTATATGCCTATATGTTTTGTTCTCAATCTTTTTCAGCTCAATTTTAGCCCTACCCATTGTTTTTTTTTTCTATTCTTTTCTTTTCTTCTTACTGTAAGTTGTTTTTTCAATTAACCATATGTGTTTATATACAAGAAAAGGGGGGTAGGTGAGGGGTTTGATTCCTTTTTTCCTGTTTTTAATTTTGTTGAGGAAAAATGTAATAAATTACCTTCTTTTTTTTTTATCTTTTGTAGCATTAGCTGTCATTCAAGGTTGATGTGGACAACTATGTTATTAAATAACTTTTTTTAAACTTATATTTAAGCAGATTCTTTTATTAAAGAGGTATTAAAGAGACAAAGCAACAAGTTGTTTTAAAATATAAATACACACATTCACTTACCATATATGCCTATTTTCAATATTGTTTTTATTTGGAAAGTAAAATCATATTCTAATTCAAGGTTGAACTCTATTTGGTATTCGAATTTTAAAATTTTAGTCTCCACCAAACGATAATTATTAAATTTACTGAGTTAAAATTTGTTGTTTTCAGGATTCAATACTACAAATATGTTATCACATATGCAGTGTTATGTCAGTTTACTAATTTTACATATTATTAACTCAGTTAATGGATTTAATTGCTCTCGTTGAGCATTAAGACTGAAATTTCAAATTTTGAAATGTATAGGAACTAAAAATTATTCCATTTGCAAGCATAGACTAAATTAACAACTTTATACAGTATACAAAATTAAAAGCATGAGTTAACTACTTATGTTTAGGTTAATATTACAATTTTAAATTTAAAAAATATAAAAACTAAAATTAACTAATTCAAAAAAATAAAAAAAATAAAAAAACTATTCCTATCAGGAAATGAGAGCACGACACTAACTCTTTGGTAATGTGAGTTGCAAATATTGTTCGATGACAATTTTTTAAAATTATATATGCATAGTTTATTTATTAAAATAAAATATTATAAAATAATGATTAATTTATTATAAAAATTATGGTTTCTCGAGTTCAAATTTAATGATTTCTATATTATATATTTTTCTATATTTATTAAAATATAAAAAGCTATAATGATTAGGGGTGATTAATAATATAAATAGTTTATATAAATAAAATTATTAGTATTTAGATTTAGGGATTTTTTTGGATGATTTTGATTTTTTATTTGAAGGAGTAAAATTTTAGGGGAAAGTGAATGGTGGAGTAAAATTTTTGAAGGAAAATATTTTAAAAAAAATTGGAGAGGAAATGGGTTTGGGGTAGATGGCGATGGGATGAGATGGGAGGGGAGAAAAGTTTTAGGAAAAATAAAAAGGTTTGGGGATTTGGGGTAAAAATGTAAAATATTATAGTTTGATATTCGGTTTATTCGAATTATTCGAGTTATTCGAATTCAAAAATTTAACTTGATTCGAACTCGAAATTCAAAAAAATATCGAGTTGACTCAAATAACTAAATTTGTTGAACTCGAAATTCGAATTTTTCGAGTCGGATCGAGTTTTGCTCACCCCTAATAATGACTTAATTGAATAAAGAAGTCATTTTAGCATTCTATTTAATTTTTTTGCCTCTTTTTGCCTTTAAATTTACCTTGTTTATCAAACACACGTTGATTGCTTCACGGATACCACATCAACAATTAATTAATTTTTTTAATATTTAAAAATTCAAAAAATTATAAAAATTATAACATTATTAAAAATATAAAAAAATTATAAAAAAAAACTTTTTTCTAAATTCTTTAAAACATTATTTAATTACTGACGTGATATATACATTACATTCACATGATTGCCACATTAATTTTTTCATCCATCTTGAAGTGATTTGACAAATAATGTAAGTTTAAGAGTTAAAAAGAGATGAAAAATTAAATGAAAAATTAAAATAACTTTTTTTTATTAAATTGAAATTACAAATAAATCATTATCCCATATAAAAATAATATAAATATCCTCGTAAAAGTATTTGTCTTTTGTTAAGAAATAGCTTTTAATAATTTTAAAACTAAATTAAAACCTCATTAATGGAATTAAAACCTAATTAATTAGTAATGGTAGCTCGTTAAGAGAATATAAATAAATTTGTAATCATAACAATATCTGTAATTCATTAATAAAAAGTTGGTAAAAGTTGAAAGCATTAACACAAGGAACATGTGAAGAGGATTTAGAAATGGTACTCTCTCATATTGTTCATTCTAAGTGATTTATGTTCGAGTACTTCCATGTATAAGTGTATACGTTGTCAAATGATTAAAAAATTATAAATAAATACTATCATTTAATTACACCAGTATATTAAAAAAATTAAGAAACGATCCTTTTCCCAGTCCGAAACGCTTTACATTTGTAGGATGTAAAAACCTTATCAACAAATCCAATGCTCAATTTAGCCTGTTGCTAATTGACATCATTAGACCCAACAATACCTATAATTAAAAAAAGAAAAGGAAGAATTGAACCCATATAATTTCTCAAACCCAACTCGTCTTCATCACCCTCTCTTGGTATCAAATCATTTGGCAATAAGGGAAGAGAGTTCCACACTGTGGCCGTATTTGTTTAGCTAAAAATAGTTTTTGAAAAATAATTTTGAGAAATTAAATTGATATTTTAAAAAAATTAATGTGTTGTGCTGTTTGAATATTTCTGTGTAAATTATTTTTTATTATTTAATTTTTTTAGAATTATTTTTGAAAATTTATTTTTAATGAAATAAAAAAACATAAATATATTTTTTACAGAATATTATTGTGATCAAAATATGTTTTATAATATTTAATATTTTATATAAACTTAATAATAAAAAATACATAATTATTATTGTTTAAATTTATTAATTGAATAATTTATTAAAATAATAAATATAATATAAATAATTAAATATGTACGTTTAATAATATTAAACATTATAATGTTTTATATTAATATTTTAAAAATTAAAATTAAAATTTGATTATTACCATGATAATATTAGATTTGGTACAAGTTATTTTTTATACAAAAATCAAATTACTTATAAATGAGTTGTTTTTCAGAAATTGATTTACCTTTTTCAAAAGGATAAGTCAATTGTCAAGAAAAAAAGTTTATTTTTCATTGACTTGTAAGTCATTTTTTGTTAATTAAGTTACTTTTCGTAAAAAATAAACATAAAAAAATGCAGAAAACATTTTTATAAGTCATTTTCCATAAAACAAACTTACACTAAATGAGATTAGATTTTGTCTACACTTACCCAAAAAAACAAAAACATCTGAACTTACTTCCTACTTGATTTTGTAGACATAATATCGAGACACTTAATTTTGAGAGGTGAATTAAATATATTTTGTTACGTTTTATCTATATAAATTATATAAATAAGTATTTGGTACATTAACAATGAAAAATTCTAACTCTACAAGCAAGTTAAAATTGTGCTGTGTATCCTTAAAGTTTACACGTTTATAAAGACTGCAATAAGGTTGTTGATGCCTCGGAAGTGCTCGCTTTCTCAAAGCTTTTGGGTATGCATGTGTTTTTTACAGTCATCGGATGAAGTAATTCTACTGCTCCATGATGATCTACAAGGTGTTACCATGCATATATTGACTATGATTTAACATTGTAGCTTCCCATCTTTTATAAAAAAATTATTATTTTATACACAATCTACGAAATTTTTTAACTCTAAAATTGATATTAAAAAGCTGCAACATGTACCATTTATTTATTCTTGATATTTATTAATCAAGGATATGCGACATCTTTTTAATCTCATTTGTGGAAGCCTGTCAAGTGCAAAACTAAAATATTGTTCAAGGGAACAAAATTGAATAATAAGATTTTCGAGTTATGATAAAAATTTCAACAAGAATTTGTTTGATTATATGCATACCCAAAATCAAGTCGGACACAACAATTAAATCAAATAAATAAAACTCAACAAGTCATTAAAAAAAAAAAAAAATGAGATAAGATTAAAAAGTAAATAAAAGAACAAGATTTTATAATGATAAATTAGAAAAAATAAAATTTAAAAATGCACCCACACACAAAATCATACCTTTTCTTGCCATCGAAAAGGAAGAGTTTTTCAATTGGAGAAAATATAATAAGGACAACCTCAATATCACAAATGGTCTAAAATTCATAAGCTTTCTTAACAATATCACTTTTTCTTTTGACAAAAGTTATGTGCCTATATGTTCTATTCTCAATTTTTTCAGGTCTACTTTAGCCTTACACAATGTTTTTTTTCCTATTCTTTTAGTTTCTTGATGAAAGCGAAAATAATTTTTAAATAAAAATCATATTTATCATATACGAGATATTTTCTTTGAAAGATTCTAAAATATATATATATATATAAAATCAAGAAATAAGATATTTTCTAAAAGATCAGATATTATACATGAACAAAATAGTTATTAGATATTATAATCTAACAGTCACTAAATTCTATAAATAAGGGTAGGAGATTTCATTTTTGGTGTGTGTGTGCAATATAGAACTGTGTCATATTATAATTGTATTGTGTATTAATAAAAGTGTTATTGTAACACCCCTACACTCGGTATAAAAGTATAGTATTACATACGGTGACAAAGCAACTTTGATAAATACTGAATTAATTTTTTTTTTAAATTCAATAAAACCTCCTGCAAATATTTGAACTCAAACCAACATTTTAAATGAATTAGAAAATATCAAAATCTGCTCAAATGACTCCAAATTATGCACAACAATAATTATCATCATTTTACTTGATCAACCATAAGTGCCATAGTATTGTCAAATCATATATGAACCAAAATATTCCATTACTAATCACCATGTTTATAAAGTTCCAAAATGACATCCAATCACAATGACTTAGGCCACTTTGAGCAACTTATGTAAATGTCATTTTACTCAAAATAAAAGTACCTAAACTTGAGCCTTCCAAAAGGGATGTGATGAGAGATCTCCTAGCTTGACCTTAGCTTCCTGTGTCTAACTGTACCTACACGTTGAAAAAAATGCGTTAAGTTGGTGAAGGCTTAGTAAGCACTACAAGAGTAAATAGATAAATTAATTATTTCACCAAATTCAATTCAACAAACATATATAAATGTTCATATCTATCTATATACATATTTTCACACATGCAACTTCACAAATAAATATACCTTAAGCAACTCACTAACCTTAATAGTGATTAAATTCACCGTAATATTAGATGTTCATCTTTCACACTTTAATTGCTTCTTTAGCCCATAGTAGACTATCGTAGAACCTATCGGATATACGAAATAAATACGAAAGTGCATAACAATGCACAAATGAACGGAGAGCACAAACATGCTAAACGGAGAGCACACAAAGTGCTAAACGGAGAGCGTGCTAAGATCCCTTAATGGCATGTCACTAATATCACAATAGTTCTAATTTGTCTACTTGGACAAAATCTCAATTAGCATAATTTCTCATAAATGATATACCTCACATAATAATTAATCACAAATACATCATCAAATATTTCACACTTATATTTTTCTCACATATATATCTCCATATATTTCTTACTTTTATTTTCACATTAATTTACAAAGCTGTCCACTTGAGTCACAGTCACTAAATTATTTATATCTTGAGCTACAGAATTCGAAATTAATATTCGCTTAATGTTTCTGAAACTGGACTCAAATATCCTTTTACCATAAAAATTTCAAAATTTTTACTTCAACCAATTCATACAGAAATTTCTTCAAATTTACTCCTTCTCTGCTGCCTTATAGTTTCGACCTTTCTTTACTAAAAATTAATTATCTATTCGTACAGGGATCAAACGATGTTCCTGTTTGTTTCTCTTGAAAATAGACTCATTAAGGATTTAAAAATATAAATTTTAGTCTCTAATAATTTTTCTACTTTTTTTTTTTACGATTTTTCAAATTCAAAACAGGGGAACTCGAATATACTCTGACCTTGTTACACAAAAACTAATATATCTCAAAATATACAACTCCGTTTCTTTCACCGTTTCTTCCATATGAAACTACACTCAATAATATTTAATTACATAATTAATTTAACCTCTAACTATGTTTATATAATTTTTGGTGAATTTTCGAAGTTAGTCCACTATTACTGTCCAAACTGTTTTAATGTGAATATTTCCTATTTCATGTTTCTTTGCACTATGTTTCATTCAATCACACATAATTTCTATACTTATAAGTAAACATATCATTTTACTCATTTTTATCACAATTAATCATATACTTTAAAGAGAATAAATTTTCAATTTAAAATCTTGTAGTACTTACAACAAAAGGTTGGTATGAGATGATTTCTTCTCTTCTTACTCCTTGCTCTTCTCCTTTCCTTTCTCTTCAAATTGGTCTTTCTCCCTGTTTTCTTCTTCTTAGTTCTTGAAATCCCAAAATTCTAACTCAAACTTTATGCTCTTTAACACTCCAAAGTAAACTTTACAAGAAAATAAAAGTGACTACTAGCTTCCTACTATGTCTTTCTTAAAGAAATTTCAAAGAAAATGGATGATTTTGAAGCTTGGATGGTTTAACAATGGTGGAAGGACTTAAATGGAGTAAAAGGAAAAGTTGGGTAAAAGACCATGCAAGAGGCGTTTCTTGATGATGATGAGAAAAGATGATATTTTCATCTTTTATTTCTTTTTCTTTTCTCTTCACTTTTCTAGATTTCTCCATTAAAATATCTTTCATCTAATTACTCTTTCGCCCCTCCTAATCACCATAATTCCTTATGATGACTCATAATTTAATTTGGTTAAATTTCTATTTAGTCATTGACTTAATCTTAATACTGTTCCAACTTCTATTTAAAAACGTGGATGTTACAATTATTTTCTCTTGTAATTGTATGTCTCGATTAAGTCTTAGGTTTATAAGCACTTAGTTCACTTGGATTAGCTTCTATATATAGTCGATTCTGCTGACTGAATATTATAGTGCACTAAGAAGTTAGAAAATTAAGATTAACCGACTTCAGAAAGTTGATATAATATTACTAGTAAGTCCTAAGTCTTTTAAAGTGAGAGTGTTGAGCTCATCGAGTTTCCAATATTTCTCTTGGTGTAAGTTGTTTTTTCAATTAATCATATGTGTTTATATAAAAGGAAAGGGGGAGGGGTTTGATTCCTCTTTTTCCATTGGGATCCACCGTAGACTACAAGTTTAAAGTGTAATAAATTTACCCTTTGTTTTTATCTTTTGTAGTCTTAGCTACCATGCAAGGATGATGTCGACAACTGCATTACTAAATAACTTTTGTTTAACCTATATTTATACAGATTCTTTTATTAAAGAAATTTTAAAGATACAGAGTAATAACTTGTTTTAAAATATGAATACACATTCACATACCATATATGTCATATTGTTTTTATTTGGAAAGTAAAATCATGTTTTAATTCAAGGTTAAACTCTATTTGGTATTCGAATTTTAAAATTTTAATCTACATCAAACGATAACTGTTAAATTTATTAAGTTAAAATTTGTTGTTTTCAGAATTCGATATTACAAACATATTATCACATATATAATGCTATGTCAGTCTACCATTTTCATATATTACTTAAAAAAAGTCAGTTAACGAATTTAATTGCTATCGTTGAACATCAAGACTGAAATTTCAAATTTTGAATTGTATAGAGAGTAAAATTTATTACATTTGCAAGCATGGATTAAATCTACAATTTTACACATTGTACAAAATTAATAGCATGATTTAACTGCTCATTTTTTGGTTAAGACTGAAATTTTAAATTTCAAAAAAATATAAAAATTAAAATTAACTAATTTAAAAAATGCAATAACTAAAATTAATTAAATTAAAATATAGAAATTAAATCTATAATTTACACAAAGTACATAAATTAATAGCAGAATTTGAACTTCAACCATAAACTGATGCATTAGTTTTTAAATTTGTCGTTAAAATTCTAAACCTTTTCGGATAAAAATTTATCGAAAATACACAAAATCTTTAAAAGAAAAAAAAGGAAATTATATATAATAGATACAGTTAATTGAGGTAATTCACCAACAAGTATCCATACTAGTAAAATTGGTTATTACTCAATTCAATTGATTTTGGTCCGTATAGATTATTCAAAAGGTGAAGCTCGAAACATTGCCCAATATAGAACTCTTCACTTCTTGGCTTGGGCGTGACATATTAAATATTATTAAATAACTATGTTTAATTTACTTGTTTCTTTCAAAAAAAAAACGATTCCCAGCAGAAAATGAGTCATCAGCTTAGGCAAACAGTAAATTGTTTTTTTTATTTTATTTCGGGCCAAAGCGTTAAAGCTTTGTTATGGTGAAGCAAAAAGATGGTAATGTTCTTCACGTTCAACCGAGAAACTAGAAGCTGGGGTCAGGGTTTGAACTATTGCCGCTCGTCCAATTCTCCACTTCCGCTCCCACTTCGTTTCCTCTTGGCGTTGCCTATATTATATATATGATCATATTAGGGTTTTAAACAAATATGATTTTGGGATATAATATTAAAATTTTTCAAGAAATCGTCCTCATCATATATATGTTTCAGTCATACTTGGGGTATGGTGTCCATATTCATGGGGGGGGAATTTGCATTAACCATTGGAGACTCCGGACGGTACACATAATCATCAAAATTCATGTTTGGTTGAGAGTTCACTTCATTTCCACCCTAGTGTCCAGGCCCTTGAAGATGATGAGATCTTATCGGCGATGGAAATGGCATTGGGAATGGGAGCCTTTCAACCAAGGGTTTAGCTAAATTTCTACAAACATGAAAAAGAGATGTAAAACTGTAATCTATGTATATGAGATTGGATTTTGTCTCCTTATTCAACCAACATAGAGTCTTCATGAAAAGTGCCTGAATAAATAGAACTATGTGAAGAATGCTATCACTTGAGCTACCAAGTATGGTTCAGAAACAAAATCTCTATCAATGACAATACTAAATTTATTGAGGGTCCGATCCTCAACAACCTGTTTAATTTTTATCAGTAATCTTCGTTAAATACCTTAAGGGCTGTTGAAGGCCAATTGATTGATGAGCGAAATTGGTTGGAGCTTGAACATCATTCAGTGGTAACCAGTTCATGAAATTGTAGCTCAAACCTCGCTGGAAGTAAGTGCGGGCACTAGCATTTTGTGCATGAAGCGGAATCTAAATGTTACAAACAACAAAGAAAAGTACATACGAAAATCAGTGATAACATTCACTTCCATTGAAACCCAATACATGAAATCACAAACTCTAAAATTCAATACCATAAATCATAACATTTTATAAATAGTCATGGGTTACATTAGCTTTTTACCTCATTGGGATTGATCGTACTATCTACTATGTTAGCTCCAAATTCCATTCTAGTCAGTCCAATAATTTCATTTGGTTCTAAAACTCTCTGTAAAATTAGAAATGAGCCATACATAATTAGTATTTCATTTGTAAAGAAAGAAAATGTTAAAACAAATAGGTTGTGTGTGTATATATCTTGTGCAAATGGACAAGTTCCAAGGTCTCTTCTAAGACCATTTCATGGTACATAACCTTGGTTATTGTATCAAGACAACTAGAATTTTTCAGAAAAAAAAAACTTTAAAAAAATCAATCCATATCATTAAAAATTAATTTTTGGCAATAAAATAAAAATTTCAAGGATAATTAAATAATTAATTCGATGATCCCATACTGTAGGTTCCTCTCCACTTGTTTCAGCTTAGTACTGAATACAACCATTTCATTTTGGATTTCTTGCATGATTATTGATATGATTTTACATCAAAATCTATGAAATTATTTCTTTTTGTTCCATTTACTCGTCTACTGTTTGATTACATACCTTTAATAGAGTTACATTGTCTTTGTCCCTTCTATAATATCAGCAAGTAAAAGAAAATGAATCAACCAGTCACCATTAAAATTTAATATAATCAATTTTAATTAACGACAAGGCAAACCTAAGGACACCGTAAAAGCTAGCTTCAGCATTCAATTAAGTCACAATACGTCAGATCAACTAAAAAAAACACACACACATGTAAACTTGTACTGAAATTTTGTAAATAATTGTTTAATTAAATAGTTGGGGATAAGTGGTTACTTACCTCTTGATTAAGCACTCTTTGTATGGTTCACCACTAAAAATAAAAAATCAAGAGTGTTGTTAGAAAGAGAAAAAAATCCACATGAATTATCCGCGACATTTTAAATGAAATATCTTTAAAAGATTTTAGGTTTTTGTTGCGTCTGTATCACTAAAACCCTATTTTTATTCTACAAAATGGTGACGATCATATTTTTATAAATATAATAAGTACAAAATATGATATGACTCTTGGTAGTGCTACAACAATTCCAACATCGATCTAACGGTTAGAAAAAAAAACCATTGTTAATATGTAATCTTGCACGATCTGATTTAACTATTTTTTGTTTTAAAAAAAATCATCATTCATTAATATTTGTTTAGAAATTTTGCAATTTTTTTATGTTGAAAAAAGGCATAAGTAAAGATAAAACAAATGATTGTAGATATTTAGATTCAATCAAACCCTCTATTAAAAAGCCATACAATCCACGTCGACGAGCAGGAAATTCCATGTATTCAGCAAGAATTTGCTCGATCCTACACATACCCAAAATCACATTGGATACAAAAAATCAATCAAAGAAATAAAACTCAACAAATCATTAAAAAACAAAAATGAGATAAGATTAAAAAGTCAATAAAGTAACAAGATTTTATAATTATAGATCGGAAAAAGCAAAATCTAAAAATGAGCACACACACACAAAATCACACCTTTTCTTGCCATCAAAAAGGAAGAGTTTTCTAGCTAGAGAAAATATAATAAGAGCAACATCAATATTACAAAGGGTCGAAAGTTCATAAGCTTTCTTAACAAGACCACTTTTTCTTTTGGCAAAAGTTATATGCCTATATGTTTTGTTCTCAATCTTTTTCAGTCAATTTTTGCCTTACCCATTGTTTTGTTTTTGTTCTTTTCTTTTTCTCTTACTATAAGTTGTTTTTTTTTTTTGTGGAAAACACTTACAAACCAAGTTACATGAAATCATATTGAACCGGAATTGAATAATACTTTGCTTATCCTTATTCCCAAGACTGATCACCCGAAAAACTTCACTCAATTTCGCCCTATCAGTCTACGTTTGGTATTATACAAATTAGTTATGAAAGTTATTGCTAATAGATTTAGACATGTTTTCCCTAACATTATCTCGCAAGAACAGGTTGGATTTATTACAGGTCACAACATTTCAGATAATGTGATCATCGCTCAAGATATTATACACTGCACGATGAGCAACCATAAAGGGAGGAATTGGATGGCCCTCAAACTAGATCTCGAAAAAGCTTACAATTGAGTGAGTTGAGACTTCATAAGAGAGACGCTACAAATTTTAGGGGTCCTGGAGTTTCTTACCTCGATTATCATGAAGGCTATTTCTTCCTCGACCATGTAAATTCTTCAAAAGGGAGTCCCTACTCAGAAGTTCAAACCAATTAGAGGGATTAGGCAAGGATGCCCTTTGTCTCTGTATCTCTTTGTGTTTTGCATGGAATGGCTCGGCAGAATCATTCACGCACAAATTACTAAGGGCAAATGGATCCCTATACGTCTTTCTTGTTCGGGCCCCAATCTCTCACATTTATTCTTTGCAGACGATTTGATGATTTTTTGCAAAGCAGAGATGGAATAAGCTAATCTACTTTCAAGTATGTTAAATCATTTCTATGAATTTTCAGGTCACAGAATCAGCATAAGGAATAGCACTATTCACTTCTCTAAAAGAATGGATGACGGGTCGAGCACCCGTATTAGTCAGTTTAGGATTGTCCAGAATCTTGGAGCTTACCTAGGTGTTCCTCTCTTGCATGAAAGTGTCAATAAGAGCACATTAAGGTTTATGGTGGAAAAAGTTCGAAGGAATTTGCAGAATTGGGAGGTCAAGAAACTTTCTATAGCGGGTAGAGTTACTCTAGCTCAGTCAGCGCTCTTAGCCATCCCAAATTACTTTATGCAGTCAATGCTCATCTCGATAGGGGTTTACGAAGAAATTGAACAGATTGCAAGACAATATGTGTGGTGATCCACCAGTGGACATCCTAAATTGGCTTTGGTTGGCTGGGAGTCTATATGTCAACCACAGGATAGAGGGGGCCTTGGATTTTAGCAGTTGCAATATCAAAACAAATCATTTCTTATGAAGATAGGGTTCAATATTTTCACTAAAACGGATACTCTTTGGGTTCAAGTCTTACGATCTAAGTACAGTGTCAAAGGATACACCCCTAACTCAATTGATAGAAGTAAGTGCTCACATCTTTGGTGCTTTCTTGCTAAGGTATGGACCCTTCTTTGTGAGAATTTGGTTTGGTCAGTAGGAGATGGGAATAACATTCATTGTTGGAAAGATCCTTAGATTAAGGGAGTGAGACCTTTAATATCAAGCATACCTGCCCATACAAATTTAGACTTGGATTGCAAACTGAAAGACATGGTTTTAACTGATGGTACTTGGAACATCGAGCTCTTCCAAATGTGGCTTCCAGTTGAGGTCATTCACCAAATTATTAACGTTCCTCCCCTCACCCAAATGTGGGTGTTGACAAATTTATATGGTCCTCTTCCTCCTCGGGATGTTTCTTAGTAAGTAGTGCTTACTGCATTATTAAACAAGACATGTGGGTACCCAAGAATTCGAACTAGAAAATTATTTGGAAATTTCAAGGGCCCTAAAGAGTTCGCTTTTTCCTCTGGTTGGTATACAAGCAACAGCTTCTCACTAATTCCGAGCGCACTAGAAGAGGACTGAGGCAAAGTAGCTCCTATGGTATTTGTGGTAATATGACTAAAGATATTCTGCACGTTTTACGTGATTGTAATGCAGCTAAGGAAGTGTAGAAGCTTGTTCTTCCTACAGATCAACAAAACAAGTTTTTCTCTGAACATTTCCCAACTTAGTTTCTCTCTAATATTTACTCTTCTGTGCGTTTGCAGGATCGTGGCATACAATGGGCAAACTTTTTTGGGATGTTATTATGGAGAATATGGAAGAACAATAATCTCTTTATCTTCCAGAACATCACATGGCTAGTGGCTGACATTGTTAAAGCTTCTGAGAGTTTGACACGACAAGTTGAGGCAAATCAATCTACCCCTACAATTCTCTCCTCGTATCAACAAATCAAAAGGTTCCTAATGAATTTGGAAGCTCACCTTTTCACTAATGGAGTAGTCATAAGTATTACAGGGCAGGCTACAGTAAGTGGTGTGATTCGAGACATGACAGGTAATTGGATCATGGGTTTTAACCACTACCTAGGTAATTGTAATCTTTTAGAAGTTGAGCTTTGGGGAATCATGGATGGCGTCCTAATCTTGCTACAAAATGGTTTGAAACGAGCCACCATCCAAACAGATTGTCTCGAAGTTGTTAAATCATTGACCAAAACGGAAGAAGATGACATGAGCACCACTATCCTCAGAAGAACCCGACGGATACTCCAAAGTGAAGGTTAGTGGCATATCTAGTACGTGCCCAAAGGGAAGAACCTAGTAACAGATAGATTGGCTAAATTGGGCCTCTCATGGAAGCAAAATTTATAGAATTTTGGTAGACCTACCATTGATCTACATGGTACCTTTCGTCAAGACATGGATTCTGACTTCGTTGATTTCTTCAGTTGATGTATTGTTGGTTTCTTTCTAATCACCAAAAAAAAAAAGATGAATACATACATTATCATACCATATATGCCTATTTTCAATATTGTTTTTATTTGGAAAGTAAAGTTATATTTTAATTCAATGTTAACAACTTTATTTGGTATTCGAATTTTAAAATTTTAGTCTCTACCAAGTGGTAACTATTAAATTTACTGAGTTAAAATTTGTTGTTTTCAGGATTCGAGGCTGCAAACATGTTATTACATATGTAATGTCATATCAGCTTATTATTTTCACATATTATTTACAAAAAAAAAAAAAAAGCCAATTAATGGATTTAATTGCTATCATTGAACGTCAAGACTGAAATTTCAAATTTTGAAATGTATGGGGACTAAAATTTATTCCATTTGCAAGCATTTACACTTTGTACAAAACAAATGGCATGATTTTTTTTTTGGTAAATAAAGAGGCATTAGAATTCCTGAAATCAAATTAACTAAGCATTATTATCAGCAATACAATCAACAAAAAGTAAATTCCTAACATCAGTGCTAGGCACATCAATGATCCGAATGTTGATATCCGCAGTACTATAGGACTTAGCAAGGAAATCTACGACCTTATTGTCGTCCTTACAAACAAAAGTGACCTCAAAACCATCAAATTGTTGAGCTAACATTTTGATCTTTTAAACAATAGTTTTCGAAGGTGCCCCATCAAAACAATCCTTGATCAGCTTCACAGCTACCAAACAATCGCTTTCAATAACTATTTTATCATAATTCTTGTGCTTTGCGATTTTAAGACCATCAAACATAGCCCATAATTCTCCATTAAGAGCTGAGCCTCTACCAAGGAATCTTTGAAAACTAGCAACCTAGTTACCATTTGAATCACGAAAAACACTAGCAGTTGTCGACCAATCTCCAGCAATCCTCGCAGCACCGTCTGTGTTAATCTTAATCCACCTCGTGTCAAGAGGTCACCACTTAACTGTCAACTCCTCTATCACGCTAGAATGCCTCTATTTGCTTTGTGCTTCAATTATACTAGAGACAAGACAAAAAGCATTATCTATTAGCTTACTGACATCACCAACCTGCTGTTGAAAAATAATGTCGTTCCTTTAATTCCAGATGTACCAACTAATGATAGCAAACACCATAGAAGCATCCACATCCATCCTTCCCATTCTAAATTTCCCTTTTAGACATGCCACTAGCCAAGCCTCCAGGTCCAGATTGAAAAAAGCAATAACTTCCTCCTTCTTGATCAGCAGCTGCAAATCTGAAATCACGTAGCACATGCAAAATCGCCTCACTAGCTACCCCACACTGTACACACCTTACATCAACAGCCATTCCTCTATGGACCCTTTCATTATTCGTAAGAAGCATTGTCGTCGTACTAACCACAGGAAATACTGAATCCAAGGTGGTAATTTATTCTCCCAAATCAGCCACCATGTACTATCCTCCACCAAAGCTCCATTAGTCTTTAAACTACTATAAGTAGATTTGACCGAAAAATTCCCATTTCTACTCAATTTCCACATGCAAATATCCACACCCAAGTCATCATTAGGAAGATGACAGGCAACAATCACTCCCAGAATATCTTTGTGAAAATAAAATTGAACAGACAACCAATCCCATTGACCATTAGAGTTAACAAAATCAGCCACCTTTAAATGTGATGAAGCGATTTTACCTGGAAGTAAATGGTCCTTTAAAATCCTAAAATTTGGTAACCATTCATCAAAGAACAAACTGACCAAACGCACGTCCCATATGCTCCAATGAAATCTAGCTCGAGCACGACTTCAAATATTCGATAAAGAGCGCCACACGTAGGAACAAGGATCTACTCTGTCCGGAAAAATTTCTTTCACTTTATACTTTGACCTTAGCACCTTAACCCAGAGAGCATCCATCTTAAACACCAGAAAAAATGCCAACTTCATCAAATAAGCCACATTCTGTGATTTCATCCTTCACAAACCAAGACCCCCTTTTAATTGAGGTTGACAAATGGACTCTCATTTAACTAAAGACACTTTAGGTGTATTAGTAGTTGACCTCCAAATGAAGCGTCGCACTACCCGCTTGATCTGCTCACAAACGCCAGCCAGGATCATAGCAGATTGCATGAAATATCCGAGGATAGCAAGTAGTACCGATTTTGCCAACGTATTCCTTTCCGCCAAGGATAACAACCTCGCGTTAAAAGTATTAAGCTTTTTCCGTATCTTATCCACAACAAATTGAAATGTACTCTTTATGGTTCGATTATGAAACAACGACACCCCCAAATAAGTACCAAGATCCTCAGTTCATTGGAAACGCAATAAACTTCCAATCCGATCCTTATCCGCATCACAAGTATTCGAGGAGAAATAAATTTGAGACTTATGTGCATTTATTTTATGTCCCGAAAAATAACATAACTCAGTAATAACACCATGAATTACCTCGGTGTTCTCCAAACTCGCTTCCCCAAATAAAACTAAGTCGTCTACGAAAAACAGATGGGACAACTTAGGACCACCTTTCCCCCATCTTAACAGGTTTCCCCTTTCCCTGAGAAACCGACTGTTGAATCATTTGTCTAAGTCTTTCCATAGTCAACACAAAAAGATAAGGAGATATGGGATCACCTTGGCACACACCCCTAGTAGGGGCAAACTCCTCCGTAAAACCACCATTCCACAAGACTTACATCGTGGTAGTGGAAACACAATTCACAATAAGGCGTCTCATATTAATATGTAATCTCGCATCCTCCATTGTGTCTATTATAAAATCTCACCTCAATCGATTGTAAGCCTTCTCCATATATATCTTAACCACTATCCACCCTTTCTTGCCTTTACGGATACGCATTAAATGAATAACCTCATCAACAATGATGACATTATCCATTATGTATCGACCCACAATAAAACTGGTTTCATTTTTAGCTATTAGCTTTGGCATGACCAGCTTGAGCCGATTTACAATCACTTTAGTTAACACTTTGTAAGGCATCATACAAAGACTTATTGGTTGAAATTATATCACAATCTCAAGTCTCAAAAATTTGGAAATAAGCACAAGAAGTGTCTTTTTTAGAAATGGTTCAATCTCACCAGTTTCAAAACCTCTCCAAACCATAAAGACTAAAGAATCACCCATAGAATCCCCATTGTTACTGGTAAAAATAAGCATGGAATCCATCAATGCCTGGAGCCTTAAGTGGAGCCATTTCAAACAGATCATCATGCACCTCACTACGTGTGACCTCCTTGCTCAAAAAAGAAACCCACTCAAAGCCTATATCCGAAAAAGAATTACACAGAGACAACTTTCCACCAATTGACCCATTACTAGTATAAAGCTGGTTATAGAATTCCACCACCACTTTCTGAATCTTGTCCTCATCATAACATCACGAACCATCCTCTAGCTTCAAGGACTTGATATTAACACCACGAACCATCCTCTAGCTTCAAGGACTTGATATTATTAATACATCGCCTTATATTCATCTAGTTATGGAAATAACCTGTGTTTCGATCCCCAAGAGTAAACCAATCTTTCCTCGACTTCTACTTCCAAAGCAACTCTTCGTCATCAAGAACACCTTCTAGTTCAACTCTCAAAATAGTCTCTAAATCAATGAGCTTTTGGGAGTAATAAGATTCAAGACATTTTTGTATGCCTGAAATCCGAGCCAAGAGGATTCGTTTCTTCCTCAAAATATCTCCATACACCTCCCAGTTCCATTTTTTAGCAGCTGTAGCAAGACATTTCAGTGTCCCCTCTAACCGAACATCCGTTTTCCAATTGTCAGACACCAAATTGCCAAAGCCATCATGATTAAGCCAGCCACTAAGAAATCTAAATGGTCTAGCTAGTTTAGGACCCAAAGATATGCCAAATCTAATAGCTAATGGCCGATGATCTGACATAATCTTATGTAGGTGTAAGACCGTCGTATCCGGAATAACTGACTCCGAAGAAGAATTACACAAAACTCGATCCAATCATTCAAAAATACACCCTCTATTCCAAGTAAATTTTAACCCTTGAAACCTAACTTCCTTAAGATAAGAGTCATCACAAAATTTTCTAAAAACCTTACAAGCAGAACAACCAACATTGGATCCCTTTGTTTATCCTTATTGTTCAATAATGCATTAAAATCACCAGCCAGCAACTAAGGAGATCGATCATAATCAAAATTCCCCAACGTATCCCATAAGCCTTTCCTAATTGCTGGTCGAAGACTCCCGTAAACACCCGTGAACCAAACTCAATCTTGTAAACTCGAGAACTTAACTCGCATGTGAATAAATTGAAAACTATTTTCCACCACAACCATATCTATAGAATTCTTCCATAGCACCCAAATACCCCCCGAGAAACCTTGCGCTTCCACCCTTTGAGACTTTAGAAGCCCAATTTTCCTAATAACCTGATCCGCCTTATAACCACTAATTTTGGTCTCCATAAAAACAACCACCTCAGGATCAAAGTCACGCATATAATCCTTCACAACTCTGTAAAACTTCGGATTACCTATACCTTAGCAATTCCACACAAATATTTCAGTTTTAATAATAAAAGAAATGCAAACCTGAAACACACCATCATGCCTCTGTGGCATCCATCCCAATGGCTCTATCATCCTCCTTAAAACTTCCTGCTTGAGCTACACTCATTTTCGGGCCACCATCGCCCTCTGTCACAAGAGCCAAACAAGAGTAATCCAACTGAACTCCCGTATGAATTTGACCCATCTCCATGCTTCGCACGATCCCAACAAGAGCGGCCTCCAAAGGAAACACACATTGTGCCTCAGCATGGAAAACACCTCCACTGGTTCCACCAAAATTAGAATGCTCGTTAAGCAATTTAGCCTTCATAGACATGGGAAATGAACTTTGAGAAGCTAAATTTTTAAAACCCAACGTATCCAAAGGAGTACTGCTACCACTTGAAAACACATTTGGATTTTTATTCTCTTTGATAACAACAACTGAATGATTTTTAAGATCCAACACCCGAGGCCCAGCAACATTCTCCTTTTACTTCTTATTTTGTCCAATTTTTAACCCAGCCGAAAATCCACTCCCTTCAGCCCGAAACCCATCTTTTTTAACCCCTAACTTTAATCCAATCACACCATTACCCATGGACTTATTAGTCTTTGACTTGGAGACCAACTTATTCCCATCTACTGCTAGATGGTCACTCCCAAATTGCACCACATTATCAGCAGCCACTAAGTTGACCCTACTCTCAAATCCCATTAAATCAGCAAACTTATTATTATCCTTATTTTTGTTGCCAAAATGGAAAATACCCAAAGATTCCCCCATCATTGGCTCCTCATTTTTCACATTTTTGGAAAGCACATTAAACCTTGATCCCATTTGATTCTTGCCATGAATAGTACTTGTGGACACCTTCTACCGTTGACCTCTCCTATGTCGGCGATCAACAACCATCCACTCCTCATACTCCTCATTTTCAACCCGATTTAGAACATTTTTAGCATTTGTCTCTGCCAAATTACACTCTGAAACAAGAGCATTGTTGTTAGTTTCATCTAACTCCTTCTCCACAACCTTATGAGGACAGGCATCCCTCACATGGCCATAGCATCCACACCCAAAGCAATTGATGGAAGAGATTCATACTCTACCCTATGTACTCTGTTTGCAATCCGAATTCTAGAGACCAAAAGATTAGCTAAATTAACCTGAACCGCAAATCTAGCAAATTGACCTCCAACACCGGAATCAATTTGTAAGTCAATGTGAACCACCATTCCTACTAGACTGCCAATCTCTTGGAGAATGCTCCATTTATAAAAAGCTCCGGACAGCCTAGGGATACGAATCCATGCAACGACTTTCTGCGGAAAATCATTCAACGAAGAAAATTGCGTCGACCATGGCTGAATTGTTAAGTAATGACCATAAATTACCCAAGGCTCCTTTGAGAGCACATTCCTATAATCCAAGTCAGGCTCAAACTTTTCCAAAAAATAATCGTTATCAATATCCATGAGCTGAAAACGCATGGATGGCTTCCACATTGCCCAAACTTTATTCCAAAGCGCATTGTATCCGATTTTTCGACCAAGCAACTTAACTATCAGGGTCTTAGACATGCTATCATCAATAAGCCCGTACACCCATTCAGAAAAATCAATAGTGGGAACACCATCCACCAATGTCTTCCAAACATCCTCCTGCTTCAACTCAATATCTTTCATTTACCAATCACTCTCCATATTCTCCTTACCCGAACTAGAGTTCAAAACAGCATCTCTGAAGGAAAACAGAGTTGTCCTTCCCCCCCTCCCTTATCATATCACCATCACCATCATCCGGGGGATCATCATCCCCACGCTAGACCTTTTTAGTAGCCCTCCAATTCCTGCTGTAGGCGAACCATTGATGTTGACGTTCATAATCTCAACTCTAAAGTAGGGGCAATTTTGATACTAACAAATAGCATGATTTAATTGCTCATGTATAGATTAAGACTGTAATTTCAAAATTTAAAAAATATAAAAACTAATATTGACTAATTCGAAAAATACAATGACTAAAATTAATTAAATTAAAGTATAGAGATTAAATCCATAATTTATACAATATACTTAAATTAATAGCAGAATTTGAACTTCAACCATAAACCGATGCATTAGTTTTTAAATTTATCGTTAAAATTAATTCTAGACCTTTTCGGATAAAAATTTGTCGGAAATACACAAAATCTTTCAAAGAATAAAAAGAAATGATGTATAATAAATGCAATTAATTGAGGTAATTCACCAACAAGATGAAGCTCAAAGCATTACCCAACATAGAAATCTTAGCTTGTTGGCTTGGGCGTGCCATACTTCCCACAGCAGCTCGTATCGTGGGACATCTTTAGGCTTATTTTTAGTGGCGAAGTCACGTTGATGAATGAACCCTTAAAATTTTTTGAAAAAAAAGATACTTTATAAAAATAAATTTTAATTAAAAATTAAAACTTGAACCCGCAAATTGAATTGCATACTTCATTTCTTTTCTATTGTTGTGTTGTATCATTATTTAAAACTACATGAATAACAAGAGAGCAATCGCAACACTTACAATGAAATTAAATGAAAATAAAATACTAATAAATTTTAATTATTGGATTACCGAGTACTGTTTTCTTTTGTTGTCTATTTCCATTTTTTTCTACCGAATAAAACATTGTAGGCTGGAAATAGGAATAAAATGCAGGAAACAGTTTCTGTGATCCATATTATTACGTGTTTAGATCAAAATACTATAATATTTGATATTTACATTTGAATTGCAAATACACCAACCAAACCAGTTTTCTTATAGAACATTTAGATCGAAATATTATTGTTAAAAATTTGGCACTACTATCTATTAGGAAATCCCAAAATGGTTGCTAGTCTAAGATTAAATTTAACTTTAGTTAATCTACATAAGTAAAGACTTTTACTTTCAAGCCTCTTTGGACCTTGGGCGTCTTTACTTGTATGTGCTTTGATCAAATTATAAGAGAGCACCAACATAACAAGTTCCCAAGAAGATACTTAGCCATATAAAATCTTGACAATGGCGACATTAAAGCTTAAGAATATTAACCTTCTTTTCCTTTTGGGTTAAAAGTTTCATGAAGTTCCCACAATATTAATGATCTTTGCTTAAAAAGGAGGGAGATGGTGTATTGTAGAAGACAAATCCGACAGATTCTAAAGCTCATTCCACCTCAATGTTAATTAGATAGGTTTTTCAAAGAGGGTAAATTCCTAAACAATTCACTGATCTTTTTTCATTACAGCAATCTCAATCTATCTACCTTTAAAACGGCTATAAAAAATCAAGCTCTTAACATGCATGCACGATGTTGCCGCTTGCTTTTAACATATAGTTCAAAAAATAATAATTTGTTGATTTCCAGGAAGCACAGCAGTAATAGAGTATTTCAAAAAGCTGAAGCACAAATGTTTTAAATATTAAAACCCAAAACGGGGAAACTATAACATAGAATCCAAGTCTTTGATGCAAAATATTATTATATCATCCGACCCCAGTATCTAATGAGTCGTCGGCTTAGGCAAACAGTAAATTGTTTTTTTTTTTTATTTCGGGCCAAAGCATTAAAGCTTTGGTAGGGTGAAGCAAAAAGATGGTAATGTTCTTCACGTTCAACCGAGAAACCAGAAGCTGGGGTCAGGGTTTGAACTATTGCCGCTCGTCCAATTCTCCCCTTCCGCTTCGTTCCCTCTTGGCGTTGCCTGTATTATATATATGATCAGATTATGGTTTTAAACAATTATGATTATAGTATAAAGTATTAAAATTTTTCAAAAAATCATCATCATCATATATATATTTCAGTCTTACCTGGGGTATGGTGTCCATATTCATGGGAGGGAAATTTGCATTGACCATCGGAGGCTCCAGATGGTAGACATAGTTATCAAAATTCAGGTTTGGTTGAGTGTTCACTTCATTTCCGCCAAAGTGTCCAGGCCCTTGAAGATGATGAGATCTCATCGGCGATGGAAATGGCAGCCTTTCAACCAAGGGTTTAGCTAAATTTCTACAAACATGAAAAAGAGATGTAAAATTGTAATCTATGTATATGGGATTGGATTTTGTCTCCCTATTCAACCAACAGAGAGTCTTTAGGAAAAGTGCCTGAATAGATAGAACCATGTAAAGAATGCTATCACTTGAGCTACCCAACTATGGTTTGGAGACAAAATCTCTATCAAAGACAATACTATGCTTATTGAAGGTCCGATCCTCAACAAGCTGTTTAATTTTTATCAGTAATCTTAGTTAAAGACCTTAAGGGCTGTTGAAGACCGATTGATTGATCAGTGAAACTGGTTGGAGCTTGAACATCATTCAATGGTGGCCAGTTCATGAAGTTGTAGTTCAAACCTCGCTCGAAGCAGGGTCGGCCACTAGCATTTTGCACATGAAGCGGAATCTAAATGTTACAAACAGCAAAGCAATGTACATAAGAAAATCAGTGGTAACATTCACTTCCATCGAAACACAATACATGAAATCACAAACTCTAAAATTCTATATTCAATACCATAAATCATAACATTTTATAAATAGTTATGGGTTACATTTTAACTTTTTTACCTCATTGGGATTGACCATATTGGGCACAATGTTAGCTCCAAATTCCATTCTAGTAGGTCCAATAATTTCATTTGCTTCTAAAACTCTCTGTAAAATCATAAACGAGACATACATAATTAGGATTTCATCTATAAAGAAAAAAAATATTAAATCAAATAGGTTGTGTGTGTGTGTATATATATCTTGCCTTGTGCAAATGGACAAGTTCCAAGGTCTCTTCCAAGACCATTTCATGGTACATAACCTCGGTTATTGTATCAAGACAACTAGGATTTTTCAGAAAAAACCTTAAAAAAAACCAATTCATATCATTCAAAATTAATTTCTCACAATAAAATAAAAATTTCAAGGATAATTAAATAATTAATTCGATGATCCCATACTCTAGGTTCCTCTCCACTTGTTCCAGCTCAATACTGAATACAACCATTTCTTTTTGGATTTCTTGCATTATTATTCTTATGATTTTACATCAAAGTCTATAAAATTATTTCTTTTTGTTCCATTCACTCGTCTACTATTTGATTACATACCTTCAATAGAGTTCCATTGTCTTTGTCCCTTCTATAATATCAACAAGTAAAAGAAAATGAATCAACCAGTCCCCATTAAAAATTAATACAACCTATCTTAATTAATGATAAGGCAAACCTAAGGACACCGTAAAAGCTAGCTTCAGCGTTCAATTGAGTCACAATGCGCCGGATCAACTGAAATAAAACACACATACACACGTAAACTTGTACTGAAATTTTATAAATAATTGTTTAATTAAATAGTTGGGGATAAGTGGTTACTCACCTCTTGATTAAGCACCCTTTGTATGATTCATCGCCAAAAATGAAAAATCAAGAGTGTTGTTAGAAAGGGAAAAAATCCACACGAATTATTCGCGACATTTTAAATGAAAGATTTTTAAAAGATTTTAGGTTTTTGTTGCCTTTGTATCACTAAAACCCTATTTTTATTCTACAAAATGGCGACGATCAAATTTTTATAAACATAATAAGTACAAAATGTGATATGACTCTTGGCGGTGCCACAACAATTCCAACATTGATCTAACGGTTAGAAAAAAAAAACCCTTGTTAATATGTAATCTCGCACGATCTGATTTAACTATTTTTTTTTAAAAAAATTCTTCATTCATTGATATTTGTTAGAAATGTTGCAATTTTTTTATGTTGAAAAAAAAGGCATAATTAAAGATAAAACAAATGATTGTAGATATTTAGATTCAATCAAACCCTCAATTAAAAAGCCATACCATCCACGTCAACGAGTAGGAAGTTTAATGTATTCAGCAAGAATTTGTTCGATCCTACACATATCCAAAATCAAATCGGATGCAAAAAAATCAATCAAAGAAATAAAACTCAACAAATCATTAAAAAAACAAAAATGAGATAAGATTAAAAAGTCAATTAAGGAGCAAGATTTTATAATCATAGATTGAAAAAAGCAAAATCTAAAAATGAGCACACAGACAAAATCACACCTTTTCTTGCCATCGAAAAGGAAGAATTTTCCAGGTGGAGAAAATATAATAAGAGCAACCTCAATATCACAAAGGGTTGAAAGTTCATAAGCTTTCTTAATAATACCATTTTTTCTTTTGGCAAAAGTTATATGTCTATATGTTTTGTTCTCAATCTTTTTCAGCTCAATTTTAGATCTGCTCATTTTTTTTTATTCTGTTCTTTTTCTCTTAATGTAAGTTGTTTTTTTAAATAACCATATGTGTTTATATAGAGGAAAGGGGGTAGGTGAGGGGTTTGATTTCTCTTTTTTCCTGTCTTTAATTTTGTTGAGGAAAAGTGTAATAAATTTTTTTTTTTTTTTATCTTTTGTAGCCTTAGCTGCCATCTAATGTGGACAACTATGTTATTAAATAATTTTTGTTTAAACCTATATTTAAGTAGATTTTTTTATTAAAGAGGTAGAGCAGCTTCCTATTTTAAAAGAGGTAAAGTCATATTCTAATTTAAAGTTAAACTTTATTTTGTATTCGAATTTTAAAATTTTAATCTCCACCAAACGGTAACTATTAAATTTATTGAGTTAAAATATGTTGTTTACAAGATTCGGTACTACAAATGTGTTATCACATATGTATGTTACGTCAGCTTACTATTTTTACATATTACTCACACAAAAAGCCAGTTAATGGATTTAATTGCTATCGTTAAGCATCAAGATTGATATTTCAATTTTTGAAATGTATAGGGACTAAAAACTATTTTATTTGCAAGCATGGACTAAATCTACAACTTTATACAGTGTACAAAACTAATAGCATGATTTAACTACTCATGTTTGGGTTGAGATTGGAATTTCAAAATTTAAAAAAATATAAAAATTAAAATTGCTTAATTCAAAAAATACAAGGATTAAAATTAATTAAATTAAAGTATAGAGATTAAATCCATAATTTACACAAGATACATAAATTAAATTAATAGCAGAATTTGAACTTCAACCATAAATCGATGCATTAGTTTTTAAATTTATTGTTAAAATCCTCGACCTTTTCGGATAAAAATTTGTCGGAAATACACAAAATCTTTAAAAGAAAAAAATTATGTATAATAGATGCAGTTAATTGAGGTAATTCACCAATAAGGTGAAGCTCAAAACATTGCCCAACATATAGAACTCTTCATTTGTTGGCTTGGGCGTGACATACTTCCCACTGTAGCTCGTATCGTGACAACATCTTTAAGTTTATTATCAGTGGTGAAATCACGTTGATGAATGAACCCCATAAAAATTTTTGAAAAAAAAAATACTTTATAAAAATAAAATTTAATTAAAAAATTAAAACTTGAACCCACAAAATTAAATTGCATACTTCATTTCTTTCTATTGTTGTGTTCTATCACTATTTAAAACTGCATGAATAACAACTGAGCAGCCTCAACACTTGCAATGAGATTAAATGAAAATAAAACACTAATAAAAAATATTCCCAGCAGGAAATGAGAGCACGACACTAACTCTTTGGTAATGTGAGTTGCAAATATTGTTGGATGACAATTTTTTAAAAATATATATGAATAATATATTTAATAAAATAAATAATTATAAAAAGTATGGTTTCTCGAGTTAAAATTTCATGATTTATATTATATATATATATATTTTTAGATTTATCAAAATATAAAAAGATATAATAACTTATTTGAATTTCTAACTTTATAAAAAAAAAAGTCGTTTTAGCACTATATTTAATTTTTTTACTTTTTTTTGTCTTTAAACTTATATTGTTTGTCAAATCAACTCAAAATGAATGAAAACATTAGCATCTGTTAATTTTACTGACATGACACACACATTGATTGCCACGTGGATACCACATTAACAATTAATTATTTTTTTAATATTTAAAAATTTTAAAAATATATAAATTATTAAATAAATTATTAAAACTATTAAAAATATATAAAATATTTTGAGAGTGATTTGACAAAAATGCAAGTTTAAGGGTTAAAAGAAACGAAAATCAATTGAAAGACTAAAATATCTATTTTTTTTTATCAAGTTGAAGTATCAAATAAATTATTATCCCATATACAAAGAATATAAATATCCTCATAAAAATATTTGTTAATAGCTTTTAATAATTTTAAAACTAAATTAAAAGCTCATTAATGGAATTAATTAGTAATGGTAACTCATTATGAGAATATAAACAAATATGTAATCATAACAAAATCTGTAATTATTAAAAAAAAGTTATAAAAGTTGACAGCATTAACACAAGGAACATGTGAAGAAAAATTAGAAACGGTCGCATCCCTAGTCCGAAACGATTTAACCATATACTTCCATGGCTGCTGTTAAGTGACATCTTTAGGCCCAACAATGGAGTGATTAGTTAACTATAAATTTTTTTTGGGTAAATTATAATAATTGGATAAAGCTTGAACAACAAACACGATTAGTACGATTCGAACTCAAATCACACTTGAGATAATAAACACTCTACCATTAAGTCCCGAAAAATAAAACAATTCTTTGCATCAAATCATTTGACAATAAAGGAAAAGAGTTCCACACCATAGCTATATTTGTTTAAAGCAAAACAGTGTTCACAATTTAATTTTTAAAAAATAAATTGATATTTTAAAAATGTTAATGTATTGTAGTATTCGAATGTTTCTCTGTAAAACTTTTTTTTATTTATTTTAAAAAAATTAAAATTATTTTTTAAAATTTATTTTTAGTGAAATAAACTCACACTAAATAAAATTCATTTTGTCTATGCTTACCCCAAAAAAAAATATATATATATGATCTTATTTCCTACTTTATTTTGTAGCCATAATATCAAAGACACTTACTTTGGAAGGTGAATTATGATAATTATTTGATATATTAGTAATAAAAAATTTTGACTCTACAAGCATGTTGAAATTTTGTCATGTATCCTTAGAGGATAATAAAGTTGTTGATGCTTTGTCCGCACTCGCTTTATATTTATTAATTAAAGATATGTGATGTCGTTTTAATTTCATTTGTAAAGACCTATCAAGAGCGAATCTAGAATATTGTTTAAAGGGGAGCAAAATTGAATAATAATTTTTTTTGAGCCAAGGATTAATTTTATCACTATATTTATTTATAATTTTATAATTTTTTTAATAGGGTTAAAGAGGAAAATTTACTATGTTTGAAGGGTTAAGGATTCAAGGCCACTGTTTGCCTCTGATAAAGGATGCACATTTCAAGTTATTGAACCTATAGGAATTAGCAAAATATTAAAAAAATGATCAAATAAATAAGGAAAACTCACAAGAGAAAATAATGAGTAGATAATGAAGCATAATTAAAAGAAATTAGATAAAACGATGGAAAGATTGTTACCTTTGAATAACCAAGCTTCAATAAAAACAATCAAAAGTTGATGGATGATAATCAACCCTCCAAATAAAAACTTGACAACTCGAAAGTTGAAGAAACTTCCACAACCATTCGAGAGAAACTTAAGTGAAATTTCTTATGAAAATTACAATAAATGAATTATTGATAAGAAGAAAACTCTCGAAGAGTGTTTTTAATATAATATTTCAAAAGATGATTACAAATGAAAATGAGCCTAATAGAGCCATGGGTGACCAAGAGTCCCTAAAAATTCAAACTTTGATGGGTAAGAAAAAACACCATTCTAAAATAGTTTGATTTAATCTTCGACTCTTATCTCTTAGTGTTTTGAAAGAAAAGAGAGGATGTTTGGGTTTTACTCGTTCTCAACTCTTGAGTCTTTCAAGCTTATTAACAATTTCTATAACGATTTAATTTTCAGTGATGTCAAAAAAAAATAGTTTTGAGATTTCGTTTTCGTAAATTGAATTTATAAATATTTAATAAGAATATTTATAGAATTAAATTATAGATGCATTGGATTTTGGACAATTAATTTAATCAAAATTGTAATTAATTAAGACCCGGAAATTAAATTATAAAATCCAATCGTTATAAATTTTTAAGTAATAAATAGCTTTGATACCTAATCTTTTTTTTTTCCAATCTAGTACCTAAAATATCATTCCCTTATATATTTTAATCTAATTTTTAACACCGTTTACAAAAAAAAAAATGGTGAATGAAAACATGCCATGTGGAAGTTTAATTAAAAATATATTTATATAAATTTTTTTTTAAATTATAAAAAAAGAGAATTAGATATATAAAAAATTCAGAAAATATATAGTGATAAAAAAATTATAAAAAATAAATAAAAACTCATTAATTTCATAAAATAATTAAATGTCTTTAACCCAAAAAAATCTAACAAAATCTCTGGTGTTCATCATGTCCTTTATCACTTATGTTCTTCATGTGAAAAAAAAGTAAGTAATCTAAACAAAAACAAACCTAAAAATATTTATAATTTCCTTTAATTAAAATTTCGTTTAATTACATTTACTTTAATTAAATTATCTTTTAAAGTTTCAAACCATACCCAAAAAATTTCCAGATTTTGGCATCAATGGCCACTGCCGACCACCATACTCCACCGTCAGCCACCGCTCATCGTTAGTCATTTAAGTCTAAATTTCATCATTATTTTATTTTTTTACTCTCTCTTTTCGTTTTTAGTGATTATTTTTTCAAGACAACATTAGATTTTCCAGATTTACAAATAAATCTCGAAATTTCAACACCAAATCAGGGTTTTTTTTCACCTTCGGATTATCTTCAAATTTCAGTATGTTCTTCCCCTCTTCATAAGCTTCTCTTCTACCATTTAGATCGACAAACAATATCCTAAAAAACCCAATCTTGCTTTGGCCAAAATTTGGGTTGATATTTATTGATGCTTTTTTTTGTGTGTGTATAGAGATGATAGTTATGATATGAATATGACTATGGTAATGGGGAGAAAAAATTTAGCCATGGTTGATTGTGTTGGGAAGAAAGATGAAGGAGTTGATAAGAAGATGGAGTGGGGAAGAAGATGAAGAAGTTGGGAAGAGAAGAAGAGAGAACGTGAGAAGCACAGGAATTAAAAAATGATTTTTATTAATTAAATTTAATTTTGTTAAGCTCTATAATTTTCAAGAGGGGGTGAATTGCTGGTTCGATTCTAAATGTTTGTTTTCACTATCTCAACTTACCACAATTAAGGGCAATGACGGAGTCAAAAAAAAATTTTGAGGGTCAGAATTAAATTGTATATTTTTACGATAGTACAAATGTAATTTCATCATTTTAATAGTTTATATTTTTATTATTTTTAAAGGGTTAAATTAAATTTTTATCATTTTTAAGGGAGCCAAAATGTAACTTTACCATTATTAATTTAAAATTTTATAAATTATAACGGGCCTAAACTAAAGATTTACCATTTTAATAAGTATATATATATATATACAAAGTGAAAATTTGCAAAAATCTTAAATATTAAGAGGTTACTTATATTTTTGAAATGATCATAATATGAATTTACAAAGAGCTAAATTGAAAAAAATTAAACTTGGGGGGGCCATGGCCCCCTGAACCTTAACGTGGCTCCACCACTAGTTAAGGGTTTCTCAAATTCACTATATTTGAACATTTTAAGAACAATGTTTAACCTTTAGAAAACACTATTTTTTCACTAAGCAAAATAGAGCCACTTCCCTTAAAAATCTTAAGCAATCCCTTACAAAGATGAGATATAAGAATAAGGATTAAAGACACCTCGCAAAGGAAGATATTAAAATGATAAAATTCACTCAATATCAATAACACTTGAAAAGAATAAGAAACATGGTTACTCAAATGTGTGTATGAAGAACAAAGAGAATATCAATGAAAAGATTGAAATTTTGTGCAATTGACTTCATAAGCTTGTTTCTTGTCTTCAATGTGGAGTTATTAACTTGTATTTATGCCTTCTAACAACATTGGAGTCGTTTGGAGATGTTAGGAGTGAATTAGAGCCGTTGTTGCAATTAATTCGTACATTAATTGTAGATTGTAGACCACTTGTATCAATACGAGTGGACTTGTGCAAATAGAAGTCCTGAAAATTATTACTATTGAAGCCACGAGTATCAATAGAAGTCCACTTGTATCAGTAGAAGTTTGAAGGTTTCAAGGGTTCAAACTTGTACCAATAGTTGTATCATTAGAAGGTGCAGGATTGACCAAAATTGCTCATTAACTTGATTATATCGGTAGAAATCATCTAAGTATCGATAGAAGTCTTACGCTTGGTTTGAAATGCTCTCTAACTTACTTTTACCGATAGAACCCAACTCAAGTATCAATACAACTAGGATTATATCAGTAGAAGGGTTACCAAGTATCAATAGAAACCCAGAAGGATTCTTGGTTTGCTTACTGACTTGGTTCTACTGATACTTATTTGACCATGTATGAGTAAAAGTATTCTAAAGTTGTAAAATTTATTTTGAATCAAGGTTTTCAAAGACATTTTGTAATTTTAAATTTCTAAATACTTTGAAAATAATGTTAAGAGCTTTATATCAATTAATTTCAATAAATAATTTTTAAGAAAAATAATTTAAGTAATACATTTTATAAAAATATATAAGCCATTATGTGGCATTCTTTAATTGGTTGATTTTTTTAATTTAAGTAATATAAAAATATGAAACCAATATGATAACTTTCATTTTTTCATTTCATGTATTTTTGAATTAGTTTTTTTTAGTCTTAACTTTTTTTTTTCAATAATCATAACCATATATTAAAAAATTTACATAGGTTTTAACAATATTTATTTATTTATATTATTTTTTGAATTGTTATATTCAAATAAATCTAAATTTGGTGTGATATATTATACGGTAAATTACATCAACAGTCACTTAATTTTGGGGTAACTGATAAAATAGTCACTTTGATTTCATTTCAATCACTTAATTTTGAAAAAGTGACAAAACAATCATTTTTGTCATTTTCAGTCACAGACGTCATGAAACAGTGACATGACAGATGATGGCGTCCATGGTGTCAAAAAACCCTTCAATTGGCCGTTTACGACCAATTTAACAATCCTATCATCACCAATTTAGGGTTTAAGAAGAAAAAAAAAAGAAAAGAAGAAAAAGAAGAAGAAGAGAAGAAAAAAGAGGAGGAGAAAAATAGAGATGTCCGAAGAAGAATTTCAAAGAGTGCTTTCTTCCATTATCTTTGTATAAATTTGGGTATTTTTTTGAGCAAATATTTTGATTTTTTTTTTTTTGGGTTTGTGATTTTATTTGTTGTTTGTGTGTTTTTTTATTTCTCAAAGTTAAAACTCAAGTTTTTCTTTTGTTTTGAGCTCTAGGTTTGTTTTATTTTCTTTTGTTTTTGTAGATTTTAGTGTGTTTTTTGAAATTCGATTATTTAGAACTTGATGTTGGATTTAGTTAATTTAATAGAATTTTTGTTAATTTTTTTATGTATTCTTTCATGAATGTTGATGAAAAAACTTGTTAATTAAGAAATTTCTCATAATGTTTAACGGAAACTGTTAATTAGTGATTATTTTATCACTTTTTGATAACGTTAGTGACTGTTTTGTCACTCTTTTAAAATTGAATAATTGAAATGAAATCAATGTGACTATTTTGTCAACTACCCAAAATTGAGTGATAAAATTCTAAAACATTTAAATTGTTTTATTCAAAATTTTGTATCTTTTATCAATTTAAATATTGCAACAAAGTGCGATTAGAAATCAAAGTGAAATATCATCTTTTAAAATCACAATCCCTTTATAACTAAGGTTTTCACCCATACTAATAGTAGGAACTTGTGTGTGGTCTGTCAATGATTGTAAAAAAAAAAAAATTGTCACTTCTAATTTTAAGTTTTAAGCCGAATACATGACAAGAATAAGAATAGAAAATGAAAAGCCAAAAGTGAAAATTAAAAAACAAACCAGCGAACAGGGGAGTGGAGACTGGAGAGTGGACTGGTAGTTTTTCCTTTCTTAAGCGAAGCTTTCTTGCAGTTGCAGAAACCAAAAACTAAAAGCAAAAGCAAAAGCAAAAGCAAAAGTAAAAGCAAAAGCAATCATCTGTGGATGCTTCCGCACTCGAACATGCCACGGGAAGACAACCAGGTTCCTTTACTATCCGACCAGGATGTTGCGTACGAGTCCGGCGAAAAAGTTCACATCCTCGGAATCAATGAACCGGACGAGGAAGGGTCATCGGTTGTCCCACCTTTTTCCTGGAAAAAGCTATGGCTTTTCACTGGACCTGGTTTTTTAATGTCAATAGCGTTTCTGGATCCTGGGAATTTGGAAGGGGACCTTCAAGCCGGAGCAATAGCCGGTTACTCCTTGCTGTGGCTGTTGATGTGGGCTACGGCTATGGGGTTGCTGGTTCAACTTTTGTCGGCTCGGCTTGGCGTGGCGACGGGGAGACACTTGGCTGAGCTGTGTAGAGAAGAGTATCCGAGTTGGGTTAGCATGGTTCTGTGGGTAATGGCAGAGATGGCTTTGATTGGAGCCGATATACAAGAAGTTATCGGAAGTGCCATTGCTATTAAGATTTTGAGTAACGGCATTTTGCCTTTGTGGGCTGGTGTTGTTGTTACAGCTTCTGATTGGTCAGTTTTTGTTTTTATGGGATTTTATGCTCATTGAAGTTTTTTTTTTTAAATCTGAATTTTCAAGGTTTGGTTTATTCCTTTAAAACTATGGTAGGTTGAATCGGTGTTTGTTTCTTAAAATATTATAGAAGCTAATACTAATCGATCATTAGTAAATTGTAAGAGGAGGCTTGTTTGATGTTATAGTTGAGTCAAATCCTTTTAAAATCCCATGCCTAAGAGTGCGAAAGAGCAGAATGCTAACCTGGTTCTTACTTTCTTTGCCCTGTTGCAGTTTTATCTTGTTGTTTCTTGAAAACTATGGGGTTAGGAAGCTGGAAGCATTTTTTGCAGTCCTTATTGCAACTATGGCAGTCTCATTTGCTTGGATGTTTGGTGAAACAAAACCCACTGGCACTGAACTTCTTCTTGGTGAGGAACTACCCTCCATTGGCAGTAGCGGTTGCTTTTCTGGTTACCTTTCTTTTCCTTCTCTCTATTTGTTAATAAAATTTATACCATATTCTCAGGTGTTTTGATTCCGAAACTCAGCTCCAAAACCATCAAGCAGGCTGTGGGAGTCGTTGGCTGCATTATTATGCCTCACAACGTATTCTTGCACTCTGCTCTTGTGCAATCAAGAGAAATTGATAACAGCAAGAAGGGTCGGGTGCAAGAAGCTCTCAATTATTACTCAATAGAGTCCACTGTTGCACTTATAATTTCATTTATAATCAATTTTTTCGTTATGACTGTATTTGCCAAGGCATTCTATGGTACAGAAATGGCCAGTAGTATTGGCCTCGTGAATGCAGGTCAATATCTTCAAGAAAAATACGGAGGTGGATTATTCCCAATTATATATATATGGGGTATTGGATTGTTAGCAGCAGGACAAAGTAGCACTATCACCGGCACTTATGCTGGCCAGTTTATCATGGGAGGTTTCCTGAACCTGAGAATGAAAAAATGGCTAAGAGCATTAATCACAAGGAGTTGTGCAATTATTCCTACTATTGTAGTTGCTCTTGTTTTCAATACTTCTGAAGCAGCACTAGATGTCTTGAATGAATGGCTTAATGTGCTTCAGTCAATTCAAATCCCTTTTGCTCTTATCCCACTACTTTGTCTGGTATCCAAGGAGCAAATCATGGGTACCTTCAAAATTAGCCCTGCACTCAAGGTATGCTGCTAGTTTTCACAGTATGCATCTGTATGCTTGCTGCCATTAGTGATTTTGTCTGTGTACTTGCATCGACTGTGGCATGAGTTAATATTATTCTATTGGTAAAGTACTAAAGTTTGATCAGTGGCTGTTTTGTCACGATGGCCTAGAGATCATGATCGGCTCTTATTTAAGAACAACTCATTGTCTCGATGATCTGGAGTTCTAGATTCAGTACAATTTCCACTCCTGTAAATTGTTATATTGGGCTCCTTGATGTTATACCTGGTGCCTGTACTGTTTCATTATGAAAACTATTAACTTGTGCTAGTTTATTAGTTCGACTCGCTTGTTGATCAAAGTTTTCATCCCTGCACCAGTCACGAGAGTGCTACTTTATGCAGTTACACTTTGTCTCAAAACCTACTCCCTCTCTCTTGTGCAGATAGTTGCATGGCTTGTGGCAGCACTGGTGATAGTGATCAATGGGTACCTTTTACTTGACTTCTTCTCCTCCGAAGTCAGTGGCATAATCTTTACCACCGTAGTCTGTGCATTTACGGGAGCTTATCTTGCATTTATTGTTTACCTTGTTTATTGGGGATTTACTTTATCTGCTCGGCGCCTTATGTTATCCGCTAAACTGGCACAAGGCATGGAGTGATCGGTCTTAGACAAACTTGTCAAGCCAAGATATGAGAAACCATAGGGACACCATCAAACACAGTCTTTTCACAGATGATTTCGTCTAGTTGAAGCATGTCCTTTTCGTGTATGCATTCGTATATGGGCTTTATGTACAGAGTTCTTTATAGTAGCTTACTTCTCGACATACCGTATCAAACAACACGGTTGTAGGTTTGGATAGTATCCTGCCGTATACGGGAACTGAAAATAGAGGGTGTAACAATGACATTCTTTTGAAACATTTGAAGGAGCTAAACTATGTATTATAGACAAATGTATTAGAAAAACTTACGAGGAAGCTGCTATCGACTGCTTGCTTGTATATTGCAGCTGGTTAACGAGGATGGTTGATGTTAGCTTTTAAAATTGGCATAATAGCAATTTTAACCTTCAAAATTTATAAATTATGTCAATTTAGTTTTGATTCTAAAAAATTTAACCATCATCATTTATATATTGTGTAATTTGATCTATTTTTTTTTGTAGTTTTGTTTTTCTTTGTGACATTGAGGATTCATTCTAAAAGAATGAGAAAATATGAAAATTATTATCTTTAATTTTTGGGTGTCTCTATTTTTATTTTTTTTTTGTATATTTTCAATCAAATTTAGTTGATAAATTTGGTTTTTTTTAACTTTTTAAGTGAAATAGTTACGCACAAAAAATAAAACTGTAAAAAAGACCAAAGTACACAATGTATAAATGTTGAAGGTTAGATTTTTTTAGGATCAAGACTAAATTTACACAATATATAAATGTAGGGGTTAAAGTTGCTATTTTGCCAATATTAAAAGTTGTCATACTGTTGATGACCAAAAACACAAAATTTAATAGTTGGATGATCATTTTGTAACTTTTGATAGTTGAGTGACCAAAAAATATTTACTAATAGTTGAGTGACTACTAATTAATTTACCCATAAAATTATTAAATTCATCAAAATATGTAATTTACAAGAAAAAATACAAAAACCAAAAACGACAACGTTTGAGACTTATTCAAACGTCAGTAGTTAATGTATCTATAAAAAGGACAATGCGGAAGTTGGTTAGAGAAGAAACAGACAAATCAAAATATTCTACATTTCAATTCCATCCAAACGCCTTGGTTCCAAAGGATATTTTTGTTTTTGGTTTCATAATCATATTCAGTTTTGGTGCGAAAGCTCATTTGTGATACACTCCGCTGACTGGCCTCTCATCTGGCATGGCATGGCCAATCGTTAACCTCACCGTCGCTTGCTTCTACCTCATCTTTCTTCTCTCCAAATCATGCCTCTCCGTATCACTGCCACTCCTCCTCCCTCCACCTCACCCCCACGCTCGCCCCGCCATGGTCCTCCCTCTCTTTCCTTCTCCCAAGAATGCCTCTACAACTTTTCCCGACTCTTCTCATCGCCTACTGAGATCCGATTCTAACTCTTCTCATCCCTACGCTCGCATGCGACTCTACGACAACCTCCTCAGCCGCGGGTACCCTATTATTTCTTTTATCAGTAGTAATCTTATTTTCTTTAAATCATATTTTTTTTCCTTTCTTAAAGGAAGATTTTCGATGATTTGAAATTTCTAAAGGTATTACTCTACGCGTCTATGGATCGGGACACCTCCGCAGAGATTTGCGCTTATAGTGGATACTGGAAGCACTGTCACTTACGTTCCTTGCGCTATGTGTGAAAAATGTGGTACACATCAGGTGATGTTAAATTTTCATTCATCGATATTAAATTGTCGTTAGACTTTTAAAATCGTCGGGGTTTCAAACAATTTATATTAAATTTAAAAACAATGTAATCGTAAAATGTAACATGCGTATAGATGTAAATGTAGTATTGTATAACAAGATAGGTATAAATGTAGTATTCATGATTATTTTTTAAATTTATGTGTTCTTATCTTTTAAATTTGTAAACATATCTCAATACAAGTATAGATTCGAGTGCGTTGAAACATATTTATCTTTTTATTTTAATATTATAATAGTTTTAAGCATTGTATAAAAACATATTAAATTTCAATTAAGGTTAAAATTTATTGTTAGTCTTGTACTTAGACAAAATTTAAAATTTAAAATCATTAATCTTATTAATATTTTTTTAATCAAAATTTATCAACTTGATATATTTATTAAACTGCATTCATATAATTGACAAATTGCTCTAATTGACACATGTTTAATTTTGGTAAAGGATTATTATATATGTAAAAGCAGTAATTTTTTACATTTAATGTAATTTTTTACATTTAACTTCTTTTTTCTTTTATAAAAAAGAAGATGCAATCAACGACCAAATAAAGCCTAGAGTCGAATATCTCAATAAGTAGAGTAATGGCTAAAGAAATGAGATAGGAGTTTTTCTATTCTCTAGCGCTAATATGCTTGGAATACACTAATTACCTGGGATTAGGAATATGATTTTAAAGATTTGGATTCTAATTCTTTTCAATTGAAATGCGTATTTATATTAGCTGAAGGTTAAAATATGCTATTAATCCTTGTATTTATCCAAAATTTAATATTTAATTCATGTACTATAAAAGTTAAAAATTATACTTCTTATTTTTTTAATTTAAAAATTCTAGTACAATCATTATGTTAAGATGTAAAATCGAACTATTTGTTTATAGCAATTTTTGTGGGACAGAAAAAGCACGTAGCAATGCAGCCTTAGTGATTTGCAGCGAAAGTTTTAATCATGTTGGCTCAACAAAACCTTCTTAGGTGGTCAAGCTAATAGGTTTCTGATATGTTTATATCAGGATCCAAAGTTTCAACCCGAGTTCTCCAGTACTTACCAACCTGTAAAATGCACTATGGATTGCAATTGCGACAAAAACAGGGATCAATGTATATATGAAAGACAGTATGCTGAAATGAGTGTCACTAGCGGTATCCTTGCTGAGGATGTTATTTCGTTTGGGAATCTAAGTGCACTTTTGCCCCAGCGTGTTATTTTTGGTTGTGAAACTGAGGAAACTGGTGAGCTTTACAGACAACATGCTGACGGAATTATTGGATTGGGCCGTGGTGATCTCAGCATTGTTGACCAGCTTGTGGAGAAAGGTGTGATTAGTGATTCATTCTCATTATGTTATGGTGGAATGGATGTTGGTGGGGGCGCTATGGTTCTTGGTGGTATATCCGCCCCGTCAGACATGATTTTCAGTTATTCGGATCCTGGACGCAGGTATGTTTTGTAAACGTTTTGATCTCAGAGGATAGAGTACCTCGTCAACTTCCTAACAAAAACATTCGATACATCCCACACATTTACTCTAGTTTCGGGATGGAAACAGTCCATATTACAACATTGACTTGAAAGAGATACATGTTGCCGGGAAGAAGCTAAATTTGGACCCATCTGCTTTTGATCGAAAGTTTGGAACTGTTTTGGATAGCGGTACGACATTTGCATATTTTCCAGAAGCAGTGTTTGAGGCGTTCAAGGACACTGTAAGATTTTGTTCCCATAAATTAATCGTAGTTAAAATTTTTGTTAGGCCTATTAATGCATTCTCACTAGTCCCTTTTTCTCTCCTGCCCAAGTGACTTAAAATTTTCATTCTTCATCCTTGATGGCATTGATATGGGGATCATTGAAGCTTTATTCCAAAAATTTTACGTATTTACATGAGATAACTACATGCTTTATAGATGAACCTATTAAACTTCAAAACTTGATTATGATTGTTCTTTTCCCTCCATCTCATAGTTGCATCTTTATATTGAAGATTATGAAGGAACTTCATAGCTTAAAGCAGATCAGCGGCGCTGTTCCAAGTTACAATGATACATGCTTTTCTGGTATTAGCAGGTATTACTTATATTATGTAATATAACAGAAAAAGTAAAATATTTGTAATCTACTTGTTATATAAAATGATTAGTTATGTAATATTAACAGTTAATATTGTTTTCTGCTTCAGTGATGTCTCTCAACTCTCAAAAACTTTTCCAACAATTGAACTGGTATTTGAAAATCAGCAAAAATTGTTGCTTACACCTGAGAATTACTTGTTTCGAGTAAGCTTCTCACAATGTAATTGCTTTCCTGTTGATTGAACTTCTTTATTTCTCAAGAAAACCTTCTTAAGGTTGTACTTGAAGTTGGTTTAGCAATAATTGTATTTGATTCAGTCAAGTATTTTGCCCTGTTCTCAATGTTCAATACGTGACTAGGGGTTTTCCACTTATCTTACATCTTATTCATGAAGCATTCAAAGGTACAAGGTGCATATTGCCTTGGGATCTTCCAAAATGGAATGGATCCAACTACCCTTCTGGGAGGTATGTTTAATTTCAGATAACTTGTATTCTGTGATGCTATTCATTTTAAGTTTTCATGAGACTGTTTTTGGTTGCTGGGTCTTAGTATTGGAATTTGATGGAACTGGGACCAACTTCTTGGGCAAAGCTTTAGTTTGACTGCTGTTTTGTTGTTTTCTTTCGTGTTGTAATAGGAATAGTTGTGCGGAATACTCTTGTTACATATGACCGCAAGGATTCAAAGATCGGTTTCTGGAAGACTAATTGTTCTGAGCTATGGGAAAGGCTTCATGTAACTAGTGCACCATCACCATCACCATCGCGATCACGATCACCATCACGGTCACGATCACCATCATCATCACCATCACCATCATCATCTCCTTCATCTTCAAGTGGGAAGGAAAATTCAACCTTTGAAATGCCACCTATATCAACTCCTGAGGAATCACCTATATATGCTCTTATAGGTACTGTAAACCATGGTTATACCAGGACCTATCAAAGGGTTAGAAGTTAGAACTCTGATCTGCAGTTCAATTTATTGAAATGCATAAATGATCAATTTCTGTTAAATATGCTTTCCAAGTGCTATTGTCATATTATAGTAACATTTTCTTGTTGATAAATAGGGGAAATTGAAATTGGTGAAATTTCATTGGATTTGGCATTGAACGTCAACCACTCATATCTAAAGCCTCGTCTTGTCATGCTTCTTGAGTTTATGGCTAAGGAGCTAGGTGTTAATGGTTCACAGGTTAAACAACTACTATCTTCGAATGCAGGAGCATTTTATGGCAGTAATTTATGTATTATTAATGTGAAATTACATGTTAAATGCCGAAGGAAATTTCAAACTATCTTGCTGAACAGTTGATTTTTTTGTCTATGGTTAGGTTTTACAAGTAATCTTCACCTTATTGGATTAAGAAAACTTTTGGATGATTTCAGGTCCATTTATTGAATTTTACATCCGAAGGAAACATTTCTTTTATTAAATGGTCCATATTCCCTTCAGGATCAGCAACCTACATCTCTAATGTTACTGCAATAGTAAGTTCTGTTTTTAGATCATTGCATTTCTTTTACTGTACAAGATTACAGTTTATTTGTTTGATGAATTTCTGCTTCCAGAATATAATATCTCGGCTTGCTGAACATCGTGTGATACTTCCTGATGACATGGGAAATTATCAGTTGGTGCAATGGGAAGTGAAGCCTCCTTCAAAACAGTATGTTTCCACCTCTCTCTTTCTGCTCGTACTTTTGCATGGTTCTGAATTAAGAAAGGCTTGCTATAAATTATAATTTCCAGAATTCCCTCACTCTTCTCGTGTCTGTGTAAATCTTTTACATAGTTAATTGGTGATAATGGCTGGATCACTGAATGCCATCATTCTATAGGGTGTAGATCTTCTGTTTAGTACATTGGTCAAATGGCATAACATGTAGTTGTATTGTATAAGAAACAGTTTGGATATATGCATGCAGGATATATATTTAATGACCCATTCCAACTCCATTTTAATTTGCTCCATTTACTTTTGCTGATATAAGGTCTAAATGGTTTTGTTCATTTAATAATACAGAACATGGTGGCTGCGGCACTATCTGGTGGTTCTTTTGGGTATTATGATGTTCATGATTGCAGGATTAACCGCTACTGGAATATGGCTATGGAGTCGTAGACGACAGCCGCGGATTCCATATCAACCGGTTGATAGATCAGCTCGAGAACATGAACTCCAACCCCTGCAGTCTTAAAAAAACTCTGGAAGAAAGAATGAATGTTTTTTTTTTCAGACAGATTTGCGGTAAGGATTCTGCACCCAATACAATTCATTGCTCTACCATTTTGTTCGATTAGGAATCTTCGCTTTCTTTGCTTTTTAGAAAAAGAAAAGTATTAAATTAAATAAACGCAACATCCAAAGCTAGACTTTTTATTGGGTCAAAACTGACGGATGCTAATTTCAATTTTGCCTTGCGAGTTAGCACCACGCCTGTTTTCAAACATCGACTTTCAATTTGTATTTATTATATTATGAATTCTTAATTACTTTTTATTTATTATTTATTATTGCTATGTATCAACTTGGATTTAATACCAATTATAATGTATTGATTTTTTTTTCAATTTTTATTATGTTTTTTTCTATGAAAACTTGTATGTTGTGCATCAACCAGGTTTTAATATGAGAAATTATTAAAAAAACCTTTCTTTTACAAAATATAATTTAATCGAGAAATTATTAAAAGATAATTTTTCTACAAAATAAATTATATGATTATGACAGAATTTTTGTTTTATATTTTATAAATTAATAAAATTTTATTTTATAAAATTTGAATCGAAAACACAATTTATGAAACTTCTAAATATCATTTAATTTTATATAAATTTTTAATAAATAGATTTTTTACATAATTTTTTTACGGTGTGCTATAAAATTAATTATTACTAAACCATATTAATGAGTATTTTTTTTTAAATGAATTAAGAATGTGTTTAGCATACTTTTCAAAGAAAAAGTAGTTTTTCAACTCATAAGTAATATAAATTAATTATTTTTTAATATATTGTTGTGATTATTACATTTAACATCATTAAATTATTAGTATATTTATTATTTGCTCACTCAACTTCAAAAATTATAAAATAGTAGTTGAACTATTTAAAAGTTTTCATTTAAGTCACTGAACTATTTAAAAGTTTTTATTTAAATTATTGGACTATTAAGTTTTATTTTTATTAAATATGATTAATGAGTTCCAAGTGATGATTTAACAATAGGGACGATGAATTAGTTCCCATTGATGAGTAGAACATACTTCAAATCTAAATTGATCTGAAGATTAGTGTTAGGGATCAAGAAGAAAATTTATTTAGATGTTGATTAGCAAATTTGTGATGTTCAAAAATATTTTATGAAAAAAACTAAATTGCAAAAAAGAAAGAGAATGAAAGTTTTTTTTATTAGTGCACACAGTATAAATAAAGAAAGTCATACAATAGTGATTTTAATAATTTAGTGAATTAAATAATAATTTTTAAATAGTTCAATAATCATTTTATAATTTTTTTAAGTTGAATGATTAAAACGTAAATTTAATAATAATTTAATAATCTTGGATGTAGTTTATCTATTAACTTAAGACGGTATCAAAATTTGGGATTATCTTTTATAAATTTAATTTTGATTTTAGAATATTATATTTAAACTAGATATTATTTTTAAAAGTATTTTTTTAATTTTAAACAACAATGTTTAGCATTAAAATTTTAAATCACATTTGTTTAAAGCACTTTCTCATTCGGAAAAAAAATGGCAACCGGCGCTAAGAATTCCTTAAAATCTCTGTACTGAGGAACTTCTACCGGCAACCGGCTCTTTTGGCGGTTGTCAGTAGTACCGTTCCCAAAATCCAGTCAAAATATGTGCAAGAAAATTCAGAAAATGACGAGAATGTCCCACCCTTTCCATCTAACTGATCAAAGCAAACAATTAAAGAAACTTTAACTAAACGACAGATATTTAATCCATTGAAAAATCAAAAAGAGAGGAAAAGAACTGCTAGAAAAAAAAAAGGCCTGAAGGCGCAGCAACATAATAGCGAAATCTGGGCTCTTTTTAAAATATATTCTGCTTCTTACAAAAATCAATAAAAGAAAGGAAATTCCAACATTCCATAGCTCTGAGCTGCATTTAGGTACCAATTCCTCTTTTTCTTTCTGTTTTCCTTTCCTTTCCTTTCTTTTTTTCTTGTTAGCTTTGAAATTTTCTTTACGTTTTTCCGAATTTATTTATCTTTGAATTTTGATATATGAATCCGGGTTCCTGCTTAACAAGTTAGAGAATCAAAGCTTCGTTTTTGGGTTCCTTGTTAAGATCGTAGAGACCCATAACACTGTTGAAAGATCTTGATTGAGGTCTCTCTTATTTCCTTGCAATTTCTGAATGTTTTGACTAATTACTTCTTTGGACCTCGTTATTTTCAAACCATAAGAAAACCCATTTGATCTATTTACTTTCTGTATGACCATATTGTTTGATAGTATGATTTTTAAAGGCTATGTAGGTCTTTGGATAAATGAGATTTTAATGTCTGAGGGGGTTCTTGAATTAACTTTAGTTACTAGTTTGTTTTGCTGTTGTATAAGTGTAAAAGAAACAGCTTAAACTTGCACTTCCATAGGTTAATATTATTTTTTTCTATGATTGGGAGGCCAATATGTATGTATGTATGTATGTGTGAATCGTTAAGGTGTAAAAATGATTTTATTAAGTTGTTGTTCCACTATTCTGTTCTCTTGAACTTGCTAGGTATTTTAAAATATAAAGCCATGTAAATGACGTAAGGAACCATTGGAGATAGGTTTTTGAAGTAATGATTTGGGTAAATCTATTGGTTTCATTATTACCGTGCTAGTTTCCATCTAGTAGCATATGTTGTTTAGCATCTGGAATTTGAGAGTGGTTGTTGGACCATTTTATGTTTATTTTGCAATTCTTGTTAAGGTCTTTATATCCTTTGATTTGCAGCATCCAAATAATACTGTAGTCTTCTTGTTTGATTGGTTCAAAAACATTGAGCAGTTAAGCTCTTTGATGAAATGTCATTTTCTAAATACTAACAGATCTAGTGGTGATTGTTTCCTTGAAAACAACTTGTCCTTTTTCTGGTTTTTTCTTTTTTGTGGATACCACACACCTGTGACGTAATTATTTGAAATTCTGGAATGACATCTAAGTAAATGGAAAAAAATATGTTAACTGAGAGGTAAACTTGTCGAATCTAAAATAACATGGGCTGTCAGCTAGTTATCATGAACTTTAAGAGGGCATTATTACTTTGAAGTTACTGACAGGCTGGTAACTTCAAACCATTAAATGTTTTGCTAAAACTTATACCTAATGAAATGTTTGCCTAAATTTTGTCATCTCAATGAAATAGTATTGACTTCATTTGTTCTAAATCAGTATGTCTCATGTTGAGCTTGAAACTTGATGAATTGGTTAGGATCAATGTTAAAAAATAAAAAAAGATATTCGATTACACTTGATGATATTATCTGTTCTATTCATGCTAACTTGCCTATGATATCAGTTTTACCCCTCTGTTTCTCTTTCTTGTGGTCTCTCTGACCTTTTATTTTTGTTGTTGTTGACACAGATCATATGGAGATATCTTTGTTAAAAGCACTTCTTAGTAACATTTCCTCATTTTTAAATTTATCGTCTTTTGAGAAGATTAACTCAGAAACAGTTCAGAAGTACTACCAAAGAGCAGAAGAGATACTAAAGTTGTTGAAGCCAATTCTAAATGCAATTATTGATTCAGAAGTTACTTCTGATGAAGTGCTTATCAAGACATTCGAAGGATTGGGTCTCTCTATAGAAGAACTGAGAGAGCAATGTGATAGCTGGCAACCCCTTTTGAGTAAAGTTTATTTTGTAAGTTATAAATTCTATCTTCATTTCGCAAGTTCTCTTGGCAATTTTTAGTTCACTTGTGCCAGGAAGAAGTGCCTAACCTAACTTTACCATACTACTGATATAGTAAAGCTTTGATCAATTACTCCTGTTAGCATTAATATTTTCTTGTGAGGTGCTTGTTTTAGATTATTGTTGCCTTTTGTTATGCAATAACTTGTCAAATGTATGTTCTGACTCTATGGTCTATGTATGTGTTCTTTTTCTTCTCACCTTTTCCTGCTTGTTAGTTTATAATGTTTTTCATAGAAGTATTTAGTGAATGTGTAGCTTTTGGAATAAGCTATAGCCTCAAGACCTGATTTCTAGATGTTCAATCATATTCAGGTGGAAAATTGCTATAGTTTTTTTAGGAAAAAAAATTATAGAACAGAAATTTTCTTAGAAGCCTTTATTGTAATCGTACTTGGATAACCATCTTCTTCCACTTAATGTACAGGTTCTGCAAGTTGAGTCATTAATATCGAAGATTCGAAATTCCAGCCTGGATATAGTCCAGTACTTGAAGTGTTCTTATCTGCATCTTCCTGATGAATTGAGTTCAGCATCTCTGGAGGTAATATATGACCAAAAGTTTTTGAAGCTTTTACTTTTTTTTGAAGCTTGTAATTTTCATCTTGTATTATTGATAAAGCACAATATCATATTCTCTCAATGATTACCAAAGTGGATTTACTTGAGAAGTCATCTATTGGAGAGTGATGGCATCTGACCTATACAGTTTTGAGATGTTAGAAAATAAATAGCTGTTCTTTTGATTTGATTTATGAGTTTAAAGAACGCTAAAAAAGAATCCACATTTCAGGATATCTAACAGTTGGCATGATTGATTGCAGCACTGCTTGCTGAAAATTAAGCATGTAGGATCATCTGTCATTAGGGAAGCTATCAGGGATCAAGTGGATAGTGTTGGACCAAGCTCAGAAATACTAGCGAAAATTGCAGAGAACTTGAGCTTGAGGTCAAACCAGGAGATTCTGATAGAAGCTGTGGCCCTTGAAAAGTTGAAGGAGAATGCTGAACAAGCTGAAAAAACTGCTGAAGCTGAGTTTGTTGATCAAATCATTGGTCTTGTAACTCGCATGCATGAACGACTTGTCCTAATAAAACAATCGCAGACATGTAGCCCGGTTCCCATACCTGCTGATTTCTGCTGCCCCCTTTCCCTAGAGCTAATGACTGATCCAGTGATTGTGGCATCAGGACAAACCTATGAGCGGGCTTTCATCAAGGAATGGATTGGTCTTGGGCTCATTGTGTGCCCCAAGACACGACAGACTTTGGCTCATACTAATCTTATACCTAATTATACAGTGAAGGCACTAATTGCAAACTGGTGTGAATCAAACAATGTGAAGTTGCCTGATCCCATGAAGTCCATGAGCCCCCTTCTTGTGCACGCAGAGTCTGGCTTGTCAAGGGACTCATGTAGTGTTCCACGTTCTAGAAGCAGCCAACCAATTTCACCGGAGTCACGGTCTACAAGTCAATCTGATAAAAACCTAATCACATCCAGTGGACTTAATCGGGAGGGAACCTCCCCGCTACATCCTCGATCTACCTCAGAGGGTTCTTTGCCAGCTATTGATGGAAATGGAGAGTATCTGGATGTTGCAAGAATATCACTAAGTAGTGCTGAAGAGGGATCCAACTTGGAAGACAGAGGTAGCGAATCAGTTGGCCAACCCCTGATGTCACCTTCTATTAATGAATTTCATAACAATGGACAGTCATCTTTGAATCATGCAAGATCTGACTCAGCTTCTAGTACACTTTCTAATTCAGATTTTCCTCAAGGACCAAGTGGAGATGCCAATGAGAGTTTGGAGGCGTCAACTCATCTCAGGGCCAATAGTGATGTTAATGGAGAGGTGAAATCTGACCCGCAGCCTGCAGCTAGCTCTGCCATCCCACAGAGAGAAGCTGAGTTCTCTCCTCGATTTATGGATCCAAGATCTCGAAGCCAAAGAATCTGGCGCCGACAATCGGAGAGATTCATTCCAAGGATCATTTCTTCTCCTGGTATTGAGAACAGGGCTGACCTTTCTGGCACTGAAACAAAGGTTAAGAAATTGGTAGAGGACTTGAAGAGCACTTCAGTCGATACTCAACAAGAGGCCTCTGCTCAACTCAGGTTGCTTGCCAAGCACAATATGGATAATCGGATTATAATAGCAAACTGTGGGGCCATTAGCATGTTAGTTGATTTGCTTCGTTCACCAGATACAAAGACTCAGGAAAATGCTGTTACGGCATTGCTTAACTTATCAATTAATGATAACAACAAAACAGCCATTGCTAATGCAAATGCAATAGAGCCTCTGATTCATGTCCTCGAGACAGGAACTCCTGAAGCTAAAGAAAACTCAGCTGCTACACTTTTCAGCCTTTCAGTCATCGAGGATAACAAAGTCAAGATTGGAAGGTCTGGGGAATCGGTCCTCTTGTTGATTTACTGGGGAATGGTACTCCTAGGGGAAAGAAAGATTCTGCTACAGCCTTGTTTAATTTGTCAATATTTCACGAAAATAAGGCCCGAATTGTGCAAGCTGGTGCTGTTAGACACCTTGTGGAGTTGATGGACCCAGCTGCTGGAATGGTTGATAAGGCTGTTGCTGTTTTAGCAAATCTTGCTACTATTCCTGAAGGGAGGACTTCAATTGGGCAGGAGCAAGGGATTCCTGTGCTGGTTGAGGTTGTTGAATTGGGCTCAGCAAGGGGAAAGGAAAATGCTGCCGCTGCTCTTTTACAGCTCTGCACAAACAGTAATAGGTTTTGCAGTCTGGTTCTCCAAGAAGGTGCTGTCCCACCGCTAGTTGCCTTGTCCCAGTCTGGTACACCCAGGGCTAGAGAGAAGGTATAATGCTTCTGCTTTTTTCTTTTTTCTTCTTAAATATAACTGCCTTTCTTCTAAGTTCACAGAAAATTGTCATAAGCTTCTATTGGTTGCAGGCACAGACGCTTCTGAGTGTCTTCAGAAACCAACGACATGGTAATTCCGGAAGAGGCTGAAAGTAGGAAAACAAGCTTCATTGCCATTCAAGGTTTTGGGTCTATACAATATGTATACATTTGATGTCGCAAATAATGCATGTGAAGGTTTTGCTGCTTTGATTTACTGGGTCTATTGTAGAGGAAAAATAATAATGTTATTATTTTATGGAGGATTTGATTGAGTCCTCTTGTCAATTGCTTTGTGTTTTAAATGTGAAATTTGTAAATGTGGGGAAGAAATATCATTTCATACATGCGAGTCTGTCTGGTCTGTTGCAGCAAGCTTTGTCCGAAAGATAACCAATGAATAGTCTCTGTCCTGGTTGGTGTTCCATGATTTTTTTTCAACTTCTTTTTTTGATACTACTAATATTGATTTCTAAGCTGTACTTCTCTGCAGGGCCACCAAAAGTAGGCCTTTTATTGGTGTATTTCCCATAACTTTGAGAACCCAATATAACCTCTTTTGTCTTTCATTGGAAAACCATCTAACCAAGTCCTTGAGCAGTTTGTTTTAAGTGAATTTTCAGTTGATTTTAATCCATTATTTTTCTTGCAGTTCTGATCATCATTTTCACGGTGTACATACAATGATTTTGATGGGGTTTTTTTTTTATGGGTTTTCTGTTTTACTACTAAAATTACAAATTGGAGATAGAATGAACCGATTGGGTTCCATTTGGTCTTTCCTCGACCCTGCATAACACATCAATCTAATCATATCTCTATATTTTGGTTTAGTCTTTCCTTTTGTTCTAACTTTTCTATTCAAATCACCAATAACGTCATTTAATGAATGATTCTTTCATGATGGTCAAGGTTGAGAATTATCATTCACTTGATGATCTTTATCATCATTATTTCAACAGATTGGTCAACTACAGGTGCTTGAGACATAAGGTGCTTCTTTCTTAGATCCTTAAGAAGTCTAAAACACCTTGACCTGATATGGTCTGGCACATAACAATAGTAGTAATTTGTTCTATGATTATGCTTGTTATGCCTATCTTTATGGATCTCAACCGTTCTTGGACCATTCAGGTTTATCAGCAACACCTTTGGCCTTGAAAAACACAATTGGTTGAACTATTTTGTCTCTTTTGTCCACATAGCTAAGTCCAACCTTTACTAGAGTCTACTACCAATTGCAAGAATTTCATCTAGCTTGTTATTGATAGAACCAAGTTTCTTCAGTATTGATTGAGTAGAGGCAAGTGGTTTTAATGTTGCTTCGAGTTTCGCAATCTTGTCATCCAAAAGTGAATTCTTTGCTTCAATTTGCTTTACTAGCTTATAATTCTCCATTTTCAGGAAAAAAGCTTTCATCTGAGAGCCTTTTATTCACCTTACACACTTGATCTCATTTATCAAACATGATCTTGTAAGAATTCATGAAATTTGCAGTTGATTTACTGTCAGTGTAACTTGAAAATTCTGAATTGCATCTATAGGGACAACTTGAGTGGTGAAGGCAACTTAGTTGTCAAGATGTTCCTCATCCTCCTTTAAATTGTTGGATTAACCTTCATCACTTTATATAACACAAAATGACTTTCTTTTTCTTTCTCAAGATATTGGGACATCCAACTTGAATATAACCAAAGTCATTACACTTATGACATTGAATACCCTTTTTTTCTCTCCTTACTGCTCTTCATTAATCACAACTCCCTTACCCTTAGACTTTGCAAGATTTGTGTTTGCATCAAGTCTCCTATTTCTCCTAGTCAACTTGTTGAATGTCCTATTAAAGTTCTGAGTACATAATGCCATTTGCTTTTGCAGATCTTCAATGACATCTTCACCTTAGTTGCAACTGGAGCTGCAACTTGCAAGGCAAATTTTATCTCCTTTGTAATGTTTATTTCAAAGGTTTGTAATGGCCCTATGAGTTCATCAATCCTCCGATTTTCAATTTGATTTGCTTTTTCGATAATTGTTACCTTAATCGCCAAATTTT
>CM076908.1:12297243-12454879 GCA_039519145.1 Kokia cookei
TTGCTGCAATTAATTCGTACATTAATTGTAGATTGTAGACCACTTGTATCAATACGAGTGGACTTGTGCAAATAGAAGTCCTGAAAATTATTACTATTGAAGCCACGAGTATCAATATAATTCCACTTGTATCAGTAGAAGTTTGAAGGTTTCAAGGGTTCAAACTTGTACCAATAGTTGTATCATTAGAAGGTGCAGGATTGACCAAAATTGCTCATTAACTTGATTATATCGGTAGAAATCATCTAAGTATCGATAGAAGTCTTACGCTTGGTTTGAAATGCTCTCTAACTTACTTTTACCGATAGAACCGAACTCAAGTATCAATACAACTAGGATTATATCAGTAGAGGTGTTACCCAAGGAATCAAGATAGAAACCCAGAAGGATTCTTGGTTTGCTTACTGACTTGGTTCTACTGATACTTATTTGACCATGTATGAGTAAAAGTATTCTAAAGTTGTAAAATTTATTTTGAATCAAGGTTTTCAAAGACATTTTTGTAATTTTAAATTTCTAAATACTTTGAAAATAATGTTAAGAGCTTTATATCAATTAATTTCAATAAATAATTTTTAAGAAAAATAATTTAAGTAATACATTTTATAAAAATATATAAGCCATTATGTGGCATTCTTTAATTGGTTGATTTTTTTAATTTAAATAATATAAAAATATGAAACCAATATGATAACTTTCATTTTTTCATTTCATGTATTTTTGAATTAGTTTTTTTTAGTCTTAACTTTTTTTTTTCAATAATCATAACCATATATTAAAAAATTTACATAGGTTTTAACAATATTTATTTATTTATATTATTTTTTGAATTGTTATATTCAAATAAATCTAAATTTGGTGTGATATATTATACGGTAAATTACATCAACAGTCACTTAATTTTGGGGTAACTGATAAAATAGTCACTTTGATTTCATTTCAATCACTTAATTTTGAAAAAGTGACAAAACAATCATTTTTGTCATTTTCAGTCACAGACGTCATGAAACAGTGACATGACAGATGATGGCGTCCATGGTGTCAAAAAACCCTTCAATTGGCCGTTTACGACCAATTTAACAATCCTATCATCACCAATTTAGGGTTTAAGAAAAGAAAAAAAAGAAAAGAAGAAAAAGAAGAAGAAGAGAAGAAAAAAGAGGAGGAGAAAAATAGAGATGTCCGAAGAAGAATTTCAAAGAGTGCTTTCTTCCATTATCTTTGTATAAATTTGGGTATTTTTTTGAGCAAATATTTTGATTTTTTTTTTTTGGGTTTGTGATTTTATTTGTTGTTTGTGTGTTTTTTTATTTCTCAAAGTTAAAACTCAAGTTTTTCTTTTGTTTTGAGCTCTAGGTTTGTTTTATTTTCTTTTGTTTTTGTAGATTTTAGTGTGTTTTTTGAAATTCGATTATTTAGAACTTGATGTTGGATTTAGTTAATTTAATAGAATTTTTGTAATTTTTTTATGTATTCTTTCATGAATGTTGATGAAAAAACTTGTTAATTAAGAAATTTCTCATAATGTTTAACGGAAACTGTTAATTAGTGATTATTTTATGACTTTTTGATAACGCTAGTGACTGTTTTGTCACTCTTTTAAAATTGGATAATTGAAATGAAATCAATGTGACTATTTTGTCAACTACCCAAAATTGAGTGATAAAATTCTAAAACATTTAAATTGTTTTATTCAAAATTTTGTATCTTTTATCAATTTAAATATTGCAACAAAGTGCGATTAGAAATCAAAGTGAAATATCATCTTTTAAAATCACAATCCCTTTATAACTAAGGTTTTCACCCATACTAATAGTAGGAACTTGTGTGTGGTCTGTCAATGATTGTAAAAAAAAAAAAATTGTCACTTCTAATTTTAAGTTTTAAGCCGAATACATGACAAGAATAAGAATAGAAAATGAAAAGCCAAAAGTGAAAATTAAAAAACAAACCAGCGAACAGGGGAGTGGAGACTGGAGAGTGGACTGGTAGTTTTTCCTTTCTTAAGCGAAGCTTTCTTGCAGTTGCAGAAACCAAAAACTAAAAGCAAAAGCAAAAGCAAAAGCAAAAGTAAAAGCAAAAGCAATCATCTGTGGATGCTTCCGCACTCGAACATGCCACGGGAAACAACCAGGTTTCTTTACTATCCGACCAGGATGTTGCGTACGAGTCCGGCGAAAAAGTTCACATCCTCGGAATCAATGAACCGGACGAGGAAGGGTCATCGGTTGTCCCACCTTTTTCCTGGAAAGCTATGGCTTTTCACTGGACCTGGTTTTTTAATGTCAATAGCGTTTCTGGATCCTGGGAATTTGGAAGGGGACCTTCAAGCCGGAGCAATAGCCGGTTACTCCTTGCTGTGGCTGTTGATGTGGGCTACGGCTATGGGGTTGCTGGTTCAACTTTTGTCGGCTCGGCTTGGCGTGGCGACGGGGGAGACACTTGGCTGAGCTGTGTAGAGAAGAGTATCCGAGTTGGGTTAGCATGGTTCTGTGGGTAATGGCAGAGATGGCTTTGATTGGAGCCGATATACAAGAAGTTATCGGAAGTGCCATTGCTATTAAGATTTTGAGTAACGGCATTTTGCCTTTGTGGGCTGGTGTTGTTGTTACAGCTTCTGATTGGTCAGTTTTTGTTTTTATGGGATTTTATGCTCATTGAAGTTTTTTTTTTTAAATCTGAATTTTCAAGGTTTGTTTTATTCCTTTAAAACTATGGTAGGTTGAATCGGTGTTTGTTTCTTAAAATATTATAGAAGCTAATACTAATCGATCATTAGTAAATTGTAAGAGGAGGCTTGTTTGATGTTATAGTTGAGTCAAATCCTTTTAAAATCCCATGCCTAAGAGTGCGAAAGAGCAGAATGCTAACCTGGTTCTTACTTTCTTTGCCCTGTTGCAGTTTTATCTTGTTGTTTCTTGAAAACTATGGGGTTAGGAAGCTGGAAGCATTTTTTGCAGTCCTTATTGCAACTATGGCAGTCTCATTTGCTTGGATGTTTGGTGAAACAAAACCCACTGGCACTGAACTTCTTCTTGGTGAGGAACTACCCTCCATTGGCAGTAGTGGTTGCTTTTCTGGTTACCTTTCTTTTCCTTCTCTCTATTTGTTAATAAAATTTATACCATATTCTCAGGTGTTTTGATTCCGAAACTCAGCTCCAAAACCATCAAGCAGGCTGTGGGAGTCGTTGGCTGCATTATTATGCCTCACAACGTATTCTTGCACTCCGCCCTTGTGCAATCAAGAGAAATTGATTACAGCAAGAAGGGTCGGGTGCAAGAAGCTCTCAATTATTACTCAATAGAGTCTACTGTTGCACTTATAATTTCCTTTATAATCAATTTTTTCGTTATGACTGTATTTGCCAATGCATTCTATGGTACAGAAATGGCCAGTAGTATCGGCCTCGTGAATGCAGGTCAATATCTTCAAGAAAAATACGGAGGTGGATTATTCCCAATTTTATATATATGGAGTATTGGATTGTTAGCAGCAGGACAAAGTAGCACTATCACCGGCACTTATGCTGGCCAGTTTATCATGGGAGGTTTCCTGAACCTCAGAATGAAAAAATGGCTAAGAGCATTAATCACAAGGAGTTGTGCAATTATTCCTACTATTGTAGTTGCTCTTGTTTTCGATACTTCTGAAGCAGCACTAGATGTCTTGAATGAATGGCTTAATGTGCTTCAGTCAATTCAAATCCCTTTTGCTCTTATCCCACTACTTTGTCTGGTATCCAATGAGCAAATCATGGGTACCTTCAAAATTAGCCCTGCACTCAAGGTATGCTACTAATTTTCACAGTATGCATCTGTATGCTTGCTGCCATTAGTAATTTTGTCTGTGTACTTGCATCGACTGTGGCGTGAGTTAATATTATTCTATTGGTAAAGTACTAAAGTTTGATCAGTGGCTGTTTTGTAGCGATGACCTAGAGATCATGATCGGCTCTTATTTAAGAACAACTCATTGTCTCGATGATCTGGAGTTCTAGATTCAGTACAATTTCCACTCCTGTAAATTGTTATATTGGGCTCCTTGATGTTATACCTGGTGCCTGTACTGTTTCATTATGAAAACTATTAACTTGTGCTAGTTTATTAGTTCGACTCGCTTGTTGATCAAAGTTTTCATCCCTGCACCAGTCACGAGAGTGCTACTTTATGCAGTTACACTTTGTCTCAAAACCTACTCCCTCTCTCTTGTGCAGATAGTTGCATGGCTTGTGGCAGCACTGGTGATAGTGATCAATGGGTACCTTTTACTTGACTTCTTCTCCTCCGAAGTCAGTGGCATAATCTTTACCACCGTAGTCTGTGCATTTACGGGAGCTTATCTTGCATTTATTGTTTACCTTGTTTATTGGGGATTTACTTTATCTGCTCGGCGCCTTATGTTATCCGCTAAACTGGCACAAGGCATGGAGTGATCGGTCTTAGACAAACTTGTCAAGCCAAGATATGAGAAACCATAGGGACACCATCAAACACAGTCTTTTCACAGATGATTTCGTCTAGTTGAAGCATGTCCTTTTCGTGTATGCATTCGTATATGGGCTTTATGTACAGAGTTCTTTATAGTAGCTTACTTCTCGACATACCGTATCAAACAACACGGTTGTAGGTTTGGATAGTATCCTGCCGTATACGGGAACTGAAAATAGAGGGTGTAACAATGACATTCTTTTGAAACATTTGAAGGAGCTAAACTATGTATTATAGACAAATGTATTAGAAAAACTTACGAGGAAGCTGCTATCGACTGCTTGCTTGTATATTGCAGCTGGTTAACGAGGATGGTTGATGTTAGCTTTTAAAATTGGCATAATAGCAATTTTAACCTTCAAAATTTATAAATTATGTCAATTTAGTTTTGATTCTAAAAAATTTAACCATCATCATTTATATATTGTGTAATTTGATCTATTTTTTTTTGTAGTTTTGTTTTTCTTTGTGACATTGAGGATTCATTCTAAAAGAATGAGAAAATATGAAAATTATTATCTTTAATTTTTGGGTGTCTCTATTTTTATTTTTTTTTTGTATATTTTCAATCAAATTTAGTTGATAAATTTGGTTTTTTTTAACTTTTTAAGTGAAATAGTTACGCACAAAAAATAAAACTGTAAAAAAGACCAAAGTACACAATGTATAAATGTTGAAGGTTAGATTTTTTTAGGATCAAGACTAAATTTACACAATATATAAATGTAGGGGTTAAAGTTGCTATTTTGCCAATATTAAAAGTTGTCATACTGTTGATGACCAAAAACACAAAATTTAATAGTTGGATGATCATTTTGTAACTTTTGATAGTTGAGTGACCAAAAAATATTTACTAATAGTTGAGTGACTACTAATTAATTTACCCATAAAATTATTAAATTCATCAAAATATGTAATTTACAAGAAAAAATACAAAAACCAAAAACGACAACGTTTGAGACTTATTCAAACGTCAGTAGTTAATGTATCTATAAAAAGGACAATGCGGAAGTTGGTTAGAGAAGAAACAGACAAATCAAAATATTCTACATTTCAATTCCATCCAAACGCCTTGGTTCCAAAGGATATTTTTGTTTTTGGTTTCATAATCATATTCAGTTTTGGTGCGAAAGCTCATTTGTGATACACTCCGCTGACTGGCCTCTCATCTGGCATGGCATGGCCAATCGTTAACCTCACCGTCGCTTGCTTCTACCTCATCTTTCTTCTCTCCAAATCATGCCTCTCCGTATCACTGCCACTCCTCCTCCCTCCACCTCACCCCCACGCTCGCCCCGCCATGGTCCTCCCTCTCTTTCCTTCTCCCAAGAATGCCTCTACAACTTTTCCCGACTCTTCTCATCGCCTACTGAGATCCGATTCTAACTCTTCTCATCCCTACGCTCGCATGCGACTCTACGACAACCTCCTCAGCCGCGGGTACCCTATTATTTCTTTTATCAGTAGTAATCTTATTTTCTTTAAATCATATTTTTTTTCCTTTCTTAAAGGAAGATTTTCGATGATTTGAAATTTCTAAAGGTATTACTCTACGCGTCTATGGATCGGGACACCTCCGCAGAGATTTGCGCTTATAGTGGATACTGGAAGCACTGTCACTTACGTTCCTTGCGCTATGTGTGAAAAATGTGGTACACATCAGGTGATGTTAAATTTTCATTCATCGATATTAAATTGTCGTTAGACTTTTAAAATCGTCGGGGTTTCAAACAATTTATATTAAATTTAAAAACAATGTAATCGTAAAATGTAACATGCGTATAGATGTAAATGTAGTATTGTATAACAAGATAGGTATAAATGTAGTATTCATGATTATTTTTTAAATTTATGTGTTCTTATCTTTTAAATTTGTAAACATATCTCAATACAAGTATAGATTCGAGTGCGTTGAAACATATTTATCTTTTTATTTTAATATTATAATAGTTTTAAGCATTGTATAAAAACATATTAAATTTCAATTAAGGTTAAAATTTATTGTTAGTCTTGTACTTAGACAAAATTTAAAATTTAAAATCATTAATCTTATTAATATTTTTTTAATCAAAATTTATCAACTTGATATATTTATTAAACTGCATTCATATAATTGACAAATTGCTCTAATTGACACATGTTTAATTTTGGTAAAGGATTATTATATATGTAAAAGCAGTAATTTTTTACATTTAATGTAATTTTTTACATTTAACTTCTTTTTTCTTTTATAAAAAAGAAGATGCAATCAACGACCAAATAAAGCCTAGAGTCGAATATCTCAATAAGTAGAGTAATGGCTAAAGAAATGAGATAGGAGTTTTTCTATTCTCTAGCGCTAATATGCTTGGAATACACTAATTACCTGGGATTAGGAATATGATTTTAAAGATTTGGATTCTAATTCTTTTCAATTGAAATGCGTATTTATATTAGCTGAAGGTTAAAATATGCTATTAATCCTTGTATTTATCCAAAATTTAATATTTAATTCATGTACTATAAAAGTTAAAAATTATACTTCTTATTTTTTTAATTTAAAAATTCTAGTACAATCATTATGTTAAGATGTAAAATCGAACTATTTGTTTATAGCAATTTTTGTGGGACAGAAAAAGCACGTAGCAATGCAGCCTTAGTGATTTGCAGCGAAAGTTTTAATCATGTTGGCTCAACAAAACCTTCTTAGGTGGTCAAGCTAATAGGTTTCTGATATGTTTATATCAGGATCCAAAGTTTCAACCCGAGTTCTCCAGTACTTACCAACCTGTAAAATGCACTATGGATTGCAATTGCGACAAAAACAGGGATCAATGTATATATGAAAGACAGTATGCTGAAATGAGTGTCACTAGCGGTATCCTTGCTGAGGATGTTATTTCGTTTGGGAATCTAAGTGCACTTTTGCCCCAGCGTGTTATTTTTGGTTGTGAAACTGAGGAAACTGGTGAGCTTTACAGACAACATGCTGACGGAATTATTGGATTGGGCCGTGGTGATCTCAGCATTGTTGACCAGCTTGTGGAGAAAGGTGTGATTAGTGATTCATTCTCATTATGTTATGGTGGAATGGATGTTGGTGGGGGCGCTATGGTTCTTGGTGGTATCTGCCCCGTCAGACATGATTTTCAGTTATTCGGATCCTGGACGCAGGTATGTTTTGTAAACGTTTTGATCTCAGAGGATAGAGTACCTCGTCAACTTCCTAACAAAAACATTCGATACATCCCACACATTTACTCTAGTTTCGGGATGGAAACAGTCCATATTACAACATTGACTTGAAAGAGATACATGTTGCCGGGAAGAAGCTAAATTTGGACCCATCTGCTTTTGATCGAAAGTTTGGAACTGTTTTGGATAGCGGTACGACATTTGCATATTTTCCAGAAGCAGTGTTTGAGGCGTTCAAGGACACTGTAAGATTTTGTTCCCATAAATTAATCGTAGTTAAAATTTTTGTTAGGCCTATTAATGCATTCTCACTAGTCCCTTTTTCTCTCCTGCCCAAGTGACTTAAAATTTTCATTCTTCATCCTTGATGGCATTGATATGGGGATCATTGAAGCTTTATTCCAAAAATTTTACGTATTTACATGAGATAACTACATGCTTTATAGATGAACCTATTAAACTTCAAAACTTGATTATGATTGTTCTTTTCCCTCCATCTCATAGTTGCATCTTTATATTGAAGATTATGAAGGAACTTCATAGCTTAAAGCAGATCAGCGGCGCTGTTCCAAGTTACAATGATACATGCTTTTCTGGTATTAGCAGGTATTACTTATATTATGTAATATAACAGAAAAAGTAAAATATTTGTAATCTACTTGTTATATAAAATGATTAGTTATGTAATATTAACAGTTAATATTGTTTTCTGCTTCAGTGATGTCTCTCAACTCTCAAAAACTTTTCCAACAATTGAACTGGTATTTGAAAATCAGCAAAAATTGTTGCTTACACCTGAGAATTACTTGTTTCGAGTAAGCTTCTCACAATGTAATTGCTTTCCTGTTGATTGAACTTCTTTATTTCTCAAGAAAACCTTCTTAAGGTTGTACTTGAAGTTGGTTTAGCAATAATTGTATTTGATTCAGTCAAGTATTTTGCCCTGTTCTCAATGTTCAATACGTGACTAGGGGTTTTCCACTTATCTTACATCTTATTCATGAAGCATTCAAAGGTACAAGGTGCATATTGCCTTGGGATCTTCCAAAATGGAATGGATCCAACTACCCTTCTGGGAGGTATGTTTAATTTCAGATAACTTGTATTCTGTGATGCTATTCATTTTAAGTTTTCATGAGACTGTTTTTGGTTGCTGGGTCTTAGTATTGGAATTTGATGGAACTGGGACCAACTTCTTGGGCAAAGCTTTAGTTTGACTGCTGTTTTGTTGTTTTCTTTCGTGTTGTAATAGGAATAGTTGTGCGGAATACTCTTGTTACATATGACCGCAAGGATTCAAAGATCGGTTTCTGGAAGACTAATTGTTCTGAGCTATGGGAAAGGCTTCATGTAACTAGTGCACCATCACCATCACCATCGCGATCACGATCACCATCACGGTCACGATCACCATCATCATCACCATCACCATCATCATCTCCTTCATCTTCAAGTGGGAAGGAAAATTCAACCTTTGAAATGCCACCTATATCAACTCCTGAGGAATCACCTATATATGCTCTTATAGGTACTGTAAACCATGGTTATACCAGGACCTATCAAAGGGTTAGAAGTTAGAACTCTGATCTGCAGTTCAATTTATTGAAATGCATAAATGATCAATTTCTGTTAAATATGCTTTCCAAGTGCTATTGTCATATTATAGTAACATTTTCTTGTTGATAAATAGGGGAAATTGAAATTGGTGAAATTTCATTGGATTTGGCATTGAACGTCAACCACTCATATCTAAAGCCTCGTCTTGTCATGCTTCTTGAGTTTATGGCTAAGGAGCTAGGTGTTAATGGTTCACAGGTTAAACAACTACTATCTTCGAATGCAGGAGCATTTTATGGCAGTAATTTATGTATTATTAATGTGAAATTACATGTTAAATGCCGAAGGAAATTTCAAACTATCTTGCTGAACAGTTGATTTTTTTGTCTATGGTTAGGTTTTACAAGTAATCTTCACCTTATTGGATTAAGAAAACTTTTGGATGATTTCAGGTCCATTTATTGAATTTTACATCCGAAGGAAACATTTCTTTTATTAAATGGTCCATATTCCCTTCAGGATCAGCAACCTACATCTCTAATGTTACTGCAATAGTAAGTTCTGTTTTTAGATCATTGCATTTCTTTTACTGTACAAGATTACAGTTTATTTGTTTGATGAATTTCTGCTTCCAGAATATAATATCTCGGCTTGCTGAACATCGTGTGATACTTCCTGATGACATGGGAAATTATCAGTTGGTGCAATGGGAAGTGAAGCCTCCTTCAAAACAGTATGTTTCCACCTCTCTCTTTCTGCTCGTACTTTTGCATGGTTCTGAATTAAGAAAGGCTTGCTATAAATTATAATTTCCAGAATTCCCTCACTCTTCTCGTGTCTGTGTAAATCTTTTACATAGTTAATTGGTGATAATGGCTGGATCACTGAATGCCATCATTCTATAGGGTGTAGATCTTCTGTTTAGTACATTGGTCAAATGGCATAACATGTAGTTGTATTGTATAAGAAACAGTTTGGATATATGCATGCAGGATATATATTTAATGACCCATTCCAACTCCATTTTAATTTGCTCCATTTACTTTTGCTGATATAAGGTCTAAATGGTTTTGTTCATTTAATAATACAGAACATGGTGGCTGCGGCACTATCTGGTGGTTCTTTTGGGTATTATGATGTTCATGATTGCAGGATTAACCGCTACTGGAATATGGCTATGGAGTCGTAGACGACAGCCGCGGATTCCATATCAACCGGTTGATAGATCAGCTCGAGAACATGAACTCCAACCCCTGCAGTCTTAAAAAAACTCTGGAAGAAAGAATGAATGTTTTTTTTTTCAGACAGATTTGCGGTAAGGATTCTGCACCCAATACAATTCATTGCTCTACCATTTTGTTCGATTAGGAATCTTCGCTTTCTTTGCTTTTTAGAAAAAGAAAAGTATTAAATTAAATAAACGCAACATCCAAAGCTAGACTTTTTATTGGGTCAAAACTGACGGATGCTAATTTCAATTTTGCCTTGCGAGTTAGCACCACGCCTGTTTTCAAACATCGACTTTCAATTTGTATTTATTATATTATGAATTCTTAATTACTTTTTATTTATTATTTATTATTGCTATGTATCAACTTGGATTTAATACCAATTATAATGTATTGATTTTTTTTTCAATTTTTATTATGTTTTTTTCTATGAAAACTTGTATGTTGTGCATCAACCAGGTTTTAATATGAGAAATTATTAAAAAAACCTTTCTTTTACAAAATATAATTTAATCGAGAAATTATTAAAAGATAATTTTTCTACAAAATAAATTATATGATTATGACAGAATTTTTGTTTTATATTTTATAAATTAATAAAATTTTATTTTATAAAATTTGAATCGAAAACACAATTTATGAAACTTCTAAATATCATTTAATTTTATATAAATTTTTAATAAATAGATTTTTTACATAATTTTTTTACGGTGTGCTATAAAATTAATTATTACTAAACCATATTAATGAGTATTTTTTTTTAAATGAATTAAGAATGTGTTTAGCATACTTTTCAAAGAAAAAGTAGTTTTTCAACTCATAAGTAATATAAATTAATTATTTTTTAATATATTGTTGTGATTATTACATTTAACATCATTAAATTATTAGTATATTTATTATTTGCTCACTCAACTTCAAAAATTATAAAATAGTAGTTGAACTATTTAAAAGTTTTCATTTAAGTCACTGAACTATTTAAAAGTTTTTATTTAAATTATTGGACTATTAAGTTTTATTTTTATTAAATATGATTAATGAGTTCCAAGTGATGATTTAACAATAGGGACGATGAATTAGTTCCCATTGATGAGTAGAACATACTTCAAATCTAAATTGATCTGAAGATTAGTGTTAGGGATCAAGAAGAAAATTTATTTAGATGTTGATTAGCAAATTTGTGATGTTCAAAAATATTTTATGAAAAAAACTAAATTGCAAAAAAGAAAGAGAATGAAAGTTTTTTTTATTAGTGCACACAGTATAAATAAAGAAAGTCATACAATAGTGATTTTAATAATTTAGTGAATTAAATAATAATTTTTAAATAGTTCAATAATCATTTTATAATTTTTTTAAGTTGAATGATTAAAACGTAAATTTAATAATAATTTAATAATCTTGGATGTAGTTTATCTATTAACTTAAGACGGTATCAAAATTTGGGATTATCTTTTATAAATTTAATTTTGATTTTAGAATATTATATTTAAACTAGATATTATTTTTAAAAGTATTTTTTTAATTTTAAACAACAATGTTTAGCATTAAAATTTTAAATCACATTTGTTTAAAGCACTTTCTCATTCGGAAAAAAAATGGCAACCGGCGCTAAGAATTCCTTAAAATCTCTGTACTGAGGAACTTCTACCGGCAACCGGCTCTTTTGGCGGTTGTCAGTAGTACCGTTCCCAAAATCCAGTCAAAATATGTGCAAGAAAATTCAGAAAATGACGAGAATGTCCCACCCTTTCCATCTAACTGATCAAAGCAAACAATTAAAGAAACTTTAACTAAACGACAGATATTTAATCCATTGAAAAATCAAAAAGAGAGGAAAAGAACTGCTAGAAAAAAAAAAAGGCCTGAAGGCGCAGCAACATAATAGCGAAATCTGGGCTCTTTTTAAAATATATTCTGCTTCTTACAAAAATCAATAAAAGAAAGGAAATTCCAACATTCCATAGCTCTGAGCTGCATTTAGGTACCAATTCCTCTTTTTCTTTCTGTTTTCCTTTCCTTTCCTTTCTTTTTTTCTTGTTAGCTTTGAAATTTTCTTTACGTTTTTCCGAATTTATTTATCTTTGAATTTTGATATATGAATCCGGGTTCCTGCTTAACAAGTTAGAGAATCAAAGCTTCGTTTTTGGGTTCCTTGTTAAGATCGTAGAGACCCATAACACTGTTGAAAGATCTTGATTGAGGTCTCTCTTATTTCCTTGCAATTTCTGAATGTTTTGACTAATTACTTCTTTGGACCTCGTTATTTTCAAACCATAAGAAAACCCATTTGATCTATTTACTTTCTGTATGACCATATTGTTTGATAGTATGATTTTTAAAGGCTATGTAGGTCTTTGGATAAATGAGATTTTAATGTCTGAGGGGGTTCTTGAATTAACTTTAGTTACTAGTTTGTTTTGCTGTTGTATAAGTGTAAAAGAAACAGCTTAAACTTGCACTTCCATAGGTTAATATTATTTTTTTCTATGATTGGGAGGCCAATATGTATGTATGTATGTATGTGTGAATCGTTAAGGTGTAAAAATGATTTTATTAAGTTGTTGTTCCACTATTCTGTTCTCTTGAACTTGCTAGGTATTTTAAAATATAAAGCCATGTAAATGACGTAAGGAACCATTGGAGATAGGTTTTTGAAGTAATGATTTGGGTAAATCTATTGGTTTCATTATTACCGTGCTAGTTTCCATCTAGTAGCATATGTTGTTTAGCATCTGGAATTTGAGAGTGGTTGTTGGACCATTTTATGTTTATTTTGCAATTCTTGTTAAGGTCTTTATATCCTTTGATTTGCAGCATCCAAATAATACTGTAGTCTTCTTGTTTGATTGGTTCAAAAACATTGAGCAGTTAAGCTCTTTGATGAAATGTCATTTTCTAAATACTAACAGATCTAGTGGTGATTGTTTCCTTGAAAACAACTTGTCCTTTTTCTGGTTTTTTCTTTTTTGTGGATACCACACACCTGTGACGTAATTATTTGAAATTCTGGAATGACATCTAAGTAAATGGAAAAAAATATGTTAACTGAGAGGTAAACTTGTCGAATCTAAAATAACATGGGCTGTCAGCTAGTTATCATGAACTTTAAGAGGGCATTATTACTTTGAAGTTACTGACAGGCTGGTAACTTCAAACCATTAAATGTTTTGCTAAAACTTATACCTAATGAAATGTTTGCCTAAATTTTGTCATCTCAATGAAATAGTATTGACTTCATTTGTTCTAAATCAGTATGTCTCATGTTGAGCTTGAAACTTGATGAATTGGTTAGGATCAATGTTAAAAAATAAAAAAAGATATTCGATTACACTTGATGATATTATCTGTTCTATTCATGCTAACTTGCCTATGATATCAGTTTTACCCCTCTGTTTCTCTTTCTTGTGGTCTCTCTGACCTTTTATTTTTGTTGTTGTTGACACAGATCATATGGAGATATCTTTGTTAAAAGCACTTCTTAGTAACATTTCCTCATTTTTAAATTTATCGTCTTTTGAGAAGATTAACTCAGAAACAGTTCAGAAGTACTACCAAAGAGCAGAAGAGATACTAAAGTTGTTGAAGCCAATTCTAAATGCAATTATTGATTCAGAAGTTACTTCTGATGAAGTGCTTATCAAGACATTCGAAGGATTGGGTCTCTCTATAGAAGAACTGAGAGAGCAATGTGATAGCTGGCAACCCCTTTTGAGTAAAGTTTATTTTGTAAGTTATAAATTCTATCTTCATTTCGCAAGTTCTCTTGGCAATTTTTAGTTCACTTGTGCCAGGAAGAAGTGCCTAACCTAACTTTACCATACTACTGATATAGTAAAGCTTTGATCAATTACTCCTGTTAGCATTAATATTTTCTTGTGAGGTGCTTGTTTTAGATTATTGTTGCCTTTTGTTATGCAATAACTTGTCAAATGTATGTTCTGACTCTATGGTCTATGTATGTGTTCTTTTTCTTCTCACCTTTTCCTGCTTGTTAGTTTATAATGTTTTTCATAGAAGTATTTAGTGAATGTGTAGCTTTTGGAATAAGCTATAGCCTCAAGACCTGATTTCTAGATGTTCAATCATATTCAGGTGGAAAATTGCTATAGTTTTTTTAGGAAAAAAAATTATAGAACAGAAATTTTCTTAGAAGCCTTTATTGTAATCGTACTTGGATAACCATCTTCTTCCACTTAATGTACAGGTTCTGCAAGTTGAGTCATTAATATCGAAGATTCGAAATTCCAGCCTGGATATAGTCCAGTACTTGAAGTGTTCTTATCTGCATCTTCCTGATGAATTGAGTTCAGCATCTCTGGAGGTAATATATGACCAAAAGTTTTTGAAGCTTTTACTTTTTTTTGAAGCTTGTAATTTTCATCTTGTATTATTGATAAAGCACAATATCATATTCTCTCAATGATTACCAAAGTGGATTTACTTGAGAAGTCATCTATTGGAGAGTGATGGCATCTGACCTATACAGTTTTGAGATGTTAGAAAATAAATAGCTGTTCTTTTGATTTGATTTATGAGTTTAAAGAACGCTAAAAAAGAATCCACATTTCAGGATATCTAACAGTTGGCATGATTGATTGCAGCACTGCTTGCTGAAAATTAAGCATGTAGGATCATCTGTCATTAGGGAAGCTATCAGGGATCAAGTGGATAGTGTTGGACCAAGCTCAGAAATACTAGCGAAAATTGCAGAGAACTTGAGCTTGAGGTCAAACCAGGAGATTCTGATAGAAGCTGTGGCCCTTGAAAAGTTGAAGGAGAATGCTGAACAAGCTGAAAAAACTGCTGAAGCTGAGTTTGTTGATCAAATCATTGGTCTTGTAACTCGCATGCATGAACGACTTGTCCTAATAAAACAATCGCAGACATGTAGCCCGGTTCCCATACCTGCTGATTTCTGCTGCCCCCTTTCCCTAGAGCTAATGACTGATCCAGTGATTGTGGCATCAGGACAAACCTATGAGCGGGCTTTCATCAAGGAATGGATTGGTCTTGGGCTCATTGTGTGCCCCAAGACACGACAGACTTTGGCTCATACTAATCTTATACCTAATTATACAGTGAAGGCACTAATTGCAAACTGGTGTGAATCAAACAATGTGAAGTTGCCTGATCCCATGAAGTCCATGAGCCCCCTTCTTGTGCACGCAGAGTCTGGCTTGTCAAGGGACTCATGTAGTGTTCCACGTTCTAGAAGCAGCCAACCAATTTCACCGGAGTCACGGTCTACAAGTCAATCTGATAAAAACCTAATCACATCCAGTGGACTTAATCGGGAGGGAACCTCCCCGCTACATCCTCGATCTACCTCAGAGGGTTCTTTGCCAGCTATTGATGGAAATGGAGAGTATCTGGATGTTGCAAGAATATCACTAAGTAGTGCTGAAGAGGGATCCAACTTGGAAGACAGAGGTAGCGAATCAGTTGGCCAACCCCTGATGTCACCTTCTATTAATGAATTTCATAACAATGGACAGTCATCTTTGAATCATGCAAGATCTGACTCAGCTTCTAGTACACTTTCTAATTCAGATTTTCCTCAAGGACCAAGTGGAGATGCCAATGAGAGTTTGGAGGCGTCAACTCATCTCAGGGCCAATAGTGATGTTAATGGAGAGGTGAAATCTGACCCGCAGCCTGCAGCTAGCTCTGCCATCCCACAGAGAGAAGCTGAGTTCTCTCCTCGATTTATGGATCCAAGATCTCGAAGCCAAAGAATCTGGCGCCGACAATCGGAGAGATTCATTCCAAGGATCATTTCTTCTCCTGGTATTGAGAACAGGGCTGACCTTTCTGGCACTGAAACAAAGGTTAAGAAATTGGTAGAGGACTTGAAGAGCACTTCAGTCGATACTCAACAAGAGGCCTCTGCTCAACTCAGGTTGCTTGCCAAGCACAATATGGATAATCGGATTATAATAGCAAACTGTGGGGCCATTAGCATGTTAGTTGATTTGCTTCGTTCACCAGATACAAAGACTCAGGAAAATGCTGTTACGGCATTGCTTAACTTATCAATTAATGATAACAACAAAACAGCCATTGCTAATGCAAATGCAATAGAGCCTCTGATTCATGTCCTCGAGACAGGAACTCCTGAAGCTAAAGAAAACTCAGCTGCTACACTTTTCAGCCTTTCAGTCATCGAGGATAACAAAGTCAAGATTGGAAGGTCTGGGGCAATCGGTCCTCTTGTTGATTTACTGGGGAATGGTACTCCTAGGGGAAAGAAAGATTCTGCTACAGCCTTGTTTAATTTGTCAATATTTCACGAAAATAAGGCCCGAATTGTGCAAGCTGGTGCTGTTAGACACCTTGTGGAGTTGATGGACCCAGCTGCTGGAATGGTTGATAAGGCTGTTGCTGTTTTAGCAAATCTTGCTACTATTCCTGAAGGGAGGACTTCAATTGGGCAGGAGCAAGGGATTCCTGTGCTGGTTGAGGTTGTTGAATTGGGCTCAGCAAGGGGAAAGGAAAATGCTGCCGCTGCTCTTTTACAGCTCTGCACAAACAGTAATAGGTTTTGCAGTCTGGTTCTCCAAGAAGGTGCTGTCCCACCGCTAGTTGCCTTGTCCCAGTCTGGTACACCCAGGGCTAGAGAGAAGGTATAATGCTTCTGCTTTTTTCTTTTTTCTTCTTAAATATAACTGCCTTTCTTCTAAGTTCACAGAAAATTGTCATAAGCTTCTATTGGTTGCAGGCACAGACGCTTCTGAGTGTCTTCAGAAACCAACGACATGGTAATTCCGGAAGAGGCTGAAAGTAGGAAAACAAGCTTCATTGCCATTCAAGGTTTTGGGTCTATACAATATGTATACATTTGATGTCGCAAATAATGCATGTGAAGGTTTTGCTGCTTTGATTTACTGGGTCTATTGTAGAGGAAAAATAATAATGTTATTATTTTATGGAGGATTTGATTGAGTCCTCTTGTCAATTGCTTTGTGTTTTAAATGTGAAATTTGTAAATGTGGGGAAGAAATATCATTTCATACATGCGAGTCTGTCTGGTCTGTTGCAGCAAGCTTTGTCCGAAAGATAACCAATGAATAGTCTCTGTCCTGGTTGGTGTTCCATGATTTTTTTTCAACTTCTTTTTTTGATACTACTAATATTGATTTCTAAGCTGTACTTCTCTGCAGGGCCACCAAAAGTAGGCCTTTTATTGGTGTATTTCCCATAACTTTGAGAACCCAATATAACCTCTTTTGTCTTTCATTGGAAAACCATCTAACCAAGTCCTTGAGCAGTTTGTTTTAAGTGAATTTTCAGTTGATTTTAATCCATTATTTTTCTTGCAGTTCTGATCATCATTTTCACGGTGTACATACAATGATTTTGATGGGGTTTTTTTTTTATGGGTTTTCTGTTTTACTACTAAAATTACAAATTGGAGATAGAATGAACCGATTGGGTTCCATTTGGTCTTTCCTCGACCCTGCATAACACATCAATCTAATCATATCTCTATATTTTGGTTTAGTCTTTCCTTTTGTTCTAACTTTTCTATTCAAATCACCAATAACGTCATTTAATGAATGATTCTTTCATGATGGTCAAGGTTGAGAATTATCATTCACTTGATGATCTTTATCATCATTATTTCAACAGATTGGTCAACTACAGGTGCTTGAGACATAAGGTGCTTCTTTCTTAGATCCTTAAGAAGTCTAAAACACCTTGACCTGATATGGTCTGGCACATAACAATAGTAGTAATTTGTTCTATGATTATGCTTGTTATGCCTATCTTTATGGATCTCAACCGTTCTTGGACCATTCAGGTTTATCAGCAACACCTTTGGCCTTGAAAAACACAATTGGTTGAACTATTTTGTCTCTTTTGTCCACATAGCTAAGTCCAACCTTTACTAGAGTCTACTACCAATTGCAAGAATTTCATCTAGCTTGTTATTGATAGAACCAAGTTTCTTCAGTATTGATTGAGTAGAGGCAAGTGGTTTTAATGTTGCTTCGAGTTTCGCAATCTTGTCATCCAAAAGTGAATTCTTTGCTTCAATTTGCTTTACTAGCTTATAATTCTCCATTTTCAGGAAAAAAGCTTTCATCTGAGAGCCTTTTATTCACCTTACACACTTGATCTCATTTATCAAACATGATCTTGTAAGAATTCATGAAATTTGCAGTTGATTTACTGTCAGTGTAACTTGAAAATTCTGAATTGCATCTATAGGGACAACTTGAGTGGTGAAGGCAACTTAGTTGTCAAGATGTTCCTCATCCTCCTTTAAATTGTTGGATTAACCTTCATCACTTTATATAACACAAAATGACTTTCTTTTTCTTTCTCAAGATATTGGGACATCCAACTTGAATATAACCAAAGTCATTACACTTATGACATTGAATACCCTTTTTTTCTCTCCTTACTGCTCTTCATTAATCACAACTCCCTTACCCTTAGACTTTGCAAGATTTGTGTTTGCATCAAGTCTCCTATTTCTCCTAGTCAACTTGTTGAATGTCCTATTAAAGTTCTGAGTACATAATGCCATTTGCTTTTGCAGATCTTCAATGACATCTTCACCTTAGTTGCAACTGGAGCTGCAACTTGCAAGGCAAATTTTATCTCCTTTGTAATGTTTATTTCAAAGGTTTGTAATGGCCCTATGAGTTCATCAATCCTCCGATTTTCAATTTGATTTGCTTTTTCGATAATTGTTACCTTAATCGCCAAATTTTCAGGCAAGTACCTTAGCACCTTTCTCACAAGCTGAGTTTGAGTATTTCTCTCTTAGTGTGCAAGCCTAATTTGAAATATCACAAAGCTTTGTGTAGAATTTTGTCAGGTCTTTTTCTTCTACATCCTCAAAAGTCTTGAACCATGTAGTCAGGATTTGAAGTTTGAATTGCTTCAGTGTCAATTCCCTCGTGAACACTTTCAAGGATTGCCCAAGCTTCTTTTGCAGTGATGCATTTAGAATTTCGCATGAATTCTTGGTAGTTAAGTCCATAAAAGATTGCATTAAAAGCCTTTGAATTGCCACTTGTCAATTTTTTTTTCCACACTAGTCCAAGTAACCTCGTGTTATCTTATTATATAACATTAACTGTTGGCAATTACCAACGAGTTACAATTGAGCGCCAAATCTTTCCATCCATGGAGTTTATAAAAGTCATAATTTTAGCCTTCTAGTAGCCATAGTTCGTGCCATCCAATATCGGGACTTTCCATCTCAAGTGCAAATCAAGGACAATGTATCGACTTAGCTCATTAAGTGTCGAGCTCTAGTATTAATTGAAAGTTTGTTGACTTTTTCTTGTTACATAGTCGTGTAGTTGCAACTGGATGAAAATATTATTGGTCATAAAAGCAGAGGTGGACACCACAAAAGTGTTCATGGAATTCAAAAGTCGATGTTAAAAATTCGATGTAACATTTCCTGTTTTCACATTTTAACCTTACTTGAGTTACAAATTATTAAAAAACTCAAAGAATGCAGGCGAACTCTGAATAATACAAATATGATCCAACATTTTTTAAGATGATGATAAAGCATACACTTAAAGTTTATATGTACCGATTATGGTCTTATTAGAAAAAAATCAATTTGGCTTGCGTTATACACCTTCTAACAGAGGCGAACTCAGGTTCTTTAGAATTTTTAAAATTTTAAATTATTAAAGGTAAAATTGTACTTTAGCCCTCTCTAAATGATAAAATTTTGATTTAATCCTTTAAAAATTATATTTTTACTATCGTAAAAATTACACTTAAATTTCGACCCCTCTTAACAAAATTTCTCACTTCACCTTGCCTTCTAATATGAGTAATATATGCTACTAAAATTGTGGCTTTCTTTAAAATTTTGTCAACATTACCGTGGATGCAATTTCTACTTATGTAATTCTATATTCCAGTATTTCCATTGATGTAAACTCATGTGCTTTTGATTGGTAAATGTTACAATACCTTATGAGTTTTATGTAATTCCATATAAGATATTATATATTATAATTTGTGTTACACAATACATTACTAGATTTATACTAATTATTGTAGTGGAATAATATTTTTATAATAACACAAAATGTTACGAGTTTTGTGTTATTACATAAAATATAATGTAAATTATAAGAAATTATGTAATCGAATAACATGTATTGTAACTTACGTTACACAATACATTATAAGATTTATAATAATTAATGTTATGGGTATATTTTTAATAATTAAAAATATTATATTAAATCCAATGTGATAGTTTGATGGTTAAGAATGTTCATTGTTTTAAATGTGACTTGAATTCAAGTTGTACTAATCGTATTTATTGTTCGAATTTTACCTTATAATTATAATTCACCAAAAAAAATAACTAAAAATATTATATTGATTGTAAAAAGTTGTGCAATTAAGTAATATATTTTATAATTCATGTTACATAATACCCCACAAAATATGCAATAATTAGTGAAATTGAGTAATTTCTTTTAATAAAAACATAGTGTTAATATATATTTTAGCCTTGAACTTGGTCACTACCGAATTTTAAATTAATTTTTATTAATACAAAGCTTAAATTAATTTTATATAATAGTATAACGACTCTTAATAGAGTTTGACTAGAAATCCTTGCTTTTAAGCCAACATTTGATATGGTCCTTTTACATTTATTTAATTTATTATTTATTTTTATTTCAATTTGCAAACCATTCAATAAATTCCAAAGAAAATAAATTAAAAAAGAACCCTACGTCATGGCGGCGTAACACTCTCCTGCGCATGATGAACTTGGCTCTCTCGTTCACTAATCAAAGTTCAACACGGAAACAAAGAGACTCGGATGCCAGGTTCTTCTTCTTCTCTTCTCTCTTCCCTGTTCTGAGGTTTAGGGTTTTCTGATTTTGTGGATTTCAGTTTTTCTTTTTTGTAATTTTTATTTTTATTTCATCAGAATTATTTTCCTTATGATTTTCATTTGATCACTTTTACCATCTATTGTGGAAATAAACAATTGTTGGTTTATCATTAGATTTTTTTTGCCCTGCTACTTCGATGAATGTTTTACCTTTTAAAAGGAAAAAAAAAAAGAAGGAAGAAACAAAGGTTAAAATTATTGATTTGAATTTTGCAGGGATTAGTTATTAATTCACTTATAATGAATTTACGGAGTCCTTGACTTGGAGCTAGAAACAAGAAGTCGAAATCAATGACGGAAGTGGTTTCGAATAATAACGAAATTGGAAACTTGCCCTTTGATTCCAAAGATAAGATTATGCATTGTGTGAGTAATTGTGAGGACAATGGCTTTGTTGAGGAAACCTTTAGTGGAGTAGAACCACCAAAGTTACACGAAGGAAACCAGGATGTGGACATTAACATAACTGAATGTACAAATTCTGGCGTTGATAGGTTACCTGTCACCGAATTTCAGGATGCCACTGATAATTCGAGTTCTTTCGGTGGCACAATATCTGGGGATGAGAATGACTCTGCAATAAGTGATGCTGAAGTTGAATCAGCATTATCTGGTGGCAGTCCGTTCGGATCTTTGTTTGATGGATTGTTTCAAATGAGGTACTTTTTGTAGGTTGAACTATGTTATGTTTGTTTGAAGTGTTATCTGTTACCGTCTTAGTGTTCTGTGAGTGTATATCTTTGCTCGATTTTATGTCCAATTACGTGGTGCACTATTTAGATTGTTTTCCTTTTCCTAAATTTTCCAGGAAGAGAAAGTTGACGGATCATTGGAGGAAGTTTGTTCATCCCCTTATGTGGCGATTTAAATGGTTAGAGCTGCAGCTTAAGGAACTTAAGTCTCAAGCATCAAGATATGATAGAGAGATTGTGGAATATGATCAGAAAAAGAACTTTGAATATGAAAAGTTCACAATTGAAGGGCTTAATGTAAAGTCACAACCTTTCCATTGTCAAGTTCAAAGGAAGAAAGTAATGAAGAGGAGGAAAAGAAAGCGGATGGAAAATACTACTGATTTAGCATCTTACATGTCATGTCATAACATCTACTCGTATTATGGTATGATTTTCATAACCATTCTTTTTGGAATATGTATTTTCGAAGTGCAAATTTGATAAGTTTATTTTGTTTGATCCCAGAAAGTAAGAAATCTGTCATTGCTACTGCCACTCTGGATAATGATAATGGTAAATTAGGTAAGAGGAGTTATATTTAACTCAGATTTGGTGATTGTGTAGCTTGTAGGTAATGGGGAAAGGTTCAACTAATAACTCTTGTGATGTGTGTCTGCAAACATTGGCTTTCTCCCTCTACTAGATGAGGTTTTGTCTATTTTCTTACATTATAATTTCTGCAGGAACCAAAACAGACTACACCAATGATGACTATGGATTTATTGATGACTTGTCTCATCTTGAATTCAGTGACAGTGATACTTTGTCGGAACAGATCCTTAGAAAGATTGATCTTCTTCAATCGCAGGCTCGTAAACTAAAGACCAGAGTTGACAAGACGGTGAATAAAAGTCCTCAAAAATTCTCTTCCATTAATATGTTGAGTTCACCTGCATTAACCGGTTCTAGAAATCAACCTTCTCCAACTCGGAGTGGAGATAGAGCTCTGGTTAGATCTCAACCTACTTCATCCCAGCATCGATCTGAGTGTCACTTTAGAGTTCTTTTTAGGCCTGAAAGTGCAGTCTCAAGTCATGGAGAGGTGACACCCATTCCTGATATGATTCAGGGCTCCTGTCAGCATCTTGCTGGGATTTCTTATGAAAATGTAAGTTCTCTTTTCACACATTCTTCTTCGTCTTGGTCTTTGGAAAGTTTTTTCTTCCATCATTTTCTATTGTTAACAATTCTTCTCTTATTTTAAGTTTTACACTTTAATTCGTTGCTGTTGCTTATTGCCATAGTAGCAGATAACAAGATTTTAGTTGGATCTGGCTTTATGGTTTAATTCTTTGCTCCTGCTAATTATCGCCCTACTAAACTGCTAGCTTTGTTTCTCTGCGACTAATGACTAGGGAAGAAAACTTTTTTATTTATATATCTGATATGAAATTGAAAAACATTCTCCTCATTGATTTTCTTTCGCTCTTATTATTATTCCCTCCATACTAGCTCTTTTGCACATCTAATCAGGATCCCGTTTTAGTTTTTTTTTCTCTTTTTTTTGTAATAGATGTTGTGTATGATAGCTAGTATTAGCTTCTAAATATCCATTTTGACCATCTAGTTTTCATTTATAATGCAACTGCCTTCATTATATATGCAGACGGAGGGTGATATTTTGATACATAATCAGGCTGCCAAGGAAGAGTTGCAAAATTTTCAAAGTGGTTTAACTCAGCAGGCAGAGGAATCGCAGATTCCAATTGAAAAGCCTAAGACAGTTTCTAGTGCTCTTGCTCCTGCAGATGACCTCCCCATAAACCCTCCTGTTCCACCAAATGTGAAGTTAACTTCTACTTCCAAGTCAAAGGGCCCTAGCAACAAAAGGAAGAGAGGAAAAAGAAAATCAGGCACAGGTAAGTGGAGTCGGAGATCTTCAGGTTAGCTAAATTTATTAAGTTGGGATTTTGTATGTATGCATGTTATGAGAAAACAACTCCTGGAAGGGCAGTGGTAAACTTTTGATGCTATCTATAATTATATCTTTGTACATGCTTAGTGTCTATTTCCCAACCTTCTTGTTGCATCAAGTATGGTTTGTACATGCACTTCTCACCCGGAGGGGACACACTTCTTCAGTATAGATGCCATGTGGTATTCTAAGTATGACATTCTGTACAGGGATATTACTTTATTTGGGTGACGAACATATAGCCTTTCTCAATCCATTTGTCATTGCTTGGCATTTCTCGTTTAGGTTGAAAAGTGAAGGGTAATGTTTATTAAACAAAGGAAACAAGGATCATTTTAATTGTAGAGTGTACCGGTGAGATTTTACAAGAGGAAGAAAGAAACCCAATGTGATTTGAGAAATGAGATGGGATGTGGCATTGGTAAATGAAATGAAGTGCAGTATAATTGCAGGTTTGAAGGAACAGTAAAAAAGAAGGTGTAGCATTGAATCATGGGATTCAAGAGTAAATATAGGATGAGTGGTCAATTTTCTGCTTATGACTACAAAAGTAAGATGGACTGCTGTGTTTTAGGTTGCATAGGTGTTGTTCAAAACCTTATGGTTAGTGAAACATACTCAAACGAAGTACCTGGCATAAAATCAGCACCATTTTAAGTCTTTCCAGTTTAGACAAAATCATTAGATTTATATATTTTCATGTCAAAACAAAGTTTAGCATATACTTATGTTACTCACGTCTTAAGCTTCATCGGCATTTTAAGCTATCAAGATGTCAAATTTTGCATCAAACCGTACTCTTTTTGCAATGAAAAGCTCTTTTGGGGGCAACTATTTGACTTCTTGGGGTAACAGTAAGTGTATATGCATACTATTGTTCTTGGGGCCAATTGACATTTGCTCTACAAATTTGCACAGTTTTATATAAAACCTAGGAAATCTTCATTTATCTTATATGGCTATATGGGCTGGACTGTTTGAGATCACAACTTTCTTCATTTTTTTCCCATTTCATGAGCATCTTTCATTCATTTTCAGGAAGAGGTCAAATTGAAGGCGGCGTTTTTCTTTTCAATTTTTTCTTCTTTTACCATAGTAATTAGCATGAGATGGGAAGAAGAGAAGGGAAAAAAAAGGATAGAATTGCCTTAATTTTCCTAAATGTTGTTTGAACCAGTTTAGATTAGCCGGTCGGACTAATTGGATGTGGAACCATTTGGGGTATAAGTCCTAAGAGAGAAAAAAACTGTTGCCCCATGAATCGGGCTGGACCTGTTGAATCGGATTAAAATGTTGGTTAAATCGACAATTGAATTGGATTTTATACTTTTTTTAATATTTTTTAGTTTTTTTTAAATTTTATGATTTTTTAAATAATTTATTTAACTTGAATCGAATAGATTGATGAAACTAAGAATTGATGGTCTAACCAATTTGATTCCGGAAACATTGATTTTCTCATGAAATTACCCATGTTTTAGAGACAAGGTTGAACCAAACTTGAGATACTTGATGTATTTAATAGTGTCTGTATACAGTAGTGGGAGAGTAAGATATGGAAACAGGAAGATTGGAGATTATATAGCATGTTTGTTCATTTGTTTAATTAATAAACAATTACATAATTAATTTTGTTTTGTTCCATTCCCTACAAACTTCAAATCCTCGCAACCATACTTTACTTCTCCAATTTTATTTTACTTAATTTCTCCTCTTCTTTTCTTTTTTCTCTTTTGGAGAAATCCATTATATTTCCAAATATTAAACTGAAAAATAGAGTGAATTGACTTTTTCATCTTTAAAATTCATGAAAACATGAAGTGAATGTCTTTTTTCCCCTTAAATAGTCTGGTCACTGCTTAATGCAAAATTATTGTAAGGAAAAACTGCATCTCAGTAATGCGTGAACTATCACTTCTATTTTCTTAAAAACACAATGAAAGGAATTGTTATATTATTACCATCTTAAACAAGTGAGGGAAAATTCAGGTTTTTGAAATCAGATCAAATTTATTGGTTGGATTAAAAATTGATTAATATATTAATTTGAAGTAAAATAAAAAAAAATGATTGACCCATCAATTAATATAAATTAAATTAAAAAATCAATTAAATTGAGTTTTATAATTTTTAATAGTTGTTTATTTAAATTGATTCAACAATTAATTAAACTATTCAGAGATAGATCTCACGATATTTAAGTGCTTCCAATGAAACAGAAACATATTTTTTTATTGTTTTCAATGTTTCAATGAAAATATGTCAATAATGATGTAATGAAAAAATAGGAAAAACAAAAATCAACGATATATAAAAATAAATAAACAGGCGGAATTAACACAGCGATGGAAGACACGTTTATTTTAAGGAAATCTACAGATTAATGGACGTCTATAACTATTAATTATTACAACATAAATACCCATGACAAGAATTTATACAAAATATAATATATTAAATATGGTTTTGACTATTGACAAAATTTGACATAAAGACACGTGTCACAAAAAATTGAAGTTATCGTAGTTTTAATTTTGTCATATTTTTGTATTTCTGATGTTATTTCTCATATCATGTTTATATTCATGTTTTTATGTAGATTTGAGTGTTTTTTCTAATACATGTCATAATTATGTTATTTTTGTGTCCTAATGTGTTTTGCATATACTATCATAGCCATGTCTCAAAATTATAAAATAATTTGTGTTCTTATGTTGTGTATAATTTTATATTATATTTTATATAATTTTTAACATTGATTCAATTTAAAGAAAAATATATTCATATTATATGTTTGTATTTTTCATGTATTTAAAATGTTATGAATTATTTTTTTAAAATTTTACATGTTAGTAATTTATTAAATATAAATTTAACACTTTTTTTATTTGTATCATTTACATGTTATGTCATGTTTTAATTATTTCACGTGATTTTATATGAATTTTAGTTCCTTCATATATTATGTAATTTATTATAATAATTTAATTTTAATTTTAATTTTTTGTAAAAAAAAACTAAATAATTAGCTTTATAATAGCTTAATATTATAAAGGTTTAATATAACATTTGGTACCTGAACTTCACACTTTTCTTAATTTGGTACTTAAAACTTTTTTTTGTCTAATTTGGTACTCAATCTTGACACTTTTTCCTATTTTGGTACTTAATTTTTTAATATTATTTCGTTAAGCATAGCTTAATACCTATTTTTAACATAATTTTTTAAAAGTGATAATATTTTTGTAGCATAACCAAAAAAAATTCAACACTATTATTGTTTTGCTTAATTTTTATAATATTTAATAAATTTAGGTATTAGAACCCAATAAGTAGTTCCAGTGGAAAAGAGGATGTCGTTTATCCTAGGGGTCTCGGGTTCGAGCACCTGTGTGTGCGTTGTCAAAGGGTTAAGAAAATATGAACAGATACTACCATGTAATCACACCAGTATATTCAAAAAAATAAATTTAGGTATTAACTTGAATCTAAAAAAAAGCTCAGGTAAAATTAGGAAAAAATGTCAAATTCAGGTACCAAATTGGGTCCAAAAAAGTTTAGATACAAATTAGGAAAAATTGTCAAGTTTAGGTACCAAATTGGGTTAAAAAAAGTTTAGGTATCAAGTTGGGTCAAAAAAGTTTACGTACCAAATTAAAAAAAGTGTCAAGTTCAGGTACTAAATTTTATGTTAAGCCTATTATAAATATCATAATTATCTTCTACTTCTCTTTTTCATTTATCTATTTTTTGAAATAAATTATATTAGGATCGTCCTTAAAAGCATAGTTTTTATGTCATAAAATTTTAAAGATAACTTCTATATCTAATATTTTCTCCAACTTAATTTAACTTTAATTAAATTACTTAAAATAATTAATTTTTAAATTATAAACAAACATCTTTTCTTATTTTACAAATTTTAATCTTTTTTTTCTTCCATAAGTTAATATTTTTTATTTTTTGCAACCAAAATTTTTAAAAAAAATTAGTAATTTTTGTGCAATTTTTCATATCATTAAAACATAATTTTGATAATTATTTTACTTTAAACCTCGAACTTCAATGTTCAAGGTTTGGGTTTTGGTTTGGGGTTCAAGGGTTACGAGCTCGAGTTCAAAATTTAAGGGTTTGGGTTGTTGGTTACGAGTTTGGGGTTCAAGGTTTTGGTTCGAGTTTAGGACTTGGGTTCCAAATCTTGGGTTCAGAGTTCAGGATTTTGGGTTTGAGGTTAAAGGTAAAAAAATTACCAAATTTATGTGTTAATGATATGGAAAATTTTATTAAAATGCTATTAAATAACTGGAAAGGGATCATGAATAATGTGGTGAAAAGAATCCAAAAAATAATTTCACTATGGATGAGTGTATAATAATAATTTCATATCTTTTAAATTTGATACCTAAATATCTTAATTTTTAAGATCATTTTAATAAAAATTATTCGTATTTTTTTTATTTTAGTAATTAAATAACTCAATCACTCTCACCGTAGTGAAGACAATACATTCACATTCCTTAGTTGTCATGAAATTGAAGCTTCCAAAATTCAAATTCGGGCTTTTCATCAAGTGGGGATAACTTTAACAGTAGCTTAATAATTTTATTATTCCTATAATATGCCTTCTGAGAAGGCAGATAAAAGGTGGCAGAAGCAATACATAATCAACAGAACAGAAGTGATAGTGTAATGGCAAAAGAATCATAATAAGAAGAAGCAGCCTAAGCCGATGAAGAGTTGGAGGCTATATAGCTAAATCGTACATGAAGGTTGAAAGATGAAGAAGAGTTTGAAGTTCAAGGGCACTTGGGCTGGCCTTTGGAGTTCTTCTTGTCTCGATAGCAAGGGCATTCCGACTTGTTCCCATAGGTCCCTGAAGGAACACATTTACATTCTTGGCAGCATATCCCACAATACTTCAAACACCGATCTTTCAGTCCAGCCTTGGCACACCTCTCCCCGCACTTCCCATCACAGTAGCCTATTCATTTTTTCACACACAAAAACCAACCATCATTTACCACATATTTTGTACTATGATCCCCCAAAAACAGAGATAAATATGTGAAATGCATGCATGGGTGAGGAGAAGAGAACGTTACTTGGAGGAGCAGGTGAAGGAGCAGCTGCAGGTGAGGCAAAGGAGAGCTGAATAAATGATGAACTCAAAACTAGGGAAACAAACAGCAAAGTAGCGATTATAGACTTCATTTCTTCTTCTTCTTGTTTGTGAGGATAATATAGGAATATCAAGTGTGACTTTCTCTCAAGAAAACAGGCTGTGAGGGATGAGTGAGATGTTGCAAAGGAATTTATAGGGAAGGGGTGGACTTGTGATTTGGGAGTGAAAAGGAAATGGCGTGTACAGCTAAGGTAGCTTAATTTGCTATGGTACAGACTGTAAGGCTGCCCTTAATATCCTTTTCCTGGGAGTGCGGGGACCATCACCATCGCCCCTTTTTCACCAACGTTGTTCAAACTTCAGAAACCTAATATTAATTTGTACTATGAACCAAACAATTTCCACTACCTCTCCTCTTGCTGCTTTCCAACTGAATCCTATGTTATGGAATTAATAATTCAATACTTTATCTAATATTGTGGACTGCGATATAATACTTACTACTATTTCCAGCAATATTTGGTGTAGTGCTTTAAGTGTTTGTAAATGGTGGCACCCATCGACAATTTTTAGACACTGTGAATCCCCATCTCATCCCCTCCCCAGGCTTGTAAATCAAGAATAAAAAGGACAAGAACCTGCATAAGTGCACTAATCCAGCACTCAACAATGTGACAACCCTAGCTTTGCCCAGCATTATATTCCCTAACATAAATTTCTGGACTATATTTCGATGTTCAAATATCTCTGAATCAAATTATCAGCATCATACATATCCAACAATTTTCTCATATACTCAACTAACTATTGTTTTAATAATAAATTATTTGTAGATACTTGAGCCTTAACACAATTACATTTATAACATGCAAAAAAACGCAAGTTGAAACGTTCTTAAACGTGTATTATCTTTTAGTTTATGAATTTAATGTTATAAATAGGAATAGAAATTGTATCTAAAAGGAATAATAAATTATTTGCTTGTGTAAGTCTCTACCAACAATAAGTTTCAAGTTCAGAGTGTGGACAAACTTTTCACTACTTTTGTAAGAGAAAGAAAACAATTTTCTTTTATATATATAATGAAACCCTAATTCTTTTTGAACAAAATTTAAAACATTCACCAAACCCAATTTAAATTTTATGTTTTTTTTTTTTTTTTTTTTTTCTATAATGACCTCCATAGTTGTTGGAATCAAATCAACTGATTGTACAGGGACCAAGAAGCAACCGATATATCAGTTTAGACAAAAAAATTATATCGATTTTTGAGTGAATCACGTAGGATTGATTAATTTTTTTCTATTCTTTATTTATTTTTTAAAATAATTTATTTAATTAAAATCGAACTAACCGACACTAAAAAAATGTCATTTACTAATAGACACATATATTAATGATTCAAAGCTACCATTTAATTTTAATAATTTAATCGCAATTAAATTGATCCAATCAAAAATTAATAATTTAATTGATTCCATCACCTATCTAATTTAAAAAACCTTGGTCCCCTCTGAAATCAAGTGATATTTTTCTTTATATGAATGTTGTTTATCCTTTTTGCTAGCATTTGTGGACCATGGGGTTCATAACAAGACAAATGCAATTTGTAACACTGGGTAAATGGGAAGTACATCAGTTGTTTTCCAAGTAAACTATGCATTAAAAACCCAATTAAAACAGTTTATAAATTAAATGAAGTCAATTAGGTGGTGTTGTCCAGGCTGTCCGAGTCCATCAACTGGCCCAATTTGCACTAAATTTTTCTTAATAGCATCAGATAATCCACGAAAACAGAAAAAAAAAAGGATCCCCATAAAATGAAAATGAAAATGAAAATTATGATGGTGGAAAACAGCGGGCAGTGTCGACTCCACGTCCAATCTTTGTACATTGCCCTCGTTTGGCCAAATGGTGCATCACCTCAGTCCATGTGCAACGAAGCTTGTGTCTCCCAGAGAGGGTGAATAAATTCAGTGAGACGATAAATTAATGATGAAAATCTTTTGGCAACAAGTGTTCGGCTTATAATTGCACTAGAATAAATTATGCGCATTCCTGGTTTTTTTGAACCAGCTGGATCTCAGCATTTAAAGAGATATAATTACTGAAAAGGGCCTTACTTAATACCTTCATCTCCAACCTTCATTATTAGGTGGTTAAGGAAATTTATTATTACCAACTATTCTTTTCTGACTGTCCCATTTCAACTACTCCCATGTTTATCTCCAGGTACTGATAATGAGAACAAAAAAACCTTGGAACCGTGCCAGCTTTCGCACTGATAGTGATAAATTTGAAAATATATGAAATGTGTAAAGGAACATTTGAGGAGTGCCCACTTCTTGAATAATTGTGAAGGTTTATGTAGTTTTTGTATTTGTGTTGTTGGTCACTTATACAACCAAATATTTGGGTTATGTTAATATTATGAAATATATACTTAGCCTTAATCATTGTATCAATTGGGGAAATACATTCGAAAGATTAGATTGGATCGAATTATCATTATTTAGGGGTGTTTAAATTTTGATTAAAACCAAATTAATCGATCAAATCGAATTAGTTTCAGTTAACCGATCTAATTCGGCCGGAGATCGATTAATGATTTTTGAAAATTTAATTATCGATTAAATCGATGAGAAATCGAGTAATTAACCCAACTTTCATAAAACCAATATTATATATAACATGTATCGGGCTTAGGTTTAGTCATTTAGCTTAGCCCATTGCCACCCAAGCCCCAATCTCTGACCCACCCAAAAATCCATAACTCAGTAACCCTATCCCAACCAATAACCCAAACAACGTACCTATCCTAATCACAAAAAAGACACGCGGGAAAATTCCTAAATTCGTTTCAGCAACCCCAAATTTCCAAATCCCCCTCCTACCGTCGAGTGTTGACAACCACCACTCACCACCATTATTGTCACTACCATCATTGCTGAAACACCATAAAAAATTACCGTCCAATATTTTAACGCTCAACTGCTCAAGCAACTTGCCTTCAGGTGCTTTGCCTTTCATTGTATTCTAGTATTCCACTTAGCTTTCGGTGATTTAGCTGCCTGCACTTAATTCACTTGTTATGGGTTGTTGTTGAAGAGAAGGTAGATGGTCGATAGTCTCCTCGATTTTCCTCCTTATATTCCAATTATTTTTGCTATTCCATTTGTGGGAGCATATTTCTTGTAGACTTTCTACATTTTTGGAAGTGAGGCAAGCTGTCATGCGGCTCTTAATCACTTGTTTACATTCAAATTCAACGATCTATTTAGATTCGAATTTGAGAGGTCTTCTATTTTTCCTTCTTTTTCCATTTAAAAACACTGTGCTAGGTCTTAGTAAGGCTACAATCAGTGGCGGAGGGGTTCGGACTCCTAAAAATCGAAAATTTTATTTATTTATAAAATTTTAAATTAATAATGATAAAATTACATTTTGATCCTTTTAAAAATAATAAAAATTTAATTTATTTTTTAAAAATTTAAAAAATATAAATTATTTAAATTGTAAAATTACATTTTTACTATCATAAAAATATATCAATTCGATGATTAATTTCATGAATCAAAACTGAATTTTTACCTTTGATTAAATTCTCATTATATTAATTTTTCTCAAATTTTATTTTCAACTCTTTTGACAATTTTAACTTTAGCTTCTAATTTAAAAAATTCCCTTTATTTTTATTTTATTTGTTTTTACTAAAAAAAAAATAGAATTATCACCGATTTTTGTATATTCGGCTTGCTACTATATACAAATTTTATATTTTTAAGTAAAAATTTATTTTTTGTTGGTTTCGATATCCACCATTTAGATTAATTAGAAGTAAATATAATCGTAATAATATGTTAAATTAAATTAGGTAATATTAATTTGGATCTGATTACGCATTGTAGTATGTAAATAAGATTTGTTTTGATTTTTATTTTTTATTTTTTAATTAATTATTATTATGTAATTTGTCATTAATTTCATAATTAATTTAAATTTGATATAATTATATTTAATTAATTTATTGAAAGTAATTCTCACTTGAGTGATTATAAATTTTTAATTATCACATTTTGGTGTAAAATAGATAAAGTAAAAATATTTTAGGTTTAAGTGTCCATTTATGTAAAAAAGTATAGTTTAAAATTTTAATTTGTGGCTTAAGCTCAAAATTAACATTTGGGCCTAATTGGATTGATGATCCATCATCATCGTAATTGAGTAAGGGGAAACCAAATTGAGAAAACTACCAAATTTGAAGCAACCCATTATCATATACAGCTAGGAGCCATCATCAATCCTAACCCAAACGCAAAAAGAAGCAAAACCAAGCAGCTGGTATCATATCAAATTTATGATCGAGGCAATTCCCAAAAACAACTCTAAATACAGCAAGAACAGATATGATCTAATTTCTGACACCTCTGGACTCTCCTGAAAATGGGTCCAACATTTCCACTTTGGACGCAGGCTGCAACTTGACCCACAGAAAGTTGAATGAAGAACAAGTACTTCAGCAGCTTATGGTTTAAGGTATCCAGGCGTTCAACATTCAAGGGCTTGAGGTTGAACTCCCTCCCATCAATCATTATTATCAAATCTTTGTTGATGCTTATTCATTACGCATAAGGATACGTCTTTTTTTTTTTTTAAAAAGATAACCTTCTGAAGACGTAAGTCATCATTATTTGCCAATTTGTGGAATAAGTAGGACTTGATTTTGCAGCGGCACCAAGCATAGGAATCTCATTTGTAGGCACTTGGTAATTGGTACGAAGATGCCTTCAAATGGACGACCCCCCCCCCCCCATTCTCCATTCTAATACCATGATTCCATCCTCTTTCTTCACTCTTCTATTACAATTATATGCACTTCTTTTGGTCTTTCATTATTATTAATTTAGGGTTTCAGTTTGACTGAATACTGCTACTGTATCGATATGGAACCCATCTTTTTCACATGATTAGCACTACACATCCGTGCGAGAATTGGGTTCACCACCATAAAAAAATTAACACAGCCTTACAAAATGTTTAATATTCTATTGAAATTTATAGTTGTGGTGAAATATTTACTAAGCAAAAGAAACCAATATAAAGGGGTTAGGTAGGGAAGCTGACAAGTGTTAGAAGGAAATAAAGAGGGTAGGACTTCAACTTTTGAAGACAAAAGAAGAGACGGTGGAATAATTAAAGATACCAGGTTTTATTACTGTCTTGCCAAGTGGTTTTTAACGTTTGGGTTAAACTTTTATTGTGCAAAAATCTTTTAATTTTTCTATTATTTTAATTTTTAATTGGTTTGAGTTTTATATGTATTAATTCTGGGCCTGCATGTGTTCTCTTTTTCCACATGATGATGTGATCAATGCTCTTCATCAAGACATTATGAGTTTAGCTATCCCTATTTCTCCTTCAATGAAAAAATATATATTATGAGCTAAACTTTTTTAGTGGTTCATACTAACAGGGTAAAGTTGGATTAATAAATGTGAGCAGAACTTAGGATCTACTTACACAATAAACACCCTTAATCATCAAGTTATTACATACACTTCAATATGATTTAATTTTTTAATTTATTAAAAAAAATATATTTAACCATTTAAAAATTATAAAAATATATTCTATTTAAATAATGAAATTATATTTTTATTCTCGTAAATATATACAATTAATTTTGGCCTTCCCAAAAAAAATTAACTTCTCTTCCGATTATCAAATATCTTTTGAACTTAGATGAAATTAAAGAAACTAAATTAATTACATTGAACTTTTGTATCGTTTAATTATATAGTGTTTTAACACAAACAAAAATTTCATTAAAAGAACACTAACGAAAATTTAATTATTACATAAGTATTAAAATAATTTACTAACATACAAATAATTAATATAAATTTAAACTTGAAATTATAAAAATAAATAAAACTCTAGTAAAAGAAAAGATATTTTCAAAGTAAAAGAAATTATTTTCTCCTTATTGAAAACAAGTTAAGTATTCACTAAGAATTATCACGTGAAATTAATTTATTTTCATTTTGGTATTAAAAGATAATATTTTTATCAAGGGCAAAGGAAAAAAAATTTAGGGACCAAAATTAAATTTTAATTTTTACGATAGTAAACATGCAATTTCATCATTTGAATAGTCTATATCTTTATAGTTTTTAAAGGATTAAATCAAATTTTATCATTTTTAAGGGGTCAAAGTGTAATTTTACATTTACTAATTTAAATTTTAAAATATTTAAATAATCTAAATAAAAAATTTTCCATTTTAATGGGTCAAGTCCTGTCAACCACCCTGGCTACGCCCCTGATTCCTATTAAACCAAACATGTATAATACATAATATAAATAAAACCATGAATTTGGAAAAACTTTTGAAATGATAAAAATACCCTTTATTTTTACCATATTACTAAATTTACCTTTAAAAATAAAAAATTGAAGTAAAATGGAAGTTGGGATAATTATAGTCTTTAAAAATAATTATAATTTAATAGAAATTTTGATAATTACAATAATTATAATTTAATCACAATTATTAGTAAAAAAATCGGTGCTAATTTTAAAATAGAGATATTACTTAAATAGAATTCTAAACATAAAATATAAAAAAATTTACAGTAATTATAATTAAATTACAATTACTAAATAAAATTTTTTATGAAAAAAAAGAAAGTCGTGTTAATTTAAAAAAAAATGTAGTAATTTTATTGATGTAAAATTTAGTTATTACTCGAATAAAATTTTAAGCATATTAATTAGAACTTAACTATTATTAGAGTTAATTATGTTAATGAGTTATTTTTTGATAATGTTACTTGCATTAATTACATAGTGTAAAACTATTGTACGTTGAATATATTAAAAAAATTTAATTATGATTTGAAATTTTTTTTAATTATAATATTTGAATTAATAAATTAATATATTTTAATTACATTCAATAGTTCAAATAAAAAATTTATGTTAATCATTATAGTTAAAAATATAACTTTTAAAAAATTAATTAAATATTAAACATGTAAAATCACATTCAACACATATGTTATTAAAAGCTAATATATATAAAAGCACAGATTTGGAAAAATGTATGAATTGATGAAAATTTTCTTTATTTTTTATCATATTACTAAATTGGAATTAGAAATATTAAAATATTTAATTTAGAAATATTTATTAAAAAAATTGACATAAAGTAGAATTTATGATAATTATACATTTAAAAATAATTAATGTTTAATAAAAATTGTAATAATTACACATCCAAAAATAATTATAATTTAATTTACAATTATTACTTAAAAAATTTTAGTTAAAGAAATTATAAATGAAGTAAAATTTGACGTAAAAAAATATATATTAATTACAAATTATTATTTTTATTAGAAATATATTTGAATTATAAAAATAATAATATATTTTAATAATATTTATTAGTTATTATTTTAAATAATAATTACATGAAGTAAAAATTATATTGTATACTGAAAAGTAGTAGAAATGTTTTAATTATTATTTGAAATTTTTTTAATATTGTTAAATAAAATTATTGATCTATAAAATATCAATATTTTAATATAGTATTTGAAAATTTATTTTTATTATATTTGAATTATTAAATAATTAATATATTTTAATTATGTTTAACAAATAATAACTTTTTAAACTCGGGTTATCAAATATAATCATTTCCTATGATTGAATAATTCTTTTAATAAAAATATTAATCATTATTATAACTTTTTTAAAATCATAATCAAATCCTCATTAATGATTGTCCTTTACATTTAAGAAAATACTATGACGTAAATCAAATATACTATAACCTACCTATCGATGTCTAATTCAATATATGGGGGTTTCTTACAAATATAATATAAAAAATAAATAATTATAAAAATAATACCCCAACCCATTAATTATCAAAATGATATGTTTAGTTAGGTGGAAGGTTATCAAATAACGAAACTTTAGGGTTTTTTTGACACAAATTTTTTTATTTTTATTATATTTATATATTTAAAAATAAAAAAATAATATTTTATTGGTGGAGGGTTATCAAGTGGCGACACCAAAGGAAAAATTTGTACACAAGAAAAATACGAAAAAAAAATATCTGACACCCTAATGGTGGAACACCAAATGGCGGCACCCATTGAGGGTTTTAAAATGGCGACACTTAGGGGTAATTTGTCACTTGTCATCACTCCTTCGTGCCGTGTGTGTGTAGGATATTATATTGGTAATTATTTATTTTTTTATATTATATTTGTAAAAACCCTATTTGAGTTGCAAAAATAAATAAGGGTGGTTAGGGGTTTATGTTAGGTTTATATTTTTTTATAAAATAGGAAGGGGGAGCAAACAAACGGACAGAAGAAAGAAAGAAAGAAAGAAAGAAATGAAAGAAAGAAGAATGAGAAAAAAGTAATGTGTTTATTTTTAAATTTATTTTAGTATGATATATTTTAAAATTCGTATTTTATTTATTGAAATATTATTTATTTTTCAATAGATTTACTGAAGATGGATAATCAATTTTTTGTATGCATTTATTTCGATGAAGTAATTTTAAGAACATCGGTTGGATGTATATTTGATTGTCAGCAACAAATAGTAATGAGATTTCGTCGAAATGTCTCGGTTGATGATATGAAAGCAAGAATTACTGCAAAAAATTTTAGACATTGTGGGAGAAGGATCTCGAAACTTTTCTACAAGTTTCCAGTTTCGACATATCCCATCAAATTCACTGAGATGGAATTTGTAGACGATAAAGACGTGGAGACAATGATCGCTCTTTATTGTTCGAATCAAAATGACCCAAATGCACCTGTTCAATTGTTTGTTGAGTTAGTTGATGTGGAACTTGTAGAAAATGAAGATCTAACTCCAGTAGAAAATGAAGATCCAACTCCGTATATGGTAATTCCAGTATGGTACATTGAAAGTCAATCAATCGTACGCAGGATAGACATCGATCTTAATACTGCTGTACCTGAGAATGATGCAGATGAAGATGATGGATATGATTGTAGTATTCCTTTTGATAATGAGGTCAATATTGATAGTGATCTGGATGCGGATGAGGTCCCGGATAATATTGACGATGAAGGGGCGAATCACGATGAAAATCCAGTCGAAAATCCATTTACACATATTGTGATGCACAATAATCCTCCTGAGGCACACATGTCGCTTATAGACTCCGATGCGACACATGCGGAGTTCACGGAGTACCCTGATATACTACTTACTTACCGATTGACCGTAGCAGCAGATCGTGAAGAGTTGCTTGTAGGCTAAAATTTTGAATCCAGGAAAGAGTACATACTTACCATTAAGCAGTATAGCATGAATGTGTCGATAGATTACAAAGCCGTAGTGTCTAAACCGACAATGTATATCGGAGAGTGCTGGAAGTCAACGGAAGGTTGCAACTGGCGGGTGTGAGCTACATTTATCCAAAAGTCGCAGATGTGGGAGATAAGAAAAATTTATGGGCCTCACACATGTACTTCAACACGTTTGTCAAAAGATCACCAAAAACTAGATTCTAGAATCATCTACACACATATCATGCCAACGGTTAAGAACGATCCGACCATCAAGCTTTTTACACTGATTGTGGAGATGCAATCACGATTTCATTATCGGGTTTCATATCGAAAAGCATGCATTGTGAAATAGATGGCAATGGAACAGTTGTTCGATGATTGGGATGCAACATACAATGAGCTGCAAGGATGGATAGTCGCAATACGACAGTACGTGCCGAGGACTGCGATTAAGTTGGTGAAAAAACCTTATTATGACTCAGATAACAACATACAACCGAGAAGAAGAATTTTTCAATATATATTTTAGACGTTTGATCCCTGCGTTCGAGCTTTTCCTCACTGCAAGCCATTTGTCCAAGTAGATGGGACCTGGCTATACGGGAAATATACGTATATCCTACTAATTGCGGTGGCTCAAGAAGGGAATCAGAACGTGCTCCCAATAGCATTTGCTATTGTGGACAAAGAAGATATGGAATCCTGAGAATTCTTCTTGACAAACTCGCAGAGGTATGTGATTCATAACGATAATATTTACATCATCTTCGATAGAGGGAAGAGTATTATTGCGGCCATTAAGCGTACTGGTATACCATGGAAATCGATTTACTGTAGCCGGCATATTGCGGCTAACTTCCAACGAGAATATAATAATGCAGACTAGAGGAGACGACTTGTGAAAATGGGTAAAAAATTAAGTTTCTAATTATATTTTTAATGTTTTAATTCGAGATTGTAACTTATGTTTTCTTAATATTCCTACAGCGTATGAGCTAGAGCCACATCGATTCCGGCAAAGAATGACTAGACTTGAGCGTGGCATGGAAGGTCAAACGAACAAGCCTCTACGCGAGTGGTTGGGTACCATGGAGCCGTGGCAATGGTCTCAAAATTTTGATGAGAGGTATCGATATGGTCAAATGACGACCAACCTGACAGAGTCGATTAATGACGTGTTCAAAAGAATACGACACCTTTCGATTTCATCCATGTTCTCGGTTACGTTATATAGGTTGGCTACCTTTATGCCAGTAATGGAGACGCGAGAAATTGATCAGATGAACGTTGGACACGTGTTTGTCGAAGCTGTCAGGAATGCAATGGATGCAAACCGTCAAAGAGCGAGGATGATAAACGTTCAAATATATTCATGATAGTTTCAACGATTTCAAGTTATGGAGACCATTGGGTCGACCTGGTATCCCACCTAGTTCATACGAGGTTGATCTCCAAAATAGACACTGCGATTGTAGGAGGTTCGATAAACTTCGTTATCCTTGTGTGCATGTTATTGCAGCTTGTGCTAAAGTGTCGCTCAATATTAAACAGTTCATCGACCCTGTTCACACTCGCAAGCGTACGTTACGTATTTGGGAAAACGGGTTCCCCATTCTACCTGACTTGTCTACATGAGAGGTGCCTTCGACGACTTTAGAGCTTATCCCGAATAAAGGTTTACGAAAGAATCCGAGAGGTCATCCCCATATCACCAGAATCCACAATGAAATAGACATTATGGAGAAAACAAACGATAGTAAGCTATGTGGACTGTGTAGGCTAGCTCGGCATATTCGGCATAATTGCCCCCAACGAACCTACTATATTGGTCAGTCCTCCGGATCGAGTAGGGCTTAAGCTAATTATATTGGACATTTTTATTTGAAATTAGTCAAGTTTATGAATGAATTTGAAATTAATTATGTTCAATATTTGTATTTAATTAATAATTTTTATATTTGCACTTTGGTTTAATGGTTTAGTGTTTCGAAATTTAGAGTTTTAAATTTAAGGTTTTGAATAAAGAGGTTAGGGTTTAAGGTTATTGAGGTTAAAGGTTCCTAATTTAGGGTTTATGGATATTAAAGGTAAAGATTTTTAATTTAAGGCTTCGAATTTAAAGTTTATGGTTTTAAATTTAGGGTTTAAGGTTTAGAATTTAGGGTTTATAAATATAAAATTTAAATAAATGATCAAATAGGTTCAAATATATGTACAATTAAAGTAAAAAGTCATCATTAGAACTCATCAACAGTCAAATATGCACAATTAAACACTATTAGATACAACTCTAGTATCCATGATTAGATGGTATGGTTCTCGAGGTATATCTTCGTGATGGTCGGCGACTACGTTGAGGTTGCTCGTCAAGCTCATCGTCATCATTAGGGTCCATTTGCCTCGGAGAAGTAGAGTATAGCGATGGCTCGTCAAATTGAGGCTGATATCCTTGACTTGATGAGCTAGGCATAGGTGACGATCCCGTAAAATCTAGACGATAAGAATCATCGTCATCTAATGCCTCTTCTTCTTCCTCTTCTTTTTCCTTTTGCTCTGACTCTGGTTTTTGGCAGGAGCTAAATGATAGGGGTGACCTTGTCGAGACATGTGTGGGGGAATTATCGTCGATTGTGCACTAAGTAAATATGGTTTCCCCACCTGAATGAACCACTGCATATACTATACCGATGGTTGTAAATTTGGAGTGTACTCTATCGAAGGTACTTACATAATTCGGTTGTTCCACACATAAACATATTGTTTATGCACACTCCCCCAATTACATTTTGGTTTCCCCTTCTTATCCATCCCATGGATAGACCTTAATTGGAATGGCAGTTACGGGATAGGCTGTTTATAACCAAATTATCGGAGTACTCGATCCCCGATGCGTTAATGCACCATTGGTCTGAGTGGAGGAATGTCGAGGCGGGAATAACAGCATCGATTTTTGGCTGTATATATGGCGTCCAGATGAACTGCATAATTAATAACATGTCAAGCTATTGATAAGAGTAAAGTAATATAATTTAGTAACATGCAACCATATTAACACGAGTCAAGTAATATAATTTAACATGTTAATAAATAACATACCCCTTCCCCGGCATATTGCTCGAGCATCAAACGATATAAGAGAATTGTGAACTGCCTCCCGATCCTCGGTTTTGTTTTCCATTTAAGAAAACAAAAAACAACTTGTTAGAATAATATAATTAATAAAATATGTCAAATAATTGAAATTTTGGGTATATGGTAATCACCTATTAACGAGTGGGAAAACATATGTTTGGTACCTAACGGATACCAAGAATGGCATCCGATAAAGTGCCCAAGACTATAATAGCAGTAGGCATCCACTTATATCTTGGGAAGAAGGGTTTGTGGCGCGACAAAGTTCTCGATACAACATCGCAAGCACCGTAGGTCCCCAACTATATGAATGAATTTTTTACAAATCAGTTAGTAGGGGCAAGTATATCAAGTGGACCTTATTGTTATTCACGTCCGACATGAGTACGCCCCTATCATTTGCATAATATAGGCTCGAACGGTCTAAGACACCTCCATTTCAGTTGCATTTTCGGGCAAGTGCTGAAAATTGGTCCTCAACCATGTAAATAACAACGACGTAAAATCATTGTTATTAATAGGTGAGCGACCTAGTAATTGGATACACTTCGTTGCTGGCTCTTGAAACAAACTAACGCCGGTGACCAATAGACCAATGATTGGGAGCCCGAGTTGGAGCGCAACATCCTTCAACGTCACACTGCACTCCCCACAAGGCAGATGAAATGTATGAGTCTCTAGACGCCAACGCTCCACCAATGCACTTATTAAATCATATCGTAACTCAAACTTTTGGATCAATGCCGCTGATTCAAATCCGACATCCCGCAAGTACGGAAGCAGACGTTCATAAAGGGGATAATTGAGGCCCGAAACACGACCCTTCAATTAACGGTACCCGAGCTCTTCCTGTTAATTTACAAAAATAGTTAGTATAATCTAAATTAATTTTGTAAACAAATAATAATTTCGTAAATGACATAAAGAACGAATAATAATTTTATTACTCTCATATTGACTCGGTGTGTTTCCTCATTCACCGAATTTGGACATTGCTCGTTAATTAATGAATCCATTTTGCAACTTGAAAAAAATTATCAATTAATTAAATACATAAATTTACAATTTTTATTATTTTTTACCAATATAATACAAAAATAATAATTAAATACCAAAATGGGTTATTTACTTTTATTTTGTACCATTTTCAATAATGGGATGGTGATATTATTTTGGTAATTAATTATTTTTTATATTATATTTTGGTAATTAATTAGCTAGGTTTAACTTTTTATGAATTTATTAAAAATCTCTTATTTTATAAAATAATAAATTTATTTTAGAGTATTTTTATCTTTTTATATTTTATATAAATTTAAAACATATATTCACATGAGATCCAAACTAAAAATATTAGTTTTACCATTTAAATAAAAAATATTTTAAATTTTATATTATTTTTTTATAAATTTATTATATAACTATTTTTATCTGTATTATAAATATACTCTAATTTTATTTGAATTAAAATTTTTAATTTCATACTTGTAATTAAATTTAATTATAGCTTAAAAATGGATTATTGTATCATTTTGGTAAATAATTCATTTTAATATTTAATTATTAAATTAATTTATATTATTACTTACTCACTACTATTAACAAAATAAAATTACTTACTAACAAAATTAAATTAAAGTAAATTAATAATAACATAATAACCAAAGTTACTTTTCTTCCTCTCCTCTTAATTTACTCAACTAAATAAAAACATTAAATAAAAAATCAATTAAAAATTAAATTAAACAAAACAAATAACTTAAAATAATAAATAATAATAAAAATCAAACTTACCTTTCTTCATTTCTTTTAATCTTTTACTCTTTTAATCAACTTACTAAACAAATAAAAGTATAATAACAAATCAATTACATTAAACAATAAAATTAAAATTACTACTATTAACTAACAAATTAAAAACTTTAAAAATAAATTTAAAAATAAATACACTACATTTCTCTCCTTCACCTTTTTCCTTCTTTCTTTCTTTCTTTTTTTTTTTTTTTTTGTTCTGCCGTTGGTCCCTCCTCCCCTCTTATTTTATAACACAATATCCACCTAATTTAATTTTTACCACCCAACAATAAATCCCAACCATCCAATTTAATTTCTACCATCCAAATACCCTACTCACACACACTTACACTGCACAAAGGGGTGATGACAAACTGCACAAAGGGGTGATGACAAGTGGCAAATTACCCGTAAGTGCCGCCACTTTAAAACCCTCAATGGGTGCCGCCATTTGGTGTTCCTCCATTAGGGTGTCAGATATTTTTTTCGTATTTTTCTCGTGTAAAAATTTTCTCCTTTGTGCTGTCACTTAATAACCCTCCACCAATAAAATATTATTTTTTTATTTTTAAATGTACAAATATAATAAAAAATAAAAAAATTCGTGTCAAAAAAACTTTAGAGTGCCGCCATTGATAACTTTCCACCTAACTAAACATACCATTTTTGTAATTAATGGGTTGGGGTATTATTTTGGTAATTATTTATTTTTTTATATTATATTTGTAAAAAAAAACCCAATATACGGTCAGTGCCGTGTATTAGTTTTACAGAAAAAATAAGAGTAGGGTCTTTTTTAGCATTGGTTGAAAAGCTTCCAGACAATGGAGCTTTCGGCTCCTAAAAGATGAGGAACTCCATTTCTCTGAAAAAAATAAAAAAAAGGATGACTTGCAGTTGAAACTAAACAACAAAAACAGAGATGCATTCAGTGTTTGCATTATATGGGTCCTCAACACTATGCAAGTAAATCAGATTTCAGATGAAACAGCCTTTCGTTTTTCTTTTAGTCAAGGAAATAACTTGGTTTTTTTATAAAATTAACTCAAAAAATTAATTAATTATGTAAATAATTTATTTTTTTGATTAAATACGAAAAAATCTAAAATCTACAGTGAAAGTTGGTGGAACCATATAATATGGCGCCACACATACCACGTCATCATCTCAAGGTAAAACATCAATTTTTTGGCCACCTATATAAATACTATAAAAATACTAAAAAATATGAAAAATAAAAAGACTTGAAAATAATATCACCTTTTTTTGGTGGTGTCATATTAAATGTCACCACCACTCCCCAAAAGTGTCAGAATTCTCTTTTCATTATAATTTTATTGTTATATTTTATAATGAAACATTATTATTTATTTTTAAACTCTAAAAAGTTTTTTTTTTTACTCAAATAAAATATTATTACTTATTTTTTTGAAACTCAAACTTTTTCAAGGAATCTTAAATGTCTCTTTCTTCTCCAAGTTTTTTTTTTGACTCAAGGAGATCGTTTCTTCTTGTGAGCCGACGATGATACCGCCGTCGTCGACGATATCGAAACTGGTGCCAATGACGATGCCGACGCTGCTATTAGATTAATTTTTTCTTATTTTTTGTTGAATTTGCTCGAATCTTGAGTTGAGTTATTTAAAATGACTCTACTAAAAATAAAATATATATTTAAATTAAACTATATATTTAAATATTATATAATAAATAAATAAAAATAAAAAATCAATTGATTGGCACCATTAAAATGGCTCCACCAAAAAAATAAATTTAAATTTAAAAAAATAATAATAAATAAATAAAATTATTATTAAAAAGAAATTTTTAACAAAGTGGTGATCCCATTTAATATGACATTATTCAAAAAATTTAAATTTTTTAAAAATAAATAATAAATTATTAAAAAAATTGAAATAGACAGAGAAAAATGGTGGCGCCATTTGATATGGTACCATCAAAAAAATTAAATTTAAAAAAAAAAAAAATCATGGAAAGAGAAAGTCTGACATATTTTGGGTAGTAATGTCATTTAATATGGCGCCATCAAAAAAAAGTAAAATTATTTTCAAATCCTTTTATTTTACAGATTTTTTAATATTTGTATAGTATTTATACAAATGATGTCATTTTACATAGTTCCACTAAAAATTTGATTTTTTTATTTGAGATGTTGACGTGGCACGTTGATGGCGTCATATTATACGGCTCTACCAACTTTTACTGTAAATTTTAAATTATTTTTGTATTTAATCAAAAATAAATTATTTTCGTAATTAATTAATTTTTAATTAGTTTTATAAAAAAGCCAAATAAGTTTGATTTCGAGGGCAACCCCATATCCTACAATTCGGAGCTGATTTGAATAATGCATATAGCCAGGTTTCATGAACTATGCTTTTTTTTCTTTTTCTAAACTTTGAAATTGATTTAAATTTTACCAACTTTGTCTCTTTCAATTTTAGACATTCAATTAAATTTTAATCTTATTATATGGGACCGGTCCAACAGACAAAAAAAGAAAAAGAAAAAAGGATTGAGATATTTTCTAATACATTTCATTCATTGTTTCGAATGAGTTAATTCAATTTGACAATTTGTTTTTATTTGATATTTAAATATTTTTGAGATTTACTTAGTTTCTAAGTTTAAAATTCGTCAGTCAAATGATACTTTTATTAAGAACATGACCAACACCTTTAAAATACATCAACCTAGCATTGAAGACCAAAATACTATAGTGATAAGTGGTAGTTTCACATTTTGACGTGACAAAATTTTATAATTTTTTATTTTTGTCACATGTCAATATGATATTACCACATATCACCATGCTATTGATCATCGATGACACATCGACATTTAACAATGTTAATCAAATTCTTAAAAAAATATATCTAATAACTTATGAATTTTAAGTTCATGTATTAATTAGGTTCAAAAAAAAATATATAAATTACAAAATTAAGATACTTTCGTACATATTAACCCTTTCCAAATCCATTAATCATCACTATTGAAATGTGAAGTTCCATTTATGAATTGTCAAAGCTATAATTCAAACATTGATTAAACTTATATTGGATAACAATGTATATAAAAATAATGGATGGTAGACAAACTAAGAAAATATATCACGAGTCCCAACTCCCAATTGTCTTATATACATTCTCATGCAATCAACTTCTTGAGGACGATATAAGCCCCGTCACTTTGTTAAACTACTTACCTATACATAATCGGATGCCGTTACTTTGTTATTCTCCCAAGTTATCATCAACATTCCTTTCGACACACCTCATTTCTTTTTCCTCTATCTTGTAGAACTGAATCACATATTCACATACTAGTCCAAAAACCAGCTCTCACTCTCCATTATTCTCAGAGAAACCTAAACAGATCCATTTGGAATTCACAATAAAAAAAACCCTTTTGTTTTTGGTTTCGATATTAATAATCACTTCCCATTAATGAATATTTCTGTAATCGTTGGACAAACTTCTTGTTTGGAATTCACAATAAAAAAAACCCTTTTGTTTTTGGTTTCGATATTAATAATCACTTCCCATTAATGAATATTTCTGTAATCGTTGGACAAACTTCTTGTTCTCTTAAAAAAGAAACATAAAAAAAAAAAAAAAAAAGGTGTCTGATTTCTCAAGGCAAAAGATGCATGGGATCAGATAAATCCTGGGGGCTCCTTAATTTCGTAAAGATATGGATGACAAGAACGGAATGGGATTGACGATGATTCTTTCTTTCTGTAACAAATGGGACTAGGTGGGAGTGGGGGGAGTTGTGGCTGTAATTTTTCGGGGCTTTGGTTAGAGTAAGACCGACAGACAAAAGCATACAAAACACATTGGTCATTTATCCCCACACACGGCAAGCCTCATAAATAGGCCTCCAATCAATCTCTACCCAACTCTAATTTCATTGGTTACACATTGGATACCACTAAAACTGTCAAACTGGAAAATAAAATGATTAAAAAAATAAGTGTCCCCCTCTCAAACTTTATTTCCCAAAAGAATTACAAAGGCAAACACGATGTAAATCTCAAACTATGATTAAAAAAAAAAACCCACACCACTAAAGGCAAGTAGTAGTAGTATTTATAAGGAAGCAAAATGGAGTAAAATAAATATATGATGATGATCAAATGTGATACATAGAGGAAATAAAAAAATAATAATAAATACTGAATCCAGATCTCTTCTCTAGAAGATCAACCCAATGGCTGCCCATCCTAATGCCAATCCTCCAATTATCTTCTGCAAGCTCTTGATGTTCTCTGCTCCACTCTGCATTATTTTAGAATTCCATTTAATTAAATAATGAAATAGAAAATACATGTAACTTTACCAGAAAACAAATACATAAATGCATGGTGTAAACTTGTAATTATTGATACCATGTCTTGTGTATGCTCGATCTAACATCGATATTCAATGCGTTGTATATAAACTTAATGTATTAAACTAAAATGTCATATGAACCTTCTGATTGTTATTTTTGCTCTATTGTAAGATCACCTCGAGATGCGTTGCTTATCTCAAAATCTAAAGGAACTAACTCCTCCTTCCTCGGAGGCGCGTCACTCAGACGCGCTTAAACGAAACAAGTTCTCAATTTGAAATCTTCAATCCACATTTTAAACTCTAATTTTCATAGTCCAGAAATCTAACTATAAAGTCAAGTTTGCTGACTTACATCATGTAACTACTCTACATTTCAGATCTGGAACAGCATTGTTTTATAGTACGGTTAACTTAAAGAAATTATTGAAATGTGAGAAAAGAGAGCAGAATGTACCTCATCGGCGGCGACAGAAGGACCGGGAGAGGACGTGTCGAGGCTGGATCCTGGAGCGCCAGTTGGTGGAGCTGGAGGTCCAAGCATATCAGGTGAAGGAGCGGGAGCACTGTGTTTCTTTGACTTCTTCTTGCTCTTGCTCTTGCTCTTGCTTGGAGCTGGTGCAGGAACCTCGGCAGTTGTTGGAGCCGCAACAGAAGCAGGAGGAGAGGCCGAGCTCTCTGGAGGAGTTGTCGGTGCAGCAGCCGGTGGCGATTTGGCCGGAGGAGAGCTCACAGGAACTGGAGCCGGTGGAGTACTCACTGGAGCAGAAGCCGGAGGGGAAGAAGCTGGAGGAGATTTTGATGGAGCCGGAACCGCCGCAGACTTTGACGGAGCCGCAGCCGGTGGTGAAGAAGTTGGTGGTGAAGCAGTTGGAGCAGCAGTGGGAGCCGGTGACTTAGGTTTACTCACAGGAGTTGGAGCAGCAGTGGGAGCCGGTGACTTAGGTTTACTCACAGGAGTAGTAGCGGGTGCAGTAGAAGGCGTAGTCGCAGCTGGGGGTGCTTTAGTGGGAGCGGCGCTCGGTGATTGACCACCGACACCAGCAACCACAATGCAGATCAAAGCAACAGCAAACGCACTTCTACGATCCATTTTGTTCCAAAAATAACTTCCAGATGTTTATTTGTTTGAGGGGGGGGGGGTTGAAGTGGTAACAGAAAATAGTGGGAAGAGAGAGTATAAATAGGCGAAAACGAATCTTGATTATCAAAATGACGGACAGGTTTTAGACAGATCTAGATCGTAAAATAAAAAGGGCCCTACGTTCACATGTGTCAGGAATAGCCGTTGGATGAAACCAACTGGGAGGCCCACAAGCATCAACTATAGAACAAATAAACAGTGAGCACTGTCTGGATGTGGGCCCCACTTAATAGGGGCGTCCTAAATTAGTGCATGTGATTTGTGCCACGTCACTAATTACAGTTCAATTAAACCGTTGATTTTTTCGAATTAATTTTTAAAAAAAATAATTTACGCGTTCGGGGGGTCTTTTTTTTTTCCTTTAATCGTCTGGAAATGGACAGGTGAGACAGCTGGAACGGTAGTGTGGTAGGGTCAAGTTGGGAAAAGTGAAAAACCAATATGAGTATGCCACGTAAGGGATGAGCGGAAATGATTGTACCAATTGGTGGGAATGGATGAAATTATTAGTATTAAGCGTCACAGGCAACATTTGTGGGTCCCGTCCAAAAGTCATATAGGGTAACGTGACATACCATGTAGAAAACTCACTTTTTTCGGTGAAAATCTCTTGCTGGTACCTCTATGATAGAGATCTTATCAAATTAACCCTTCTATAATTAAATAGATTAATTTATTATGTACTATTAAAAATAACATAATTAACATTTATCTTTTAAAAAATGTCATTTACTTTTTAAAAGCTAATAATTGTAATGTTTTTATGATTTTGCAAATTAAATCTTTTGTTTAGTGTTGAATTGCATGAAAAAATAATAATTTTTATGCCATCTTTTATACAACGAATATTTATTTGATAATCAAGGGCGGAGAATGGGTTGCTAAGAATTGAACCCAAACTCTTATACTTATAATATAGTATTTTTATCACTAGGCCAAGAGATTTTTTTTTATGGTAAAAAGGGGCATTACAATGCTCTAAACATGCATTTTATTCATTAGAATGATCGGAATAGTCAGACATTAGAAGCTGCCTAACTTTAGAGCAAGTATTATCGATAACACGAATAACAACATCAAATTTATCACAATTTTTAGCTAGTCAGTCCGCAACGCCATTGTAGTATCTTCTCACTGGTTGTAGATAGCAATTCTCAAGTTTACGAAAAGCTCGAACTATTTCCTTAACAATAGCATCCTTGGATCCTCCATCCAAACATGCTTTGATCATCTGAGTCGCTACCAAACAATCGCTTTCGATAACCACATTCAAATGACCATGGAGAATCGCTCGCTGCAAACCATGGAGGATTGCCCACAGTTTTCGATGCTAAGGTCGAGCCACTGCCCACGAACCTTTGAAAACCAGCAACCCAAACACCTCTACGATGACGTAAAACTCCTGCAACAGTCGCCCATTCCTCCCCTCTACTTGCAGCACCATCACAATTAATTTTAATCCATCCAGGTTTTGGTGGTTGTCATCTGACCTCCTTAACAGTGACTATTTCATAAATGTTAATTCTATTAAAATTTAGGGTAAACTACATCACTAGTCACTAAAATATGGGTAAATTTTCATTTTGGTTACTTAATTAAAAATGTTACAATTCGATCATTGAACTATTCGAAAGTTTTCATTTAAGTAATTGAACTATTCAAATGTTTTTATTAAAGTTATTGGACTGAAAAGTTATTTTAAAAAAATTTTGTCAGCAAGCTCCAAGTGATGATTTGACAATCGATTAGATAGATCAATACTTATCGATGAGTATAAGGACATACTCTAGGTCCAAGTCGATCTAACGATAAGTGTCGGAGACAGAGAAAAAAATTGTTTGAATTTTGGTTTATAAATTTGTAACATCTAGAATTGTTTCATGAAAAAATTAAACTATAAAAGAGAAGGAGAAATAGAACTTTTGATCGGTATAGGCAATACGAATAGAAAAAGTCATACAACACCGATATTAATAGCATAGTGATTTAAATGAAAACTTCTGAATAATTTAATGACCAAATTGTAACTTTTTTAGTTAAGTGACTAAAATAAAAACTTACCTATAATTTAATATCTAATTAACTTTATTTTTAATAGTATAAGGACCGATGAATTTAATATTATTCTGACTTACTAAGTACTTTATTTTTTTCATTTTAGACATTTTGAAAAGTAAGTGTAATAATAAATTACTTATAATTATAAGAAATCGTATTTAGTTGTACTTACATATTAAAAATAGAAAACAAATTGGAAGTCTAATAATATCGTCTAATTTTCCAATTTTCAACCTCTCTCCTAAAAATTGGAACAAGTAATTGGATATTTCAACTGCACTTAAATATGGTCCATTAAAAACTTAAAACCACACACATATATATATATATATATATATATATATATATATATATATATATATATATATATATATATAAAACCAACTTAAAACCATTTTTATATCACGTCTACTTTTATCCAATAAATTTTTCAAGTTCTTAAATGAGAAGAAACACTTACTTGAACTCAGGGGAAAAACTAGAAATATTGTTTTAGGAATGATTGAAATTAAATTATAAATTTTATTATAGTAAAAATATAAATTTTAAAGGATTAAATAAAATTTTATTATTTTTAAGAGGGATCAAAGTATAATTTTACCTTTACTAATTTAAAATTTTAAAATTTTTAAAAAACCTTAAAAAATATTTTCATTTTAAAGGGATCAAAACCCTTATCAACCTGAGTTTGCTCTTTCTTAAACCAACTAAATCAACTTAAAATATAGATTTTTTATTGGGAATTGATTTGATTTGACGATGGAATTGGAATTCTATTTATTTTATTAAAAATTAAAATAAATGTTTTCATAAAAAATTCAAAATAAATGTTGAATTAATTTTTTTTGAATATATTAATGTGATTACATGATTGTATCTGTTCATACTTTTTTAATCTTTTGATAACACACATACCTTTAATAGTAATATAATATTTAATAGTTATATAACATATGTGAAACACTAGGTATTTATTTTAAAATGCATAACCATTCCATGTGATAGAGGCCATTCAGGGTTAAAAATAAGTAGCCATAGCTTTGTCAAGAATATTATTTTTACTAAAATTCGTGATCTGTATTCAATTTTTATGAGTTTATAGAATATGAATGATTAATTAGTAGATTCAAGTCGATAGATATTTTGAAAAATAAAAAATATATTATTTTTATTGACAATTACTATATATAGCTAAGGACCGGCAAAACAGCTTGATTTATTATTTTCTTTCCCAAATTTCTTCCTAAATTCATGTTTAATAATATTGCCATATATATTCTAAAAAAAAAACAAAAAACATTGCCATATATACATATACACTATTAAATAGACATTTGCTCAACCAAGTTGGATCCGATTCTTTAGCTGTCCCACTGTCTTTATTTTTATTTTTCTAAAAGGCGAAAGAAACAGACAAAGAGGAATTGAAGATTGTGAATCGAATTTTGTTATTTATTTACAACTAATCAACAATACGCTCTTTAATTTTGTCCCCTCACTTTATTAACTCTTTGCTTCCTTATTGTTAGAGTAAAGTTCCACTAACGCTTAAACTTCAAAACTTTTCTTCTTATTTTTCCTCTTTATGAATGCCTAACTGAAGCTTCTAAGTTTCAAGTTGTTGGAAAGGATAGAAGTTGATTTCTTTTTTTTTATAGGTCTTTGAGTTAAAAGTTTTAATTTTAATATTGTGGCGTTTTATTTGAATATCATTTAATTTAAATATGATTAGTTTCAAGTGGTACAATTGATTATAATTATAAAGATGAGGCATAAAATTTTAATTTTTAATATTCACATTTTTTTGTTAATTTGATATGTTTTTTTTAATCAAATTTGATATTTAATTTTTTAAAAAGAGTCAAACTGTTTTTTAATGAAAATTATGAATAAAACATTAATTTTTAACAATGTTGGTGTTGTAAGTTGTGTGACAACTCAAGTGTACTTTCAAAGACGAAATCAGGAAAAATTTTCTGGGACTGAAATTAAATTGTCTATATATTTATAATTCTTAAAAGATTAAATCAAATTTTTATTATTTTTAAGGGACAAAATGTAATTTTATTTTTATTAATTTAAAATTTTTAAAACTTTGAAGAGATAAAATGACAAAATTCCTATTTTAGGGAGAGAGGGGGGGGGTCGAGCCCCTATCAGCCCTTTTAATTTACTCTTTATACCCTTCACGTGAACATGACACTATTTATTTCATATGTCATGTTAACAAATAATTGAAAATTATAAAAAAAATTAAAAACTAAAAAAATATATATGTGAATTATGATTTGAGTTGATATGCTTAAAAAAATTAATGTTTTAATATTTTTCTATTAAAAAATAAAAAAATTCTCTTTTTAATTTTTTTTTTTTTTAAATTAGAGCAAAGATGTAAACATTTAAATTTAAATTATGTTAGTTTTATTGTTTTCCTACTCGAAAGAACATTTAACCTCCTGAAATCATTGACAAAAATCAAACGGAATAATAAAGTGTTGTTCAATCAAGTTATTCTCTTAACTTTGAGTCGTCATCAAAATTTCTTTTTTAAAATAAGAATTTGAAGGTCAATCACAACTACGGATACCCATTCAACTCGTATCGGGATATGTCCTGAAAATATACCTGTCGTGTAGTTATGGCATTTTCTATCTTTTCGAACATATCTCTTGGCATTTCCCATCTTCCAAAGCTGATGTTCAGAATTGGATATTTTGGGCCAACTTGGGGTTAAAATTTTCTAATGGGCCACAGTGTTTCAGAAATCATGAGGCCCGGTTTTAACTGGTTGCCCGTGTTTAATATTTTGGGCTAAGATGTCAGATCCACAACATATTCTTGAATTTTCATATTCAGGCCGACCAAGTAGTTTGGCATGCTTCCAAATTCTTTACGCCATACAACCGGTTGAATTTCAAATTTCTAAAATTAATATATTCTAATCATTAACTTATATATATATTTTTTAAATTACGTGATCAAAATTAAATTTATCAAGAGTCTGTTTGGAGTAAAGAATAGTTGAATGAAAATGGTTTTTTTTTTAGTTATAAATAATTGTAATTTCTTAAACGTGTTTGATTCAAAAAGTATAATTATATCATAATTACTTATGTTATATTTGGTAGCATAAATTGTAAGTACATAATTATATCATTTATATTTTTAAAAATATTAATTAATATATAAAAAATTATTATTTTGAAAAAATAATTTCTAAACAAGTAACAAAAATCAAAATCAAATCATCCTATGTGTCATGTTAATTTAAAAAGCAGTTGATAATATGATTATTAATAAAAATAGTAAGAAAATAAACATGATATGCAATTTTTCAAGATATTATTTTTCCATGAACTCTAAGATGTATGCATTATCTCAATTCTACTTATTATTGAAGTTATGAAATATGTCACATGTTGGTACTATCTAATTTTTTTTTTATAAAAAAAAAGTTTATAAATTGCCAAAAACTTTTATAATAATTCTTACTGATATAATAGATGTTGATAATAACAATAGAATGATCTCAAAATAAGAAAATAAGAACATACAGATTTAACGTGAAAAACCTTTTCAGGAAAACCATGAGTAGAGAAAAAGAAAATTCATTAATGTCGAAATTCGAATTATATAAGAGAAGTTTCAATTACATCTATTTAAAGATTGAAAACATTATTTTAATCAATGTCAAATAGATGAAATATAGTAAGGTTGAAAAACCTTATTCTAATCCTTGTCAAATAAAAAAAGTGTAATTTTATACGGATTTTACTTGTGTAGTATATACCGTACCACTGCATTTTTCTTTAACACAGACCTCCTAATTTTACCATTGTATTTTTTTTTAATAAGGATTTGAGTCACACAACTCTAACACTTATAAATAATATACTTTTCCCATAACTTTAGAAAGTTATATTTTATAAATAACTGATAATAAAAAAACTATTGCATTTTATATGATTAAGTATATTATTTTTATATATATATCATGGACATGTTCATATTTGATCATAACTTTTTCTAAATAAAAAATATTATAACACTTTTATCGCATGTAAATAATTTTTATAACAATTGTTTTGGCTATAACTTTATAAACTTTTTGGATTTAAATAATAATTTTTTTGTTATAATTTTTTAATATGCAAAAAAAAAAAATTTAATAGGTTTAAATATAAAATTCGCACCTGAATTTATTCATTTATCTCAAATTGATATTTAAATTTTTTTATCATATTTTTTTTGTAATGTTGTTAAATTCAAGATAGGTGATAAAATAAGATCGTGACTGATAGCATTAATGACATCATAATGATGTCATAATATAAAAAAATATTAAAAATTAATAAAAATATTTTTAAAATTTAAAAGTTTTTTCACGTTTCTCCCAATAAACTCAGCCAGTGCCTCACCACCATATCTCACTCTCCCTCTTAGGGTTCAGCAAAATCCTATTCGATTCGAAAGACTCGATAAAAAATTCAAATTTTGAATTAAATAGTTCGAGTTAATCAAGTTATTCTGATCAACTCGAATATTAATTATACAATTCGATTTATTTGAAAATTCGAATAAGAAAAGGCAAAACTATGTCGTTTTGATAAATATTTACCTTTTCTAAATTTAAAGCCAAAATTATTAAATTAAAAGGCAAAACTACGTCATTTTGATAATGTTTACCCATTAAGTTAAATGACAAAACCATTATATTGTTTATGTAGTTAAACAATCTTGTATTTCATCTACTAGTTAAATACTCAGTCAATGTAAATACAACATTGAGTATAAATAATATGATTCGTTACCAAAATAGGACATAAAAAACCTTAAGTACCAATCTAAGAGAGAACAAATTCAGGTATCAATTTTATATTTTAATCTTTAAAATATAATTTTTAGGATTTATAATATAAGATTTTTTTTTACTGTAATAATCTCAAACGCTCATACATGTTCATGCTTATAATATAATTTTTTATAATGTGTATAAATTTTTTTTTTTTAAATGTCAACCTTGCACATACACCTTCATCTCAAACCCGAGACCCTTAAGATGAACAACATCATCTTTTCCACTGAAGCCACTTGTTGGGTTCAACACTACTTAACAATTTTAAACTTCTATAGGAAAGATAATACATTTATAAATACTATTTACATTTTAACTCGTAGAAAATATAAGGAGTGATACATATAATATTTTCATAGACGAAACTCCTCAATGTTTCATTTATTATTTTAAAATTTTTACTATTTTTGGTAAAAGTATTGTTCTAATACATGATTTATAGCAATAATCTAATTTATTTGGTAATTAAGTTTTTTTTTTGAATTATAATAACACCGTAAAATTCAATTTTAAATTATTCATATGACATGTTTTGAATAAAAGAATTTTAAAAATAGAAAAATTTATTCTGAAATCTTATTTTTTTACTAATGTTTAATCATCCTTATAATTTCATGTTTAAATTTATACTAATTATTTTTATGTTAATCACAAATTAATTTAATATCAATGTAATAATTAATTTTTTCTTTATGTTAATACAATAAATAGCTAACTTAGGCATAATATATATTTTTTGTATCACTTATGTTTGTATTATCGTTCATGTTCAAGATTTGTGATTGTCCTTCCCAACAATGTAATATTCAAAATTCGAATATGCATTTTCCCTTAAATGTAGAACGTGCGTTACCACTGTATCCCACGTTTATTGGCTAATACATTTTATTTAACTCAAACACTGATTTAAAATACTAAACACTGGGTTAGAGTTTAATTAGTGGTGCTTGCAAAAAATGAAATTAAAAAGGATTTGAAAATGAACCCCATGTGATGGCCTGATGATCAAGGGATTTATTATCTCAGGTGTGATCTGGGTTCAAGACACAATAATTGCATTTGTTGTTCGGGCTTTACCTTATTATTGTAATTTAAAAAAAAAATTGAAAATCCAATGCTTATTTATCATTAGTCATGCATTTCACAACTTTTGATGTCCAAGTGAAAATCTTTTCCCTTTCTAACAAAGCTTTTTTCACTCAAGTTCGGCTTTCGCTTCCACGCTAAAGCCTGCCTGGAAACCAACGCTAAGCATGCATCTTTTTATTCAATATCGACACATGTCAAGATATGAACTAAACTCCCCAAATCTTAATTATAATCCTTAAATATCACAGTTAACATCATCCTAGGAAAGATTCATATTAGTCACATTCATTAATATATTAAACTATAAACTCTGTAGAGCTAATCATGCCATGCATTCCAGTGTATAGCCACAAGTTGCATATAATAGCAGCAACATGAACAATTAAAAAAACCAAAGAAGTAATTAACAATCATGGGTTTTCGTATTGGTAACAGGTTGCATATGGAAGCCGCATTTTCTTGAGACCAGTCCAGTTGTGCTTGCCTCCAGAATTTTGTGAGTTGAAAAAAGCACCTTTGTTTTTTATGAAAACAAGTACATTTGATTACTTTGATCTAAAGAGAATGAGATGCAGAAATGATTACTCAGTTTGAATGCTTTTGCAACTGAAGCTTTTTTAATAAAAAACCTATAAAATTGTTTAAACAGTTTGAAATTTGAATGCTCCATTTCTGAGTTAAGAGTGTGTTTGTGTTATCCAGAAGCTAGGTAGAAGAGTGTGGTCCATTGTCTATATTGTTGATAGCTGCCTTCTTAACTCTTTGATTGAATCATTTCCAACCTCCATTTTAGGTGAATGTATCAACTTTTGTTCATACGAGATCAGTAGCCATAAGAATATGAAATGAATTGAATTTATAGCCAGCATCCAATTCTGAGCCTTTTGACCCTTTTAATTTCCTTGCAGATTTCTTTTTTAAAGGTCATTTCTTTGCTCTTCTGATTTAAAACTTAGACACCAACTCAAAGCGCATGCATCATTGATTGAATGTGGTTTTTTTTAAAGGATACATGTCTTAATCAATGAAACTTGCAATTTTAAGCTTAAGATTTCAGACAATCACGAACCAATGGTACTGTTCCATAGATAAAATATTGCTTAACCTCTCTTTATGGGTTCCCTCTGTCTCTACCTTTTGCCGTCCTTTATATGAGTAGTCTTATTAGCAGTTTAGTTGCCTGTGTTGTTCTACTTTTTTTCATCCACCCGAGAGATCCAAGAAACTGATTGGGGCGCAGCTTTTTTGTGGCTCATCAATCAATCAATCTATTCGACCCTGAAACTCATCTCTTCACCACCCAAGATGCACTCAGAGCCACCATGCAGCAAGCTGAATTGTTTCTTCTGCACCATGAATGAGCCAGAACCTTCTGTAAGAAGAGCAAAACTCAGCCAGTGCTTCAAAGAGATGCCTCTCAGAGATGATCAGGAACATGTGTTGGTCTTGAGTGGGCTGTGGAACATTTCCATGGCACAACCTGATGATCCAGAGTTTCCTTCACTTGGTATATTTGAATGCATGGCCAAACTGATCCATAGAGGCATCACTGATCAAAACTGGCTTCTTAGAGGTCAGAACATTTTCATCCCCTACTATGCTGCTCATGTTATTGGTTCATATACAATGGACAATCCTCAATTTGCAGAAAAAGCTGTTAAATCAGGTGTGGTTTTGCCATTAATGGAGCTTTTGAGAGGTAAGATGAGTTGGGTTGAACAAAGAGTTGCAGTTAGGGCACTGGGTCACTTGGCAAGCCATGAAAAAACCTTTCAAGCTGTTGTTGTACATGAAGTGGAGATCGTAAGTCTGGCAATGGAGATAGCTAGCAATTGCCTTGAAGTTGTGTACAAGGAGTTTGTTGGAATAAAAGCGAGGAAGAGACCCAAATACCATTGTGATTTGCTTACAAGAGGAGTTGGAGAGTTTGAGTTGCAGTCAAGGAAAGCTGAGGAATGGGCCAGTCAGCTTCAGTGTTGGTCACTTTATCTGCTGAATTGCTTTGCAAGCAAAGAGAGATGTCTCAACCTGATCTGCAACACTGAGTTTTTGAACAATTTGTGTGGAATGTGGGGTGGATTAGTCAACCTCACATCTCCTGCAGGGATTGGATTACTTAGAACTCTTTGTTCCTCAAAAACAGGAAGGGAAAATGTAGCAAATTCAAGACAAGCAATGGAGAGCCTTTGCAATGTTTCAAGATCTTCAGATGACTGGCAAAACATGGCCATTGATTGTCTTTTGTTGCTTCTCAAAGACCCAGAGACAAGATATGGTGTTATTGACATTGCAGCATCGTCTCTTGTTGATTTAGTTGAACTTAGAAACCTTGGAGAAAGCAAAATGGTGGGGGAAACAATAAGTCAGACATTGTTGCAAGATTACTACAAAATCAAATATGGGTTTTTGAAGCTGAAGAGCCAGGAAGCTGAGAAAGCATTAGAAGAATTATGGGATTTGAGAGTTGAGAACATCAAAAGAGACAAACTAATGTCTGAACAAGACATGAAAGAGAGACAAGTACTTGTAGGGAAGTTGAAAAAACAAGGCAACCAAAAGTTTTGGTCTGGTAAAATTGAGAAAGCTTGCAAGATTTATTCCAAGGCCTTGGAATTGTGTCCATTAAACTTTAGAAAAGAGAGAATCGTTCTTTACAGTAACAGAGCACAGTGTTATCTGCTACTGAAAAACCCAGCAGCCGCCATTAGTGACACAACTAGAGCTTTGTGCTTATCAGGTACGGTGAGTCCCCACAGTAAAAGCTTGTGGAGAAGGTCACAAGCCTATGACATGAAAGGATTTGCCAAAGAGAGCTTGATGGACTGCTTAATGTTCATCAACAGCCGCATAAAGTCAGAGCATACGAAACGTGTCAGGATCCCCTACTACTCAGCAAGGATGATCAACAAGCAGATGAGCGCCACGTGGCTATTTGCAAATGCCAAGTCAAAACTTTGCATCAAAAAGGAGAAAACTCTAGATGAATATGAATCCAAAGGAAAATACCAGCTGCAGGAAATGATGGATGCTAAAAACATGGGTTTCCCAGGTAAGCCTATGATGTGAACCATCCAATAACATGCAATGGGAATTCAATTGATTTTACTGTAAATCCTTTTGCTTGACTAAGAAATGAGAATGGCTTGTTGATATATGTGTTTTATTCCCCTCCCAAATTCCACTTGTCTTTATTTAGATATGCCAACCATAGTAGAAGACCCTAAAGCTGAAAAGAGATGGAAGAAAAGATAGAAAAAGCAGGTGGGAGAAGAAAAGGCATAATCAATATCAATATTAGGGCTGGAGTAAGAGATAATCAAGGATCAATATAAACTGACCACTCAGAACTCTAAGCAAAGAATTGATGGTAAGATTGTTAGAAAGGTTGCAATTGATATGAAGCCTAGCTATGGGGAAAGCTATCCTGCATGAGTAGCTTTACAAGCATTTTAGCTATTACACCAATTGTTTACAGGGTGTATGATATAATTTTACTTAGAGCTTCTGAATAGTAAGATTTGAGTCGATGTAAATTTGTCAACCCATAGAAAAAACAGGTACATGTGAGAAACCCCAAATGGTTTAACTTTGCCAATTGTCAAACTTGTATTCTTCAATGTTTTTATGTGGTTTACAGGCAGCTTTTACAACGGTAGAGAGGAAGCCACAAGAACAGTAACTTGAGTTCTGTCCCTTTTTAGGTTTACAGCCATAGGATCCCTCTTTTTAGGAACAACATTTTCATTATTTCCTAAACCAATAATAAGGGTAGAACATAGGGGACAGATATAAATGATCAGTAGATAATGCATTTTGAATTATGCTCTCTCTTTAACCATCCATATATTATATTATATTATCTTTCCTTGCCTACCTCCTTTTATGAGAAGCATAAATACTATCTGATTCTTACCCTCTCAATCATTAATCAAAGATGATTTCAAATATATAAATATTGTGATTTTTCTTATTTTTATCAAAATATTGTTGTTTTTAGATTATTTCTTATAATTTGTTTTTATTTCAACCTCGACATTTATAGGTTTATAGGTATTGAGAACTTAGATTTTTAATTCGGAACATTTTTAAAATATTTATAATGTTTCAATAGTTATAACTGAAAAGTTACAAGTGATTCAAAAAATAATGTCACTTGATAATTAAGCAAGAGTTGTCATTATTCACAGTGATCAGTTATGTCTCTTGTCACCAAAAGTCATATCACTTAATTAATAACAAAGGGGGTATTAACTTGAATAATTATGTTTGTGGTTAAATATATAACTATCCGTTTGGGTAGTTATGTCCTTATGAAGAGACATGAGACCTTTTATAAATGGTAAAGGAATTTCATTTGTTGAATATGTTAAATTATTCAAAAGATTAGAAAGTATAATCTTGATTTTGTTATAAAACTCATACTGAATACAGATACAATGCACAACTTATATAACAATAGCATAAGCAGTTAATGAAGCTAACTAACTCAGCTAATGACTAACCAACACTAACTGATAACTGACATTACAGTTTATTCTGTTATTCTCCCGGTTTCTTTAACTTGTTGAATACTTGACTGCTCATGCCCACTGTCTAATGGTAACACACGAAATGCTGCACGAAAATGAACAAATTACCTTGGAGTCAAAGGCTTTGTAAGGACATCAGCCACCTGCTTATTAGAGGGAGCAAAGTTAACTTGCAGACTTCCATCCAGCACTCTCTCTCTAACAAAATGATGGTCGATCTCGACATGCTTTATTCGAGCATGATGGATTGGATTTGCTGCCATAGAAATAGTAAAGGTGTTTTCACACCACACAACTGGTGATTTCTAAAACACAACACCTATCTCTAGCAATAATTGTTTAACCTAAAGTAACTCTAACACACAATTAGCCAAGCTCCGATATTCTGCTTCAAAAGATGATCGTGACACAACATGCTATTTCTTTGAACACCAAGCAACCAAGTTTGATCCAAGAAAAACGTAGTATCCTAACATTGAGCGCCTGTCCTCTGCTGATGATGCCCAGTCAGTATAAAAAAAATACAGATAGTTTAGTATCACCCTGCATAAAAAAACAAGCTATGCTGCATAGTGCCTTGAAGATACCTCAAGACTCTTTTAACTACTCTCCAATATGTGTCTTGTGGAGCATTCATGAACTGGCTCAGCTTGTTGACATAAAATGAAATGTCTGGTCTTATAATACAAACATACTGTAGTGTGCTTAGGATGCTTCGATAAAGATGAACATCCTTAAATGGACTGCCACCTATTGCCACTAACTTTGGTGTGCCCACCATAGACGTAGGACTTGTTGCAAAATCTGTTATAGTAGCCTTTTGAAGCAGTTCAACAATATACTTCTTTTGACTTAGAAAAACACCTTTAGTTGTGTGTTGTGCTTCAATACCCAAGAAATAGTGTAGCTCACCCATATCCTTGAGGGCAAACTTGCTATACAGTTGCTGTATCACTTTAGTAACTTCAGTAGGTGAGTCCCCAATAAGAATTATATCATCAATATAAGCCATGAGATATATGGAATACCCTTCACTCATACGAATAAACAAGGAGGAATTAGCTTTGGAAGGTGTAAAATGTAATTGATCGACTAAGTATCTTTTAAGTGTATGAAACCAAGCCCTTGGTGCCTGCCTTAGACCATACAGGGCCTTATTTAACCTGCACACCAGCTTCTTTCCATTGTCTCCCAATGCCTCAAAGCCTGGTGGCTTCTCTATATATATTTCTTCTTCTAAAGCACCATTAAGAAAGGCATTATTGACATAAACCTGCCTTAAGGGCCAATCTTCATGACAGCAACAAACAAACACCACCCTCATAGTAGTAGCTCGAACTACAGGACTGAAAGTATCATAGAAATTTGAGTCAGCATGTTGAGAATAACCCTTAGCAACCAATCGAGCCTTGTATCTTTCTACTTTACCATCAAGCCTTCTCTTCACTTTGAAAAGCCATTTACAACCTACTAGCTTCTTGGATACAATACAAGCAGAGGACATAAACTCTATGTTCCATTTTTATGCAAGGCATTCAGCTCATCTTTCACAACTGCACTCCGTTGTTCAGACTTCATAGCTTCATGAATATCAACAGGCTTTGTATTTAACAAATTGACTACCTTACCAAGGTAAACTTTGGGTTTAAAAGTGCCTACCTTACTCCTGGTGACCATGGGATGGTTGTTGACTAGACTCGGATTAGGTGGTTGTGGTGTAGGTAAAGTTGAGTGACTGAAATTGGATCCTGTTGACATGACACTTGGCAGATTTGAAAGACTTGGTATATATGTAGGTGACTGCACCAAATTGTTGTGAGAATTAGATGACTATATAGGTGTCTATGTAGATGACTGTGTAGAAAATTATGCAGGTGACTGAGTAGGTGAGGTCATATTATTTGTGTGATTAGGGTGAGAAAATACAATCAGCTTTGAGTTTGTGGCTTGACAGGTATGAGGAGGTACAGTAATTGGTTTAAGCAAAACTTGGAAAGGGAAGGTATGCTCATGAAAGGTGACATGTCTTGACACAGATTTTTCCTGTGTGGTCTCTACATTTGTACCCTTTATGCTGTGGAGAGTATCCTAAGAAGGTGTAGGGAATAGATCGAAATTGAAGTTTATGTTTATTGTAGGGCTTGAGATTAGGGAAACACAGATAACCAAATGTTCTTAAAGCTATATAATTTGGTTTTTCCTTAAACAACAATTCATAGGGTGACTTTATTCCTAAAGGAAAATAAGGTAACCTATTTATCAAATATACTGCACTGCAGAAGGCTTCATTCCAGAAAGACAAACACATTGATGCATAAACCAGCATAGAAAGCCCACACTCCATAATATGTCTATTTTTCCTCTTAACTAGACCATTTTGCTCAGATGTGTAGGGACAAGTAAGCCTATGAGCAATCCTCTTTTATGACATATAAATCCTTAAAGCCTGATATTCTCCCTCACCATCAGATTGAAGCACATTAAGTTTGCATTCAAGTGCCCTTTTAGCTTGAGCAAGGAACTAAGAAAACACAACTGCCACATTTGATTTCGTTTTTAGAAAATAGATCCTTGTATAACGTGAGTAAGCATCAATAAAGGCAACAAAATACAAAACACCATTTGAATATATTGGTGCAGAACCCAAACATCAGTTGCAACCAACTGTAATAGTGCAGTGTAATTGGTTTCAAAAGAAGGAAATGAAAGCTTATGTTCTTTCCCAAGATGATAAGAAACACAACAAAGAGTAGTTTTATTATCATAAAAGGACAAATTACAATGATGCAAATCTTTCTTCAAAGTAGCTAAACAAGGATGTCCTAGCCTAGAATGCCAAACATGTAAGGGAATAGACTTACTTGGAACATGACACTGAGAAGAATCATCAACAGTTTCTTGATGACACTTCCTAGGTGCAACCCGTAGAGACTATTGTGCACATTCTCATGTAGAAGAACCTCTTTGTTTTTTAAGTCTCGAACCAGATAATATGTAAGATAAAACTCAAAGAACACTTGATTATTCTTCGAAAATTTTGAAACAGACATTAAATTCTTGGTTATTTTAGGCACAAGCGGCAAGGATTTCATAATCAAAGATCTTGACTTTGTAGCAATAGAAGATTGTCCAGTATAAAGAATAAGAAGTGTTGTACCATTGCCTACAAGCACCTTGCCTAGCCCAGTGTAGGAAGTGCCTTTTGCCATTGCACCTGCTAAGTTGGTCAAGTGTGAGTTGCCCCAAAATTAGGGTTCCAAGAATTATCTCCTAGAGTATCTAGTGTAGTAATGTATGCTTGTGGTGTTGACCTTATATGTTGAGCACCAGCATGAACAGTATTTGACCAAACCCAACCACCTTGAACAACACCTACAGGAGAGACATGAGTGGGAAATGAAGAACCAGCACCAACCACAACCATATTCACAGAAAGAGGTCTGTAACTAGCACTCTTATAGGAAGTTTCAAATCTATGAAAACACCGATCAACTAGATGGCCAGTTTTGCCACACAGCTGGCACTGAAACCGAGTGTTAAATGATCACCCATGACCACAACCACGTTTACATCTAGAAGAAGAATTAGGATGATATGCAGGTAAAGCACTAGGCTGATCTTGCTGATGCGTAATCAAATTAGCAGAACTAGACACATCCACCATAGTTACCTATTGCCTTGCTTCAGCATCAAAAAGCATTGTTGTTATACCTTGAACACCATAGGATACTGGACTAGTAATTATGACTGTTATAATGGCTTTAAACTTAGTCGACAAACCATTCAAGATGGCAGTGACATGCTCATGTTCACTAATTATTTCACCACAACTCGCAAGATTATCACAATAACTCTTTATTTTCATCAAGAATTCCTTCATGGACATATTTCCCTTTTTTTAAGAATGTAAAGCTTGTCTAAAGAATATTAAACGCGAAGTAGTTTTACTTACATACACAGTAGCCAATGTATTCCAAATTAAGGCACTCAAATCCATACTAATCAAATGCGGTAGCACACCTTGACTGACAGATGACAACAACCAAAAAGCAAGAGCACTGTCCTGCTGCTTATACACAACAAATTCAGGATTATCTTGCACCATTCCATTAACACCAGTAACCGTAGTTAGAGGAGGAGGAGCCCTGCCATCAAGAAACCTTTGAAGCTTGTGTGTCTTGATGGTAAGGAGCACCTGTTGCTTCCATAGCAAATAGTTTGAATCATTAAGAAGTATTGTCAACTTCTTCGTCGAGAAAAACCTGCTATCCAAATCCCCATCACTTGCACCAATTGTCATTGCTGGTACCGTCGTCAAAGGGACAGAAGAGTCAGAAGACACCATATTTAACCCACAAACCCTTAGAATCTTGAAACAAAAACGTTTTGGCAATCTAATACCATTTTAGATTATTCAAAAGATTAGAAAGTATAATCTTGATTTTGTTATAAAACTCATACTGAATACAGATACAATGCTCAGCTTATATAACAATAGCATGAGCAGTTAATGAAGCTAACTAACTCAACTAATGACTAACCAACACTAATTGATAACTGACATTACAATTTATTCTGTTAGAATACACCCAGAAACATAGAAAAAAAATTTCTTTTTGATCTCTCACCAAATTTTATATTCTTAGATTGTTCTATTAAGAATTACTTCAGAAAATCTATATAGAAATTGATATCCTTGTTATGCTCCGTTCAATGCTCAATGGATTGTTTCCGTCAGTGCAAAATGTAGACAGTCATTAGGCTTCATTATATTCTTGAGGTTTATTTATCAGTAACTCTTTTGCACATCATATAGACGTGGGGGTGAATAAAACCTTAAAAAAGTGACATTACTACACGCCTTAAAGCCTTCATTAATTGCCCATAAGTTTATTTTTAGCCCCACGCACCAATAATTTTAAGGTTCCATTTTCGTAATTTATGGATATGGATATCGACATTTATGGTTGCATAAAGATCAGTGATCTTGTCAAATTTTGATTTAGAAAATTCTTTCTCGCAAGAAAAGGATGTCAATTTTTTTGTTTTACACTTATTGCATAATTAGATTTCAATTGTTATGTGTTTATGGAATTGCATTATGCAAAAGATGTGAGTGTTTCATGCATTAATTACTTGACAAAAAAAATCAAATGCTAGTTTATTGTATGCATGACTTTTTGAGATGCATGATTCTGATTATTATAAAATTATATAATATATATTAGGCTTAATATAACATTTAATACTTGAACTTGACACTTTTTCCTAATTTGGTATCTAAACTTTTTTTTTTGGTCCAATTTGGTACTCAAACTTGACACTGTTTCCTAATTTGATACCTAAACTTAACACTTTTTTTAAGTTGGTACTTAAACTTTTTGGGGTCTAATTTGTTATCTGAACTTGACTTTTTTTTTTCCTAATTTGGTACCTAATCTTTTTTTTTTAATATTAATTCGTTAAGCATAGCTCAATACCTATTTTTAATATTAATTTCTCTAAAACTGACAATATTTTTGTAGCATAACAAAAAAATTTCCAACAACGTTGTTGTTTTGCGTAATTTTTATAACATTTAATAAATTTAGGTACCAAATTGAATTTAAAAAAAGCTTAGGTACCAAATTAGAAAAAATACCAAGTTTGGGTACTAAATTGAGTCCAAAAAAAGTTTAGGTACCAAATTAAGAAAAAGTGTCAAGTTCAAATAAAAAAAAGTTTAGGTCTTAAATAAGGAAAAAGTGTGTACCAAATGTTATATTAAGCTTATATATTATATATCATGTAAGAAAGAAAGAAGATGGAATGAAAATGAACGTTTGAGAAAGGATCTATTAATGGATTGAAAAGTTACTTTCATTTTGAATGGTGATGACATTGATCAAAAATTAGTTGAACATGCTTCTATTCAACAAAAGCACTATGACCATTTGGATGAGCCTTCCCAAATCGAAAAGTTGCATCACTAGGTCTAACAAATACTTTTAAAAGGTTGGATGAGTGATTTATTGAACCAGAAAGTGCAACTTAAAAAGTGGTGTATTTTTAAAGAATCACTTGGATGCTTTATAAATAGAAAATAAGTTAGGAGAATTGAAATATAACTCGTTCCATCTAATTTGTGAGTGAAACTCTTATTCTTTCTTTTTCTTGATATATATTTAACTTGATATATGAAATTATTTGTTTATTCAAATCATGATATTAGTAACTAGCATTTGGATGATATTGATGAGACATTATTTTTATTGCTAAAAATAAAAGTTTACAGATGATTATATAATATAAATAATTTTGATTGTTGTTTTTGCTAAATAACCATAAGCCAAATGTTAAAATTGAGCGTCTACAATGAAAAAATATTGCAAAGAAATCGAAAGAGAAAAGAACACACAGTTTTACGTGGAAACCCTTTCGAGGAAAAGCCACATGCAAATGAAAAAAAAATTCACTAATGTCGAATTCAAATAATACAAAAAGAGTTTAGATTGCGTTTATTTTTAGGTTGAAAAACTTTATTCTAATCAATGTCTAATAGAAATAATATAGTAAGGTTGAAACACCTTATTCTAATCAATATCAAATACAAGTGTACTTCTATAAGATTTCACTTGTGCACACTGTATTTCGGCCCTCGGGTTTTGCCCCCACAGATGCTCTTATCTTATCACTTGTATTTTAGTTCTGTAACAAGAATTTGAGTCACACGACAATAACCATATATTTTTTCGATCACTATTTGTGGGGCCCTCTAAAGTGCCAATATAGAAAAACCATAACTACAGACCTAAATGAATATCCTGACTAAATGAAGTTTGTCAGTAGATGGAGTAACATCCCATGCATAAAATAGCTAGACTTCTAGACATCAACATTCTTTGATCATGTAGAGCATGTTGATCCAGATCTTCAGCATTTCCCATTAGTAGCCAACGACCCCTCGATTGGTGTTGTCAACCACGTCAACTTCACTTGACAGCCTTCCACATCTTTCTCATTATCAAGAATTCTACCAACGATGTTATAAAACTAGCCACAGATCAAATAAACATTCTCCGGTTACCGCTTTTTCTTCGACTAGAAGGCCTGTAAATAGAGTTACATTTTCCAGTATTATAATCACTTTGTTGTAAGAAAAATAAAAAGTATGCATCTCTGGTCTCCCTCTTTCAACTAAGGTAATAAGCAGTGGAAGTGGGCATTTGAGATGACACATAAATTAGTTGTCTTTACGCATTCTATAATTCGATTGTGTTATAGGGGTTTTCAAACTCATTATGTCAAGCTCGAACAGTTGATATTTATCCCATTAATAATTGTGAAAGGAACTAATATTTACTTTTTTTAACAATATAATACTAAGATTTAATAATAACAAAAATATCGTGCCATTTTATTGTCCATAGAATTCTGGGTCTAGTGCTCAGGAATAAGATAGAAGAGTTTGAGATTTAGGATATTTAGGAGAGGAGAGAAAATGGGATTGGGTTTTAGTGTAAAAAGAAAAGAAGAGGAGGGTTTTTTTTAAGAATGTGTAGGTTTAAACTACTAAAGTTAATTTTAGGTATAAACATCCCTTTTAATTAAATTCAAGTGATTAGGCTTATAGACAATTAAATATTGAATTAATGTTTTTATTTGACCTTGATATTCACGGATGATAAGATCTTCTGGATATATTTTAAAGGGCATAAATCCCAAATAAGAATTAAAAAAAAAAAAGATCTCGACACCCATAAGTATCATATACCTATAAGAAAAACATATTTGGATAAATAATCTCAAAACCACATCATTTCGGGAAAAAAATACCACGGGAATTATATAAAAATTTCAAAGATGCATGTCTAAAGACAAGGAAAAAGAAGAAGAAAAGTGTATCTGTTGGATGATAAATTGGCTAAGCCATAAATTTATATTTTTATTTATCTTTAGAGCCCGCCAATTAATCCGGCTATTACCCACATGCAAAAGAGGGATTTGACATGCAGATTAAGACCGGGACTAATACAAAATACATTAAAAAAATTTAAAAAAAAAACTCATAGAAGGAAATTCTGTGGCATTGACAAATCTTACTTAAAAGAAGACTTAAGAAAAATATTTGGTATTAACAAATCTAATCCTACCTAACCCACTAATCTAATCTATGATATTTAATTATCTAATTGCAAGTAAAATATTGCGTAAATTAAAGGACACCGACCAAAAAGTAGGACAAAGTCTGTAAACACATTAGCAAGAGGATCTAAAACAAATTCGGAGTTGACAAAACAGCAGAACCACCATCCCGTGGAGAATCACCTAGAAACAATGACCAGCAGCCAATAATTGTTTACCTTTTCAAAGCAGTGAAATTATTGTTTATTAGGTACTAAATCTATTTATAGATTCAGAGAAGATGAAATGAACAAGACCACCTAATCATAGGGAATTGTAGACGTAAAAGCTAGGGAAATAATAATAATAGTAAATAATCTGTTTGTTTTCTGAGGAAAAGGTGGTAAGGAATTTGTATTGTACTAGAAAATCAAGTAATTTGTTTCGAACCAATATGCCTATCCAACATGTAAGAAAAGCCAAGTTTGTTCGATCAAAAGAAATGGATAATTGCATTATAATATAATGCTGTACAACACGTTAAATATACAACACATAGTTGTGTTTACAACAGCTCAAGACACTGTAGAAAACAAAGAAATCTGGCCTTCCAACTGATCACAGCCGTGCAGGGAAAATAATCCACTCCCATAAAATAGCAACTGCAGATAATACATTTGCGCTGGCAGTAATTCTGTAACAAAGTTTATACTGGAAAAGTTAGTTTACGATTGAAGAGAGCTGGTAAGAACAATGCGAGTTAGTTTACGATTGAAGAGAGCTGGTAAGAACAATGCGAGTTAGTTTACGATTGAAGAGAGCTGGTAAGAACAATGCGTACAATTATACAGCATAAGGAAAAAATGAAAAAAAAAATACCAACATGAGATGAATATATACACACATAACACGACCATGGTAGCCATGGTGTGTCACCTACCTGTCAAATCAAAGTTTATTTCAAATGCATAATTATAGAATGATATTCACTTCAAATTATTGAACTACACTTGTCTAAGCTCATGATTCCACACTTAAAAAAACAATCATGGCTTTTTAAATCTGCCATTTAAGAAGATAAAGTTTTAGGGGATGCCAAAATGACAAGAGAACAGGACAAAATTTATAAATTTACAACTACTTGAGAGATGTGACCCACCTGTTTAAGTTAAGAAGAAGAATTCAATCATCATATGAACTGAGAGCGGCAACAACCGATCCCGTCGTTGCAAAAGTTGAGGCTACATCAGGATAATCTTTCCACGATGACGAAATCTTTAGGGATGGATACAGCCAACTCTTAACAGAATCCATGAAGGAGTTAGGATCGAAGTTGAGAATGGCTTCCCAATCAACCTGCACACCTTCTGGAAGGTTGCCCGAGAACTCCATATTAGCAGCTAGAAACAATCCAAGCAAAACAACAAAGCCAACCACTGCAGTGCCCCTTGAGAGTGGCATAAAATTGTACCTGAAAAGCAATCAAGTATTATTTGCACTGAAAATCTTGAATTCGTTCAAACATGTGCAGTCTGATGCCATGTCATACCAGTAATATGTCATTCTTAAAATAGCTTCTCTCACACTTTCGAGGGCATTGAAATCAGTGGACCCATAAGTTTCTCCGCAGTAAGCATTGCAAATGGCCTGCAAATCCATAAGTTAGTAAATTCAAATGTCACAATCAATCAGAAAACAGAAGATAGAGAAAATATAATAGTTAAAAAGTATATGTTAAGACAGGCAAGAGCTGTTGATAAAAAAAGGTGTCAGAAGCTAATTAGAATTTGCTGGTTCCAGCATTTTATCTAGTTTTCACAGCATTAAGAAAACAGATTAATCTACACAGCAAATAAGAACCCAGAAGATGCTGCAACTCATTTTCATGCAATTCAGCAGCGAGTCGTAGTATATTTAGGTGCATTTATATAGCTGCTAAAATTGAAAGCCAGAAAGAAATTATCTCAGATAGCCAGAGCAAACATGGAAGAGGAACGACATTTAGGCAAAGAAGAGCATTGATAGACTAAGCCTGGCAAATAATTGTTGACAATTGACTCATGTTTGAAATAAGAGCAACTTACTTCCCATGCCATTGTCATTTCAGCATCAAATGCCTCCCATCTGGAAGGTGTGCAAGGTGTTCTGATTGCAAAGTCATATCCACGCTGTTGTCCCCTGTCAGAATAATTGAATGCTTTTTAACCACAAGAGTTACTTAGAAAAGAAAAAGAAGCTCTAATAAATATTTTTTTTTTTCTTTTTAGAAAAAAGAAAGAATTTGTCTCAAACTTACATTTTCACCAAGGTAATTCTAGTTCCTTCAAGCTGCTTCCTGAAATAATGAATAAGCCAGCATTATGTCAAAACTAGGTCATGAAAAGAAACATTAGATTCAAAGAGATCATCCTTCTTAGTTCTTGGAAGTTGTACCCCTCAAAAGCTGTGCTGTTGCACCAGGTAGCCAACCAGAAATCCTCACCCACAAGTTCGTAAAGATCATCACAAGATTTGGCATGCTCAATCTGAAAATTGCAGGTTAATATTTCTACATACATGAAGTTTTCACATACAAAGGCAGATATTTCATAAACTATTTCCACTTCAAAATCAGCCAAAACATGATTTCAGGTATTGATCGGTATGAATAAGGATAGAACTAGACAAGGATGGAAAAAAGGCATCAAACCTAATAATGGATACTTTTCATAACCACTTCCCTATTTGTTAGCTTAATCATGAGATTAGAACACCTTTTCACCCTAAGTTCTTTCAATCCTCCATACCAAGCAAAGCCTAAAACTCATACTGTGCAAATGACTCCATTAGAAAAAAAATGTCAAAAGAATTTTGAAGAATTCTTAGGCTTCGGACATTTAAAAGACCTGAAATACAGAATACTGAGACTTATTCTAATTTCTAAATAAGATTACTGAGAATATCATTAATCACAAGAATACATTTTTATTTCTTTAATTTTTGCTTCTTTATCCACCGTCAAGGACTGAACATTACAAACTGTAAATCAGTCTGCCTTTCGTATTAAAATTTAGATTGTTCCAGGTAAAACAGATCATTACTGAAATTGCAAGAAATGTTATGTACTGCAAAAGGTGAAGGCAAAATGTTATACAAGGTCTAAGCACTCAGAGAACTTACATTTTCCAACTTCCCCTCTTTGGATAGATCAATAGGTTCATCAGACTTATTGTGCACAAAAAGTTTATCCCTCATAATCATCTTTGTTATATCTAATGTTCTGCAATATAACAAAATAATGTGAATTTGTAGAAGTCCTGTTGTTAACAAATCAAATAGATATTTACCTTTCATAATTTGGGAAATAGCGGACAACTTTTGCTTGTCCAAGGATCATTGGTGTGTGAGAACCAAACCCAGAGTTGAACTCTTCACTGAAAAAAAGCAAAAAAATAAAGGAGCGGAAGTTCAGTAAACAATCATATATATTAGTGTGAAAGTCCTCAGGAAAAATTGAATCTATTCAAAATGCTGATTTGATTCATCCTAGATGTCCCAGGGTCTCCGACATCACATAATATCTTTAGAAGGTTTATATAGAGAATTTGATATCTATGATCCTATGAGTAGATCTATGACATTTTCTCCAAATTGAATCCAACCTATTCAGCAATAAATGAAGAATTCAGTTACAGACTTACAATAATTGTATGACCTACTTATTGTACTCAGTTGGGATGAAAACCAACATAAAACAATGGAACAATCAATAAAAACACACTTGAGGCACCAATGGCCTTAAGATTTTATCCAAAAAAAAAAGAAACTTAACGAGATAGTTGAGAAATTTGTAGATGTCAGGTTCAAATCCATATATATAGATAATACAAGACATGTTAACAAATAATAAGGTAACCATTAAAAGTTTAAACATCTTGGTAAAAGTGTAGACAATAAGGTTAAAGATTGCAGACCTCAACTTGTTAACCCACACAACTGGATCACAAGGCTCAGAAATTTGTCTCCATTTGACAGCCAAAGAATAAACATCTTGCCATGACATCATAGGGCGACTAGAAGATCTGTCTTCCCCACTGCCATATGAAGCTGATGTTTCTGAGGAACTGCTTGTACTACAACCAGCACCACCTCTGTTCTGGCTAGCCAAACTGATTCTTTCCTTTCTTCGGTGCCTCTTACCACTTTTTGAGCTTCTATTAGAATGCTTCCAATCCGCTTGCAAAGAACGCCATGTTTTTGACACCTTCTGTGCAATTTCAATGGCCGCTAATCCAGCCATACGGTGCTGGCACATAACACGTGATGAAAAGAAGATAGATAAACAAAGACGCAGGGAGAAAAAAGAGGATTTAACAAAGGGCAATCATTGAAAATGGTCTAATTATTCTCAAGAGTAAGCACCTGACGCCTATTGGGTAAGAAACCACGACAGTCATATTGGATTTTCTTGCCAATTAAGTCAGCAGCTAGTAGAAGAGCAGTTTTATGCTTTGTAATAGCAATATCTTGCTTTCTAAGCTTTCCCTTCTTCAGCGAATCACGCAGCGGAGGCTGTCTGAAAACCTTTTCACATACATTCTTGGGGTGCAATCTTTTGCACCAGTACTCCTACATAAGAATGAATATAAGAAACAAAAAGGCCAAAAGAAAAAAAAAAGTACCAAGAAAACAATTTGCTTTATTATATCTTTAACATGGAGAACTAGTTTGTTTCACAAAACTACCATAAATCTCAAATGATGGAAAACTGAAGGCATTGAAGAGAAAAATATAAATTTCACTTGCATGCTTAAACGAAAAAGAAAAAGCAGTCTTACAGCAAAAGAGATACACTAGTAAACCCAAAAGAGAACACAAACAACAAAAGCACACACGCAATAGGAAGCTTCAAGTTTAATATGGTTATCACTAGGAATTATTACCTTGAACAGTGGATCTATATCTCCATCAATATCAAACCAAGAAAACTCACTGTTGACTTTGGAAGCTGTATATAAAGCAATCTCTTTCTGCAAATGAAGAGTTTCGAATTCAGAGACCCTATCAGATGACTATTGCCTAACAAGATGATCAATAAGACAGCCCATGAAACTATGAACTATGCTTTGTTGAGCATATTCTTCAAAATAATATGTATCACAAGCCCAAAACACAAGAAGAACAAGATTTCCAAAAGCACATTTTAAGAGAGATGTAATTCCATTTTTTAATATCATCAAACACAAAAAGGTAATATCATGAAATAATTTCACTCAAAACAAATGTGAAAAGTAGCATGCATATGGAATGACAGTTCGTAAAATGAAATGAAAACCAGAGTATGCCTTAAATTGAAGGACATGTAACCATGGAATGCACTTGGGAGCAAAAGGCGTACACCCTAATCTAGCCACCTCAAATTGAGAGGCAGACAGTGTCTTTTGCTGCATTACACCAAAATCTTTGGGCCTAGACACACACCACAAGTGTAAAAACTAAAACAGCCAAAAAGTCTAGAGAGGAAAAGAACTGGGGGCAATAAAAGCCATCTACAAAATATATAGAGCAAAGCAAACCCAAAAAATATATGCAAATGCCACATTTTTTTAATATTCAAGTAACAAGAACAACATCCAGATTCAACAGATATCTAGGATCAAGTTTGAGGTAAAACTATATTAGCTGAAAGATAGTACTAGTGACAAGTGAACAAATGAAAGAAATGGACGTGAGAGTAACATGCTAACAATTGCATCACTGAAAACAAATATATGGTTAAAAGTACTCATGAAGCGACTTTCATGCAAAAATCATTATTTCTGCATTAATGCAAACCTGATAGAAGGCCAAACATTGAAGCACAAACTTTTCCATCGAATCAAGTTCAACATCTAGGGCAGCATCATAGTCCTTGACCTGTGAATGTTAAATTTTAGCACAGTAAAGTAATGCAGAAGTGCTATCAATGCAGTGTTATAAATTAACCAAATGAAGTGTCTTAATAAATAATTCCTAGTTACCGCATCTGCATATTCTCCAATAGCATGATAGCATGAAGCTCGTAAATACAAGCACTCAATATTCGAGTTTTCAATGCCCAATCCAACTGATAAATCCTTAATAGCCTTCCTGCAACAGCCAAGTTGGTTTACTTAAGCGTACAAGAAAAATAGAAGTGCTCGTAAAGATTAAAATCAAGTTAACAGATCAAATAATAAAAGATAAGAAATTAAAGTTGGGTCACTTATGCAGACAAGAAAACAATAGTGATAATGAAAGACCTGAACTAAGCAGATCAAGTAATAAAAGATTAGGATAAAAACTAATATTGATGATTGACCTAGACAACCACAACTAACTGTACTTATTAAATAGCAAATGCTTCAGTTATGGTTGCACTTCAGATAAAAATTAATTACAGATGGCTCATATCATCACTTGAAAGATTAAGTACATGATAATAAACCAGAGAAAAGTAAACCATTCAGAAAAACACAGCTGATCGAACACACCTGTGCTCTCCCATCCCATGAAGTAGTAACCCACGTATGTGATATGCTTTAGCATACCTATCATAAAGAACATTAGTAACGTCAAGTTTAGAAAGAAGGTAAATTAAATAATTTATGAAGTCGGGAAACTAATCATACTATTCAAGGAGGGATTCAACACATAAAACAAAGATGAATTTACCTTGGATCAATTTGTATAACTTGTTGAAGGCAATCAAAAGCCTTTTTAGAGTTTGCTAGATCTTGATAGAACTGCCAGGAAATCACATAAGTTATGCCACAATAAATTTAAAGCAGCTTAGCACAGAAAACTAGTTTTATCCCAAAATAACATTTTTCCACACACATTATCACTCACTACCATACCCTGTCATCCACTTCAAAACTGCCAAGGATATCACTTAATCATGTAGCAACATGTTTTAAGTAGACTGGTGGAGAATTCTAGTTTTACGGGACAAAATAATAGTTTCTAACAAATGCACAACCAAGGTAGACTTGGAAAAAAAAGGCATTTTGGATATTTAGACACATTTTTTCATGAATAATCATGGAAGTTTAACTTTGAGAGCAAAATAAAATTTTCTGTCAATATAGCACAATGATCAGATATAGTTTACCTGGGTAAGATGGGCCCAGGCCTCAACAAAACTTCGGTCAAGTTGGATTGATTTCAAATGTGCATCCTCTGCCCTTTTATATTCACCTATTGAAGATAATGCCATTCCCTACAAGAGAACACCAGCTATTGATACAAAAGTCCGAAAATATCAGGTTCCTACAGAATTAGCAAGGTAGATATGTTTACTACTAACCAAATATGTATATGCAGACTTGTTAGTCTTATCAAGCCTCACACAAGCAGACAGATCTTCAACAGCAGCATCAAAATCCTTGAACTTGAAATTCACTATTCCTGTACAAACTCCATATATATCACTTCCTAGCCACATAGTGCTTATCATTTTCAAGAAACAACAGTCTTTTGAGATAAAACTGAAATATATGAACGATCCTACAAACATTCCCCATGATGAACAGTGTTTCGATGGGTATATGAAGAATTATAACTGAAATTACTGGACAGATGTAAAGAGCTTATTTAAATAATTCAAGACACAAATATTCCATAACTACTTTCAACATTTATATTGAGCAAAAAAAAATTGGACATGAAAATGTAAACAAGAATTTTCAGTACTTAAGCAAGTCAACTACCAACAGGAACGAAAGGATACTAACTATGAAAGAGCTGGATTAAGCAAGCTACCTCTTTCATGTAATATATCAGCTGAATCTGGATCGAACTCCAATGCTTTGGTCAGGTCTTCAATTGCCTGGCATATAGGTGCAATTGCAGATGTCAAATTTCAGTTATGACAAGCAGTAAGCTATCTTATTTGCTTCACAAATTATATACTCAGAAATATAGTGTAGCAATAGGCACTAAGAGTGCCCTTGGTTGAGTGGGAAATTGGAAGGATAGAAAGAGGGAGTGGAAAGGTGGAAAGAAGATAAATTTTGATTGTGCTTGGAACGAAAGAAAAATGAGAAGAAAGAAAATAAGAGAGATGGCCATCTTCCATCTTAATGCATAAAAAGCAGTCTTTCCAAATTGGAATGATAAGAGGAGAGAAAATGAGAGAGGGATGAAAGATTGAAAGCTAGTTTATGCATTTTTCAAAAAGCTCATCTTCTTTCCTCATTTTTCAACTCTACCAAGCAATGGATGGAAAGAAAAATACTTTTTCTTTTAATTTTTCCATCTTTCCTGCCAAGCACACCCACGGAAAAAAACTTATATTTTCTATCCTTCTATTTTTCTACCCTTTCAATTTTCCATCTTTCCTTTAGCCAAAAAATCATATGTAATTTCCACTAAACACTAAATAGAAAGTACACCTATACTAATTGTAAGAATATAAATATTCACAGGGAAGGTAAGGGGTCGTTTCGTGCATTATCTTCTAAAGACTTATCTTTTGAAGCTTTTCAGCTATGACGACTTAAGTCTCTTATCGATTAACCGACATGAAAGGGATTAGATTAGCTCTCGACGAGGAGCCTTGAAGACACAAGAGGGAATTGAAGATAAAGTCGAGATCATCTAGGAGAGGAATTTCTTTAATATTTCTTTTCTAAACACTGGTGATTACTTTCTATTTCATGTTTGCATGGAAGTACATATGATTTTTTGGCTAAATGTTATTTTTTTCAACTTTGCTTTTACTATTTAATCTTTGGGTTTGAATGTTTTTAGCATGGAAATGTTATTGCGATTGCCATGTAAGTGTGGTTTAGACAGCTGAATCATGAGGATTTATGTACCTTCGTAAAATCACCAATAGCAGCTTCAAGCTCTCGTTGGAATGCATATGCAGTTCCTCTTCCTATTAGTGCCTCAGGATATGTTGGATCCTCTTTCAGTATCTGCACATATTTTTAAAAATTTTATACGATAAAGAAAACATTGGGAAAAACCACAAAAGCCAGAATGACACAAGAGAAAACTACTATGACAAGAAAAGGTTTTTTTTATAAAAAAAACCTGGTCAAATATAGATATGGCATAAGCATAATTTCCTTCGTTAACCTGCAAAAAGAAGAAAAAATTGCATGTCAAAGAATCATGGTTCAAGGTTTTCACAGTACAATTGGTAATTGCACCAAGTTCAATACCACAAAATGCTTAAAAAATTAAAACATACCTGAGCAATGCCCCTTGATAAGCGAAAATCTACACTGATTGACTTGGTCTTTGAAATCTTAGCAACACAGAACTTCTTACTCCTCTGGGCTTCATCACTGATTTCATTATGTGTGTCAGAGGAGTTATTTGGCAGGCAGTGACCTTCAGTTATATCAGTTGAGTTACTGGAAATGGCAGAGGATTTACTGCACGGTTCTGATTTCTCACTTAGACCAGTACCTGAATCAGAAGAATTACTTGGTGCGTCAAAATTATTATGAGTTCCATTTGTCAGGCCATGAGGCATCTGATTTGGACTGGTCAGATCACTTAAACCTCCATAACAATTATCACCACAGATGCTGCTATTCTCAGAAGCATCAGCAGATTCCACACTTAACTTAGATTCATCACTTAACACATTGAGATTTTTGAAACTTTCACATGTTTTGTCATTGGTGTCAGATGCTAACTCAGATGAAGACAATGATGACTGACTCCTCTCTTCATCATTAGTTCTATTGCGTGGGTCAAATTTGTCATTAGATGTGGTGCAGAACTTCGATACATCCCTACGCTCTTGGAATAATCTAGTGGTATTGTATTCGTTTTGGTACTTGAGGGTTTTATTTAATTTCCCGTCAACATAAGGTGTTGATAAGGATACAGGGGAAGATAACTTAGAGTCAGCCACATGGTTGTCCCTAATGAAACTTATGTCTTGTTTGCCTGGTTTTGCTACTGTCAAAAGCTCTTCCAGTTCCAGCAATTGCTTCAGATCAGCAGACTTTCGTAAAGCATGTTCATACCCTTTCTCCCAAACAGCAATAGCATCCTCTTTCCTTCCCAGTGCAGAAAATGCACGGCCTACATAAGGAAAATAAAAACATTGAGTTTGAGCAGCCTGCCCCAAACACAAGACAATAGGCTTTGCTGTCTGCGGCCAAATAAACAGTGATGGTTTAAAAAAGCATCAAGGATGTACCAATGAGATACATAGCAACACATCATCCAGTTGCACAAAGCACACATGAAATTCTCCAGAAAAAACTGAAGACAAGAGAAACATCACTTTGATTACAAATTCCAAATTAAATCAGTTAATTTTATCATTACAATATTATCTTAACAGTTTTGAAGTCCAAACTGATGATGGAAAACCACATTTGACATTTAAATCTTGAGAGAGGGAGCTTGATCTATGTTCTTGACTATAGTATAAATTACACCTTCCGTTAATTAGTACTTTAACTACCATCAAGCTGCAGCTAAGATTTTACGGATACATAGCATACCATTTAAAGCTTGATCTATGTTCTTGACTATATTATCACTAGTAAATTGCACCTTTCGTTAATTAGTACTTTAACTACCATCAAGCTACAGCTAAGATTCTACGGATAAATAGCATACCATCTAAAGCTTGATCTATGTTCTTGACTATATTTATCACTCGTAAATTGCACCTTCTGTTAATTAGTATTTTAACTACCGCTAAGATTCTACGGATACATAGCATACCATTTAACTGTTGGCAGAGAGAATATATTGCCATATTCACTCCACTCTATGATAGCATACTAAATTTCAAGAGTCACATGCATCACTTCGTTATGCTGTTCGATAAAAATGTGCATTGTGCATTGTGTGAGTCGAAAGCAAATATAAACTTAAATTAATAGAACTCAAATTCTCTAACTTAGAGCAAAATCAACAGTTTAGAAGGATCACGTCAGTAAAATAAAATCACAGCCCTAAAACTCGAATCTTGGACCGAAAAGGTATGCAGAATCATGAAAATAACTTCGATTAATCTAAATTCAATTAACAAACTATATTGATTAAAAAATGCATAAAATCAAGTTCCAAACGATGCAATTAACAAGCAAAATGAAAGAAAACACTTAGATATAGGAGGATCAAGAAAACCAAACGATGCCTTTAAGGATATAAGCTTGAAGAACCGTAGGGTCAAGCTGAAGCGCCTTATCACAGTCTTTAACCACGTGCTTGTGAAGCTCCAATTGACTATAACAAAACGCTCTATTGCTGTAATCAGAAGAAACAGCGATCAGCGAAATGAAAAAGGGTAAAAAATATTAAAGATCGAAGGGAATACAAATTAAAAAAGAGTTTTAAAGGACCAGATGTCTTGGATTGCGCAAGACTGAGAGAGGAGCGAGTCCAGGACTCGTATTGCCTTGGACCAGTCACGTGAGCCGCAGAGTTTGGCGAGTTCGACTCGCTCGGAGATAGCTGAGTTCATGGTGAGCGACTCAGGAGAGCCGAGTTGGGGCAAAAGAAATGAAAATGGGTAGCGGCGAGGAAAGTAAGAAGAGTGGGGGAGTAACGGTGGTGAAGAAATCAAGGATGGTGATGTGGGGAAGGTTTTGCGGCACGTGCGAGTGACACGTGTGGAACTGGAGTTGACCCCATTTCAATTTTGGTCTTTCGACTATGAGCGCACCTAGGACACGCCTTGGGTGCCTGGGTTGCAACTTAGAGGCTAGGTATTTAAACTGGATCCCGAGCATATGTGTTTCATTCAGATTTTATTTAGTATTATTTTTTAAAAGTATTTTTGAGATAAAAATATTATTAAATAAAATATTTTTAAATTTTTTAAAAGTGTTTTTTTCGTCAAAAATATTTTTAAAAAATATTTTTTTGATCAAAAAAATATTGAGAAAATTTTAATTTTTTTTCAAAAATATTTTATGACTCAAAAGTACTTTTAAAAAATATTACTAAATTAGTCCTCAATTAAGGTCACATTTTAAATAAGAAAACATATTCAACAATTACGAGCTAAGCTAGCTTGCCCTTTTTTTTTTCAATTACATAACATATATTACTTTTATTATGTAATTTTTAATATAAACTTATCTATATTTAAAAGTTAATAAAAGAGAATCTAGCAAGTGGTGGATGATGTTCATACTAAGAGATCTGGATTCAAGCACTTGTATGTGTAATGTGTGTGTGCATTGTCAAAAGATTTAGAAAATATGAACAGATATTATCATGTAATCACGCCTGCATATTAAAAATAATAATAAAAAAATATTCGAAAAAATTTAAATGCATTTTTCTTCATTTAAGGATTAAAGATTACAAATAAGAGTATACATTGTAAAAAAATTATTTTATGAACTCTTTTCATTATATCATCTATGCTCTGGTCCAATTAAAAGACACATCATCTTTTTTTTATATCATATATACATTTGGACTAAACTTCCAAATTAAAGATGAAGCGCTCTCTTTCAATTAGACGGGACCATGGATAATATGATGAAAATGGTACATAAAATAATTTCTCATACATTATATTAAAAAAATCAACAAAAAGATAAAATTATAAAAAAATTAAAAATTTGAATCTAAAATATCAAAGAAAACTTGAGCATGTACATAAAATATTGATACTCTTTCAGCGTTACTGTTATGATTTAAGTTTGTCAAGGTTTTAACATTATCATATTGGCAAAACAACTATCTTTTGGTACATAAATAATTTCTTTGTTAAGTCTAATATTAAATACCATAGTAACTTTCTTTTCTAAAATTCCTTAGACAGCTTCAAGGGCCGGCGGGGCACATGTATAACTTTAGGTGGAAATCAGCGTTGGAAATTTTAGATTCATTTTATTGGGGAAAACCAAATGAGAGGCAGACCTCCACTGGTGACACGACTAACTATTACCCTTTTGTCACGTTTCTGTGGCGTGCACTTTGGTGCCTACAATGGATCCTTCCTCCCATTGCAAGTAAAGTTCACCACCAAATATTCTGTCTTCCCTTTTTTTTTTCTAGGGTATAAAACATTTGGCTAAAGGTGGCTATGATATAAATGCATGTCAATCTTTCACCAATCTATGTTAAAAGTAAATATACATTTTGCTTAGCTAAGTATATCCTAAGGATTAAAAGTTACTAATTTAGAAAAGAAAATTATATTTAATATATTTGTTGAGAGAGACCGATTCTCAGGACTCAAGTTTTATCTCTCAACTCCGCGGAGAGTTTCGAGGATTCATGGAGTGGGAGTGCTTCGGTTGGTGGAGAGAGTACGTACCTAAATGTAATTAATTGATGAAGTCGTGCACGATGTGAATCGAACCATCAACCAAGACATAACTAGCCTTTTTAAGGAGACATGGTTCAGTTATGTCTTGGTTGGTGTTTGATCCACATCGTGCGCGAATTCATCGATTAATTATTTATATGTCATTTAAGTATCTACTCTCTCCAGCAATCAAGGCACTCTTACTTCGTGAATCCAAGTGATACACAGGGGTGAAGCCATAAAATTATTTTAGGGGGACCGAAATTAAATTTTAATTTTTACGATAGTAAAAATACAATTTCATCATATGAATAACCTATATTTTTATAATTTTTAAAGGATTAAATCAAAATTTTATTAATTTTAAGGGGGCAAAGTGTTATTTTATCTTTACTAATTTAAAATTTTAAAAATTTTAAAGGACCTAAATGAAAAAAAAATTCATTTTAGGGGAGTCGAGGCCCTTGCCAGCCCCTTAGATGTGCCATTCGTGATATCGTGTCTCCTTGAAAAGGTTAGTTATGTCTTGGTTGGTGATTTGTTCCACATTGCGCACGACTTTATCGATTAATTATCTATGCATCTTTCAAGTACATACACTCTCCACCAATTGAAACGGTCTACTCCGTGAAGCCAAGGTTACCATACCTCCTTGAAAAGACTAGTTATGCCTTGATTGGTGGTTCGATCCACATCATGTGCAACTTCATTGATTAATTTTATACACATCTTTCAAGTATATACTCTCTCTACCAATCGAGGCACTCCCACTCCATGAACCCTCGAGGCTCTCCACGGAGTCAGGAAATAAAACCTAGGTCCCAAGACAATACCTACGATTATTGAGGGCCTAGTCAATTGTTCAATGTATGATACTTCGAAGACTTCTCTCGAAAGAATCGATCCCCTCAACAATATTATTAATACTCAATTAAAAAATAATACATTAATTCAATGATGTTATACATAAATATGGTTAAGATTACAACGATAAAATTCACAGAAATCCAAGTATTTGAAGTCCCACCTCATTCTGTGCATGACTTAATTCAAGCAATTTATATTAAATTTACGAGAGCAAATATGCCTACTCAATATTATCTCTTAATTCTGTTTATTTTACTGAAAAAAAAATATGAATAAGATGATTTTATTTTTTAATACTCCATATATATAATTTACATTATCATTTTTGTTAACTCACCAAAACTGGAATATAAGAAAGCAACTTATGTGTCATTAAACTTTCAAATTTAATCAAATTTGTTAATATGGTACATTTAAATTGAATTTAACATTTTTAATGTACTACTTTTATTATCAAATAGTTTGTTATTAAGTATTACTAACGTTAAATATGAGTTACACATGGGGCGGTTTCTAATTTATTTAGAAGTTAACATACAATTTTCTTTTTTACTTTTTTAAATAAAATATTTTTAAAAGCAAAAAAAAAAAAAAAAAATTATTACAACAATCATCAACTATTAAATATTTTTAAAGTAAAAGCATTGCATTGAATTTCGTGTTAGTATAATGATCAATGATATTTTTTGTCTTAAGTATGGTTTGAGTTTAAGTCGTATAAATTTTGTTGTTGTTAGAGCTTTGCATTTTTTTTATAATTCACAAAAAAAAAGATTTAATGATAAATTTAGCCATCAACATTTGCGTGTTTTGTCAAAATGATCCTAATTATATTTCTGAGCCCTTTTTGGCCATCAACCTTTGATTTTTTTTCAAACTACATTTTAACCGATTTAATGAATAAATTCAAGAGATTTAATGAATAAATTCAATGTTTCAATTTTTTTTTTCTTTCAAAAGGTTTCAATTTTTCATATGTTTGTTTATTGAGAAGTTTTTCTACTGAATTAATTTTTTTTAGATAATTATGTTTATTTTCTTTAAATTAAGAGTATTTTTTAATTTAATGTATTATTTATTTTATTATTTTTCATATGTAATTATCTTATTGGGTTGTCTAAATAATAAATTACATCTCATTAAAAATATACCAGATATGAAATTTCACATCATTCTTATTAATTTTTTTAACAGTACTTTCATTAAATCTATTAGAAAAAACAGATTGAAAAAAAAGTAAAAATTGATTGTTAAAAAAGACTCAAAAATATAATTAAAATCATTTTGATAAAATATGTAAATATTAATGATGAAATTTATGATTAAGAAAAAAAAGGTAAAAGCATTGCATTAACGAATTCCCTTAAACTTTAAAGGACTGACTTTGTTGAAATAAACGACAAAGGAGAACAAGGGAGGAGTAAGAGAATTTTTAATAATTTTAATTAATATTTAATTTTAAATAATTTATTAATATTATCTATTAAAACTTCTTAAAAAATTGAAGAACTTGAAGAAATATCCGGTTCAATTGAGAAGAGGAAGTTAATAATTATTTATGAAGAAAGTCATTTTTCGATTCAATTCAACTAAAGAAAATAGTTCTAAACTAGTGTTCAAGATCAAGTATCGATAATCTTTAAAACGGACATCATTAATTTAAGATCAAGTCTTGACGACCTGTGATTTTAAATAAAATCAAAATTTCAACTAAGTATCTTACCTTCAAGATCAAGTCTCAAATAGCTTTAAAGCAAATCACATCCTTTCAAGATTAAGTTGAAACGACCCTTCGATTGAAGCCCAACCAAAGAGAAAAATTAAATGAATTTTCTTTGTAAAAAATCCAAAGATTGTAATCTCTTTTCAAGTTAACAATCAAAATTTGACTTCAAATTTTCAAATTAATATATGAGTTATAATTTGTGTGTACAATCATATTAAAATAAGACTACCAAAATAATAATGATAATGATTTAAAATTAATTATTTAATATTTATATTTATATTTTTTAAATATAATGAAATATTTAATATTTAATAATAGATATTAGAAGTGATAATATTGTATTATCATGATATATATAAAGTAGACATGTTCATGGGCCTAATATTCCACTCGATTTAGTATGTTCGAGTAGATTTAAGTTGAGTTTGAACAAAGATTGTCATGTCCTAGGTTGGTTCAATCCAACTCGAGTTCAGTTTAAATAATAAGAAATAATTTTAAATTTAAGTTTAATTATAAAGATATAATAATTAAGAAATGTACTAAAAAATAAAGATAATAATTAATATAAAAGTATATTTTTATTATTTTATTAATAATTGAATAGTAAAATGAGATAACAGGTTGATTTGGGCCGACTCAAAAATGAACATAAATTTGAATATTTTTTGAAACATAATCGTAGCCTTACTCGACCTTTATATATATGTAAAAAAAAATTATTATTAAAATTATAAAATTATATTTTATTCTTTACATAATTATATTTAATATTATATAACATGTGATTTGTTTATTTCATCATATAAATACGTTCATGGACAAATTTAGACAATTTTTTTTTTTGCTATTACAAGAGAGAAGATAATACAAAAGGAAGAGTCATTCCATTGAATAAACTATTCTTCCAATTAATTTGTTGAATTACTATTTATCACTATATATAGGGAATTGTTGCCGATTTGAGTTTTAAGTCGATTGACCTGAGTATTATTGTTAATGTAGGAGGAATTGAGTTTGAGTGCGCTGAAGCATATTATCCTCCTATTTATGGGTTGAAAAGGATCTATAAGTAATTTTAAACATTGTATAAAAATACAAATATAATAAAACCTATAATAAAATTGTTCAAACAAACAAACAAACAAACAAAAAAAAACCTCAACCAAACATGCAATAAACAATTTATCATTTACTCAAGTATAGTAATTTAGAACAATTTAACAATTTTAATTAAAAATAAGTAACAAATATTTGTCCATGTAATCTTCAACATCGTGACATTCTTTACATTTAAAAAAAAAAATACTTTCATGTAATCTTTCAAATATCATATCCTTCTTTTACACCAAATCACAAACATAAAAATCTATGACATCTTAGTACCATATATATTTAAAGATAATGAGCTCTAAAATAACTATTTTCCAATTGCTTTTATATGTATGTATGTATGTGTATGATGTTACGGCAAGGAATTATATTGCAGCCCAAAGTGATGGAGAAATTCACTGTTGAAAATGGAAAGGCCATTTTTGTATTCATAGGAACCACATCTTAAGCAAAATTAGAACAGATTAGTGAACGAAAAGAGGCATGGTCCACATCTTCGTCCTCCCTTCAATCAAACCGAAACCCTGCAACAGCAATGACACGAAACTGTGCGAATAACCCCAAGGATTAAGTGGCCCATAAAGGATAACTAGTAACAGAATGCAAATATAATCTAGTTAAATGAACTCTGTCGTGAGCGGCAGGATTCGAACCTGCGCGGCCACATGATTTCTAGTCATGCCCGATAACCACTCCGGCACGCCCACTAGAAGTCAGGGAATATCCAGTTTCTTAATAATCACGTTAATAGTTTATTATGTTTTACGAAATTTAATAGTTAGGTTTTGAGACATTTTTGGAAATTCAGTTGTAAATAATTGAACCTTATGCCAAGTGACACGTTATCACTTTTTAAAAAAAATTCCTTTAGTATGTTTTAAATATTGTTTTAGTGCTATTAATGAATTATATAATCTTAGACCAGCACACAAAATTATGAAAATTGAAGAACTTTGATAAATACAATATGTTTAGAGAGAGAATAACTTAATTAGATCTTGTGGCAAAGATGGATTTTTCTTGGAAATCAGAATTGCAAATCTTAGATCAATCACCTTCAGAAGTATTTGGAGTCGTGAATCAAAATTCTATTCGTCATGATATTTAATCTTTTATTCTAATTCTGTAGTTATTATTTATCAAAAAAAATTTATCTAATTAAATTAAGTCAAAACATGAGCAGCAGAATTCAAATCTGCGCGGCCCACATGATTTCTAATCATGCCCGATAACCACTCCGGCACGCCCACTAGATGGCAGCAAACTTCCATTTTTTTATAAGTCAAGTAAATACTTTATTATGTTTTACAAAATGTAATATATATTTCATAGTTAGGTTTTGAGATTTTCTTTTTAGGAAATTTTCAGTTCTAAATAAGTGCACCTTATGCAAAGTGTCACCAATAAGTGAGTGACACATCATTTTAAAAAGAATTTCCTTTTGTACATTTTAAACATTGTTTTAGTGCTGATTTTGTGCTTCTTTTTTTTTTAAATAATACTGATTGGGCTTCTCATTAGAATAAAACAACAGTACAAAACAAAAGCTAAAGCAGGCCTTATTAGAAAACTAGATAACGGCCCAGAAAACCAAACATAGACCAAAAGGGTAAAACAACAAAAAGCAAATAGACAAAATAAATGAGAACACCTAAGCACGGATTCTTTGCCCAATCAAAAGAGAATAGAAACCCTTTCAATTATCACATCATTTACTCATTTGCTTCAGACGTTTCCATTCCACAAAGTCTCCCTCTTCCCCCAAAAATCACAGAAGAAAAAACAATTTGGAAGACCTAATTTAAACCATTGCCCCCTTTTCTTTTCTTTTTCTTTCTCTTTTGTACGTTTTAAACATTGCCATTTCAACTAATTATAATTACAAAATTTATATTTGCTGATAAAATTTGAAGGTATTGTTTTTAAAAAAAAATGGTAACATGTATTCTATCGCCTGGAAATCCAATCAAAATGTACGTTGCTTGGATTTGGTAATTGGTAAATAAAAAATCATAAACTGTTGAAAATTAAGTAATAAAAAAGTCAACTATAAAAAATAATTTATAATCGGTAACTTAAAAAACTAAATATTGAACCTGTTTATTGGCTTGATGATCAAAGATGTTTAATGTCTAAATGTGATTTGAGTTTGAGTCACGACAGTTAAGTTGTTGTTAGAGCTTTACTCTTCCCTTATAATTCACCAAACAAAAAAACTAAACATTATCAACAATTAGTTGATTACAAAAATGTTACCACAATTAGCTCCAAATAATGAGATATTTTTAATTATGAATAATTCTATGTAAACCGCCTATTTTGTTTGAGATTATATTGGACCAAAAAAATTTGTCAAACTAGACAATATTTATAATTAACTAACTTAAACCTATTTAGACATGTCCGTGTAATTATGTATATTTTATTAATTTTTTTGAGCAAAACAGGAAGGGCTTTTATTATAATTTAAAAAATAGAAAAGTTGTCTAGGGTCTGTCAAAACACACCATTCAAGACCCAATGAAAAAAAAAAATTAAAAGATCATACAGCTAAAGTAAAACTAACCAATCAAAACGAAAACCATTAAAGAAAACTAGCCCATTCCTCAAGAAAGCTATCTGCCCATTCAAAATCTTTGAAAAACCTAGATGCTGTACGGTTTTTATTCTTTAAAAAACTGAAAAACTTACTTTTACCTAAAGCAAGCCTTCGCTTCTTTTTGTAAAAATTCCCCATTCCTTCTGGGATTTCTTTTCAACTATTACTTTTAATCAAGTTCGTGGATCCAACTGTTCATAACTCGCTCTCGAAGGAAATCTGGAAGTCTTCCCCTCAAGTACACTTCTTCTCCCATTCGTAGTCCTTCTGTCGCTAAATGGTGAGCGAGATGGTTGGCTTCTCTTGTTATATGTCGAAATGTTATCGATCTGAACTGCGTGCAACGACATTTTATGTCGTGGATGAAAGCTTTTATTTCAGACTTATCTGATTATGTTTCTCTACATTTCTTTATGATTGTGAGAGAATCACCTTTCACTATTACATCTTGAATCCCTAACTCAATCCCTATTTCAATTCCCCATAAACATGCTACTGCTTCTGCAGAAAAAGTCAAAGGGATGTCATGAATAGAGATCCTAGAGGCTATAACATTTCCCTGTGCATCTCGAAGGGCAATGCCTGTTCCCGACCTAGCTTCTTAAGTGTCAAGACTTGCATTGAAATTTATCTTCACTTTTTCTCCTGATGGTGGTTCCCAATCTGCTAGTAATGTACGTTGGAAACTGCTTTGCTTTGATGTCTCCTCTATTTCTTTCAGGTAACTACAAACAAACCTGTAAATATCCATGGATGAGTTAACTATCCTCTCATGCCTATATTTATTTCTAGCATACCATAGAGACCAGAGACAACAACAGAGGGAGACTTGCTGAGGCATTGAGCATGGCTTGAAATTACAGATAAGCCATTCTGCCATGTTTCAGTTTAGATTCTGTGAAATAAAATTTAATCCCATTAATCTCCATTAATCTCCATACTTCTTCTGCTACAGGACATTCTTTTAAAATGTGATATACATCCTCCTCTGATTGGTTACACCTTGTGTAAAGTCCTGATACAATCAGATGTATTTTTTTCATTTTCATTAGGGTAGGGATGAAATTTTTTGAAATTCTCCAGACTGTAATTTTGATCTTAAATGGGATAGCTAGACCCCATAGTTGTTTGTAGAAATGCCTGTAATCAACCTATAAGCCTCTGCTATTAGGCTCTCTATAATTTTGCTATAAATATTTATATGCACTCCGGATTGAGAACATGTCAGAAGCTTCACCCCCCATACCAGGACGTCATCTTGCAGAGAGGATGATAGCGGAATCTGCAATATTCGTTGTGCATCTTCTTCAACCGAAATACGGGTTACTATGTCTCTTGTCCAATCTCTAGTTTCTGCACAGATGAGGTCTGAGACTTTTGATATATCTGGATTCTCAATTCTACTTTGTAACCTGTAATTAAACAAACTTGATAACCAATTGTGATTAAAAATTAAAACCTGTTCACCCCTTCCAACTCGCCACGTCATTCCATCTTGTAAAACTTTACGCGCTGCAAGCAAACTAATCCATGTGTATGATGCACCTTGTCGTAAGGTTGCATGCAAAAAATCAGAGGTAGGATAGTATTTCGCTTTAAGGACCTGGCTAAGTAATGAATTATGATAATTTTGTAACCTCCAACCCTGCTTGGCTAATAAGGCTACATTAAAAATTTTGAGATTTCTGAACCCCAACCCATCTTGCTCTTTTAAATCACATAAATTATTCCATTCACACCAGTGAATTTCGCGTTTCCCATGCGCTTTTTGCCACCAGAACCTAGCTATAATAGATTCAAGTTCTGCGCACAAAGTTTTTGGTAGCAAAAAACAAGCCATGGCGTAAGTTGGAATGGCTTGTAAAACAGCTTTTATAAAAACTTTTTTCCCTCATTGAGAGAGAAAACGATGATTCCAACTATTCACCTTTCGTCTCATTCTGTTTTTAAGTACCAAGAAAGAGGCTTTCTTATTTTTTCCCACAACATTTGGCAAACCTAGGTAATTTTTCGGATTGTTTGAATGATGTACTCCTAAAGTCTACGCCACTCGATCTCTCGTAGAACTTCTCGTATTTGTACTAAAAAATGTATTTGATTTTTCAAAATTTACACACTGACCTGAACAGTTCTCATAAATCTTCAAAATTCTTTGTAAAATTTAGGTTCCTCTGTTAGTTGCTTCTTCAAATAAGATGCAGTCATATGCAAAAAGGTGTGAAATACGAGGACCTTGTTGACTAGCTTTAACCCCTTTAACTAAACCCTTTTGGGCACCAAATTTCATAAGTGTCGAAAGTCTTTCACTACAAATTAGGAAGAGGAAGGGACTAAGAGGATCACCCTGTTTAACCCCATGAGAGGGTCGAAATATATTACCTTGAATACCATTCATATTACTGAATATGATACTGTTGAAATACACCTCTTAATAATCTCTATCCAATCATTATGAAACCTCATCTTCATCATCATTAAAAACAAAAAATCATATTCAACCCTATCATAAGCCTTGCTCATATCAACTTTAAAGCCATAAAACCCTTTCGTCCACTTCTTTTTTGCTTGAATGTATGTAACAATTCATATGCAAGAAGAATATTATCAAAAATCAAACGGCCTGGAACAAAAGCACTCTGTGCCTTATCAATACAGGAATTAAGAAGCTGTTGGAATCTGTTAGCTACTATCTTTGAGACAATTTTATAAAGAACATTGCAAAGACTAATAGGTCGAAATTTAGACATATTTGTAGGATTTGGAGTCTTAAGAATAAGAACAATACTTGTTGAATTAATCCTTTCCATGTCAGCACCATCATTTAATATATGGAGGCAAAATAGAGTAATATCTTTTCCAACAATATGCCAATATTGATGGTAAAACAAAGCCGAAAATCCATCAAGACTCGAGGCTTTTGTTGGCCTTAATACTTTTTAACGCACAAATGACTTCTTCTTCAGTATACTTTCTAGTCAAAATTATGTTTTCTTCATCACTAATACTTTTATTCACACCTGAAAGCAAATAATTAACATCTGGGCCCACACCTTTACTTTCAAAAAGATCATTAAAAAACCTGCTAACTATTTCCACCATCTCTTCTTCATTAGAAACTAAATTCCCGTCGCTAGCTGCTAAGGCTTTAATTGTATTCATTCTCTTTCGTTGGGTTGCTTGTCGATGAAAGAAAGCAGTATTTTTATCTTTTGCTTTTAGCCAATTTTCTCCTGCCCGTTGCTCCCAATAAAGTTCATATTTTTCAATTTCCCCATTCAATTAAAATTTCAGACTTATAAGTTCTTCTAAGTTGTCTTCATCCTGATCCTCTACCATCAATGTCTCTAAATGGTTTGTAAGATCTTTTTTGAGGCGGGTTCAACTACTTTTTACTGTTTTTGCCCATATGATCAAACCCTCTTGGAGTCTTTTTAGTTTCACGGGAACATCTTCAAAAGAATTCATCCATAATTTTTAACCTCCCCTTCAAAGGTTTCTTCCAATGTCCACCAAGTTTCAAAGAAAAACCTGTTGCGCCTTTGGATTCTTCTTCTAGAGCCTGTCTGTAATAAAAGTGGACAAATGATCAGATAAAGAATGAGGAAGGTGTCTAACCGTAAGTCTTGGGAAAATTGCCATCCACTCTTCTGTTGCAACTCCCCCGTCTAACCTCTCCCTTATATTATTTTCCGGCAAATTTCCTCTCTCCCATGTAAACCACAGACCGTAAAAGCCCAAATCAAGTAGCTAATAGTAATGAAGAGCTTGACGAAACTGATCCAATCGCCTTTCATCTTTCGGGAGACCACTTTTTTTCTCAGAAGCATACATTGTCTCATTAAAGTCACGACAAACAACCCAAGGTAACCCATGATTTGATCCTAGTTGGCGTAAGAGATTCCAAGAATTCTCCTTAAGATCTAGTTGGCGTAGGAGATTCCAAGAATTCTCCTTAAGATTCGTGTTTGGCAACCCATAAAATCTAGTAAAATGCCAATCACTCATCTCGTCATTGCTCTGAACCATGACATCGATATGATTGTTAAAGAAACTACGGAGTGAAACTTTCCATTCAGACTTCCAAAACAAGCATAACCCTCCTCTCGAACCATTAGCTTGAACTATAGATCCTTCAAGGAAACCACATCGTTTCTTAATAATCTCCATTCACTTTTCATTTATTTTAGTCGACTATTTGGGGTTGCGTAACTTCAACATGTGCCGAAGTCCTTGTACTGCCCGTGGGCTCCCCAACCCACGGACATTCCAGCTTAAAGTTTTCATTGGGCTCGATGTGTCTGCCCCTTGGTAGCCACCGATTCTATTGGAAGATTTTTAGCCGGGCCTTCCAAAACCTCTATCGAACTATCACCTCATTTATGGACTTTTTGCCTTTTCTCCAGAATTTGTGATTCCGTATCTGTTGGGGAAATTAATCCTTCAGCCTATTCCCCTTTCCGTTTCAAGCTTTTAGTCCTCTCTTTATTTTGGCCACCTGAACTATTACGTGCCCAACGTTTCCATGTTCTTCTAATTACAGTGGGCCCTCTATCTAGTTGTTCGTTTATAGGACTCTCCTTTCTTAAACCATATCCATGCGTTTCATCTATATTAAAATATGTGATATCATGATCCATTTGAATCGTTTAACTAAAAACAATTTCTTTGAATTCTTTTGACCGAATACAAAGTGGATCTAAAAGGACAGAGTTTGACAGATCTTTAATTACCATAGGGTCCACCACACTCTCATCTTTATTTAAACTTTCCATATTTTGTGGGATTGGGATTTGTATAGATTGACTCTTAATAGGAATCAAATTCTGGATAGTTGCATCTGACCCAACTTCAACCTCTCAATTCTTTCCGAAAAACATCCCATTTACCACAGCTCTGCCTATTTTGGTTCTCCGACCACTATAGCTTGCATATTTCCTACACCCTCCCATTCGTCATCATTGCCTATGTAACTGAATTTTTTCATTATTTTCTTAGATGCTCCCCGAATTTTAAAGAACTCCTTCCCTACCATGGCTCATTCTACTTTTAAGGCCAAACTAAAAGGGAGATCATCAACTGCCTTTTCGTGGAGATTCTCTGAAGTTTGACTACACTCTTTAAAGTTATGCCCCATACATCCGTAACAAAAACAAAAAACAGGCAGCATCTCATACTTGAAAGGAAGCCATTGACTATCTTGATCTTCTGTTGAGACAAAAATCCCTTTACGTACAGGCCTTCGCACATCAAGGTGGACCTTCAATCTACAAAATTCGTCTTTGATTTTCGATTGTAAGACTCCTCCAAAAGTGACACCCACCGAATGTAATAGATCTTTTTTATCAAATTTCGATGGGCATGAGCCGATTTTAAGCCAAAAAGGTGCTTGAGTTAATCGTATTTTATTCTGTTCTACTTCACTTCTCAAACGTTCAAAGAGGACAACCTGCTTTTTAAACAACCAGGGCCTTCCATCCAAGATTGATTTTAAATCACCTTCGAAATCAAAAATAACTTTTAAAAGATTTTGGCTTGCCTCCTTTATCTCAAAATTTTTCCTTGTCTTCCATATGCTTTTCATCTGTTCCCTGAAACTATCAGGGTTGCATGACTTCCTCGTCCAGATGCTACATACCAACGTGGGTTTTTCATCCGGAACTATCTTTGAGCTTGTTACAGTTAGTTTAAGAAGCTCTACTCTAGTAGGGCAATGACATCGCTCTCCATCTCCCTTCAAAAACCAACTGTTTTTCGAAAGCACCACTCTTCTCCACTCTCAACCTTAGTAGCAGCCGTACCTTAGAGAAAACAAAGAGAATACTCTTGATTTCTAAGAAAACTCTTCTAAGTAGCATTTTATATTTTATTAATTTTAAACATTGACAACTTAATATATATTTTTAGTACTTATATTATGATATCGTGTATTTTTTATGCGATATAAATTATATAATATATTATTAGTGAATATAAAAACTTATTATTATAATTTCATCCAATGTAAAGTTAATTGATCAATCCCTACCTAATCTATCCTGATAAAGTTGATGACTAACATGTGGTATTAATCTCCTCTTAACTCTTTTCCAAGTAATTGACTGTTCAAACTTTCACATAAAATACACTTTCCAACAAAAGTAAGTTCCGTTGGAGTGGTGAAACACTTTCCTACCATCAATTTTAAGCTTTTCACTTTTCACTTTTCACTTTTCTACAACAGATAAATAAGAGAATCGCAAATACGTTGGAATTAATACTAAGGACCAAAATATAAATAAACCTAAATAATAAATTTTAATATAATGTAATAAAAGTTTACCCAATAACTTACACTACAATAGAAAAGTTGGGTGAGAGCTTGAGAGTAGTTTTTTTACTTGAACAAAATCCATGTGGATTAGGATTTCAATATCTTATAAACAAAGTTTGAACTTTTCGATCTCCTTATTTCTTAACTATGTTTTAACAAACATCAATATTAATCGATATTGAATTTTCATATTTTTAAAGGAATAAATGTTTATCTTAAAAACTTCAATATATATAAACATAACTGTTGGTATAGCACTAAAAAAATTATGATGCTTTGGTTGATACTAAATTAAAGGTCTCGACATCTACTTTTACTTTATAAAAATAAAAATATTTATGAACGTTACAAGCTGGTGTCGTGGTGTAGTTGGTTATCACGTCAGTCTAACACACTGAAGGTCTCCGGTTCGAGTCCGGGCGACGCCATTTCTAGGCAAAAATCTAAAACGCTGTTGCTGGGGATCGAACCCCGGTCACCTATGTGACAGGCGGGAATACTTACCACTATACCACAACGATCTCACTACCTTTCTTGTAATGAAGAAATAGTTAATTTAATTTTAAAAAAATTTACATAAGTTTATTACATTTCAAGGAAGAAAAAGAGGTTGTCTGGTTTCATGGAAATTGACTTCTGTTCTCAAATTAACTAATGTGCAGATATTGGTGATGGATATTTGGTTCTCGAAGTCTAAGGTCTCTTGCCTTGGTTGGTAATACAACAATTTCTTACTGTGATCTTTATAACTATATTTATTACATTCAATTGCTTAACTAACCTAATTCAGACCCTTTGAAGAGCCTTCAGTTTACTCTGCATCTGATACAATTTTATCAGAACCAAGAAATGCAACACTTGAGATTGATAAAAAAGCCCTAGTAAATAAAAGAAACAATGATTTTCTTAGGAAGCCCGACAAAAATTTCTTAAAACTGACTACAGCTTCAACTCCCTCTTTCTCAACCTTGCACACTTTATTTCTCCATTATTGCTTGGAAATCTTCTTCTCTTTCTTCGAATCCCTCAACTGGATGTTTTATCTTCTTCCAGTTTCTCAACCTTTGATAGTATTTTCAATCATTTCCCCCGTGATATTGTATATTACTTTCTCTTTACTATCAATTCATCTGTGAATGTTTTATTTTTCTATTGTAGTTAGATTCTTCATTGATTTTTTTTAAAATACATAGTTTTATGTAAATATTTCATATAATATATAATTGATTGATATTTTTTTAAATAATTCGCTTTTTAATAGCCAAATTGATTCGATAGAGCCTCTTTGTAAATAAATGGTAATCAAAATAGTGATGGAGGCTCTAGCCCTAGAGCTCAACGGCATACTCCTTTGTCCGCTTGCCTCAAGACCTACAAGATCAATGACTATGTTGGCATTAAGGTAAAACGACGTTGTTCACAAAGGTATTCCCCACAAGTTATACAATGGCAACATCAGTCATATCTGGAACGTCATCAAGTAGGCGATAGAGTTGAGTTCAACAAACAAAAGGGTAGATAGATTATCAAGAAAATAATTCATGTGAGAATGGAGCATGTTTATCCCTTCAAGCCCATGAAGGTGAAGAATGATTAGCTCAAGGCAGAAGCTAAAGCAAGGAGAAGTCATTAGCACAAAGCGGGGGCTCATGGGGCCTTAAACCCAGTTTCTTGGTCGAGGGTGTGACAGTGGAAACCCAATTTCACAGCGTAGAAGGAAAATTGTATTAGAGGTTTGCATGATGAAAATGGCCAATTGGTTTCGGGAAACTCTGGAATGGTTGTTGTTGCTAGTACATATATTTCAAAGATTTTTTCTACTAAGGGGTTGGTGACACGAATCACATTCTGTCGGGGTGGAAAAGTGTATTTTTGAAAGCATGAATCAAAGTCTTCTAGCCGAGTATAGTAGAGAGATTTGGGCAGCATTAAACGAAACGGGTCCAACAAAAGCCTCAGCGGCAGACGACATTCCAGTTTAGATGTTGATCATTAATTTTGTGAATTCTACTTTTTCCTGTTTGGAACTTTAAACTAGATGAGGGTCAACTTCTATTTAAGAGCTAGCTAGTCTTAACAGAATCTATTGAAGCTTTTTCTTATTTTTTTGTTGTTGAAGATGTCATGTTGTTTACAAATCCACATTACTTATAATTGTTCTAATTTATCTAAGTACTCCATCTTATCGAAGGCATCAGTCCTACCATTTGGTACTGCATATGCTGTAGATGTGGAGAAAACTCTCATGTTCTTGAGATGAAGCCTTAAATTCTAGTTCTTGATCTTTGCATATAGGATAACATGGAATTGATGAATGACCTGATTGCACTACGACCAACGATATTTTGCAGTTATGTAAAAATATGAGTTGCTGCTCTTATTTACATTTTAGGTTTCTAATTTTATTTTGCATTTTTTCTTAAGTTACTTATACGTGGCTTTTTACAATCAACTACAATTTCTTCCCAAATTCCTCGAGGAAACAACAAGAAATGAGTTCCAGAAGAAAATGTTGCGTTGGTTACCTGTATGATAGACTTGCACAATGCTAGAACATTTAACGCAGATACAGGATTCAAAATCAATTATTTAAATGAGATAGAAAGAATGTTAGAAAAAGTTTTTACCACATGCTATGGTGAAGGCTAAACCTAATCTTGAATTGTGGGTTAAGACATTGAAAAAAGATTGTGAAATTATTTACCACATGCTCAAAGGAAAAGATAATAGCAACTTTGTTGGGACGAGCATAGGTAAATGGTTTTTGCAGAAGATGTTGTGTGGAACTCATATATAAGTATAAGAATTATTTATTGTCTTTATTATCTTATTTTGACCAAACTTATATCTAATGTGAATTCCTTCTGTTTTTTTTATAGAATCATAAAGCAAGTGGTCAATTCAGACATCGCAGTTTCCCTTATTATGGTCAGCTTACTTTCATATATGCAAAAGATTGAGTCACTGAGAAAGATGCTCAAACAACTACATATATTATTGAAAAAATAGATGCTGAGGATGTAAAATATCTCGAAGAAGGAAACAATTACCATGGATGCGAAGGTGATGTTTCCTTGGATGATATAGATGCCTTGGCTACACAATTGCAACTGTCAAAGCCAAACAAAGAAGATTTCACATTTTCAAAGAAGAAGAAAAAAAGATTTTTGATGGAAGTAAATAAATTTCTACTTCACTTACTAATGTTACCACGTTATTGGGGGAAAACATACGGACTATTGGCCTTGAATTAAGTAAGAGCATTGCCTCTAAAATGTTAATTCAAGAGAAGTAAAAAATGTTAATTCAAGAAAGTGCTCAAAAATTATATCTGGCCTTATGTGAAGTAGAAAGATTAATTGAGGATGAGCGCTATCATGCGTTGAGCAAAATTCCAAATCATCCAATGCAAATACTCATTTTATTTAGTCTACCTTCTTTTGTGCATTTGGGATGAGTGAGAAGATTTATTTCTAGCCATTAAAAATCATGATTGTGTTAGTGATGTTTTGTTAACTTTTTGTATATGTATTGTTTGGATGGTATAATAACATGATAGATTGTCACATACAGTTGTAACTTTTTGATGTTGTAAAATTTAACATATAGATTATGATATATAAACTAATGACATTATGTAACTTTTTATTAATGCATGAACATTATGTTTGGATGTAAAATATAATTCTGAAGCTATTTCTTACTTTCAATCTTTTGCTTTTTAGTTTTGAAGATAATTAAATTATTTGTTTCGTTAATGATATTTTAACACATTAAATATGCATTGCAGTTTAAAAATAATAAAAATAGGTTATATATTATTTTTCTAATACTATATATTATGATTTTTATTCATTCATATTTTAATAATAATTATATTAAGAATGTTATTAAATTATATATTATTTTATTGAATTGTATTTAGTAATAATCATGTTAAAATATGATTAAATTATTTATTATTATTATTATTATTATTATTATTATTAAATGGCTTAATATAACATTTAGTACTTGAATCTGATACTTTTCCTAATTTGGTACCTAAATTTTTTGGGACCCAATTTAGTACTTGAACTTGGTATTTTTTTTCATAATTTGCTATCTAAGCTTTTTTTTTTTAGATTTAATTTGGTACCTAAATTTATTAAATATTATAAAAGTTACGCAAAACAATAATGATGTTGAAATTTTTTTGTTATGTAACAAAAATATTATCAATTTTAGAGAAAATACATGTAAAAAAATAGATATTAAGTTATGCTTAACGAATTAATATTTAAAAAGATTAGATACTAAATTAGAAAGAAAGAGTCAAGTTCAGGTACCAAATTGGACCCCAAAAACTTTAAGTACCAACTTAAAAAAAGTGTCAAATTTTGGTACCAAATTAGGAAAAAGTGTCAAGTTTGAATACCAAATTGGACAAAAAAATAGTTTAGGTACTAAATTAGGAAAAATTGTCAAGTTCAAGTACCAAATATTATATTAAGCCTTATTAAATTATATTTAATAATAATCTTATTAAAATTTAATAACAATAACAATAACAATAATAATCTACCTAAAAAATATTGTACTAAGAGTACTCTAGTCATTTTAAGTCTTTTTCTTTATGCTATTACAACGATTATTTCATTCAAACAAACACAAAAATACTATTACAACCTTGAATCAAATAATTGAATTACTGATTACATTTCTATTCTATTACAACCCTATTCCATTTACCCCAACAAAACGTGGTGCAAGGCTTTTCAATTTCCGATGGCGGAGCACCTACAACGGCCGATATGATTTTTTTTAAAAATATATATATTTTAAAAAGAATTATGTAAATGACAGTTTCAAAATCCAAAACTTCTAATCTTTTTTTTTTTTTGAAAAACTCTTTTACACACACTAAAAGAAAACATGTCTTTTTGTGATATGGTTGGAGATTTCGGTTTCTTAAAGAGCCTGATAATGCTTTCATGGCTAGGATTGTTTCTCGTGATGTGAGTAAATTTTGATTTGAATCAAAAAAATTAAAAAAGAATTTGAATTTTAAATTATTCGAGTTCAGTTTGAGTTGAATTTTACCATTTGAATAATTTAAATAATAGATTGATGTAAATATCTTTTAGGTCTCTATCAATTTTGAAAATGAGCAAATTAGTCCCTCCCAACAAAACTTACAAGAAGAATTTAAAATAAATTTTAAAAATTGAAAATAATTTTTAAAATTCAAAATATTTATAAAAAAATCAAAATTTATATTTTTAAAAAAATTATAAAATTTTTTAAAAAAATTATAAAATTTTTTAAAAAATATATAAAGAAAGTTAAAAAATTTATAAATGTTCTAAAATAATAATTTTGGTACCTAAATGAGTTAATTCATTATTCTAGTTTATCATAATAAAGTATCTTATTTTTTTATTTTGCTTTGTAGATTTTTTAAATATATATGATTTCAAATTTATGTGCTTTAACATGGACTTGGTTATGTTGAAGCCCAATTTATCCGGGCCCAACACAATTTAAATTTATTTTAAAATTAAATTTATAATAAATTTAAATTTTAAGTAAATTTAAATTTAAAATAAATTTAAGTTTAAATTTAAATTTAAATTAATGTCCAAATACAAATACAAGTGTTCAATTACAAAAACCCAAATTGAGGCCCAATTATAAATTAACCCAAACAAATCCATTTACACCCTAAACCCAAATTACATTGACCCATGTCCCTAAACCAATTATACAAAATGACCCAAGTCAAATCTGCTGGGCAACTTGCACCAGCCACCTCTCTCTCAGCCAATCAGAGGCCGCCACGTCAACAGCCTAGTTGCTCACCAGCAACTTGCACCACTACTCACCTGCCACCACCAACTGCTCCAACCGCCACTGCCATAGCCGACCCTGCAAAAACAAAGAAGAGACAAGTTTTAATTACATAAAACAATTTATCATCATTGTAATTCTGATTATAAAACCATATTCAAAACCAATTGTAAAGGGGTTACAACTCTTTTTGAAAAAAACCAATACAAAGACAGAGATTTTGAAGCATTAGTGATTAGCATTATACAAGCTCACTATCGAAATTACTACACCGAATATTTTGTAACAAAGTACAAAAGAGAATAAATACAAAGCATTTAACATCATATTCAAGTCAGATTCAGAGTCTCAAGCATTAAGTACCCAGGTATTCCCAACTCACATTCATTATCATTTATAAATAAGTTTTTAAATTCTTTGGATATATAATATACATTAATATATCTTCGGTTATTTCCAAGTACATTGAATGCATAATAATGTTTTAATGTCATTAATTAATAATAACATCGATAATAAAAAAAAGGACAAGGAAAGGGCGATTAGGGTTACTGTTCCTTTGATTGCGCCGCCGCCATGCCGAGATTCTCCTTCGACCCCCGTCTGCACCTCGCCAGAGACGAATCTGCAGAGCAAACAGTGAAATAGGTTAAAAGATGAAAACCTAATCTCGTCAAAACACAAAAAGGGATTAAAGATTTTTAAAATGTGAATTAACAGAACTGAAAACAAATTAAAATGAAAATAAATGGGGTTTTAAAAGGAAAATTTAAGTGGTTTTAAGGAAGAAAGGAAGGATTAATCTTTAGATCTAGACCAAAAATCCAGATCTGAGTTTTATAAAAAAAAGAAAACAAAAAAGAGAAGAAGCGACTTTTGAACTTACCGGTGACCGGAGATGGGGGCGTGTGGACGATCGGACGGTGCTGTGTGTGCGAAGCTTGGCCGGCGTGAGAGAAAAGGAGAGAACAAAAAAGGAGAAGGAAGCTTTTTTTTTTTTTTAAACAATGTAAAAATTATTATTTTTTAACTAAAATGGGCTTTTATAGGCCTCAAAACGGTGTTGTTTTGAGGGCTGAGTTTCGACCCCAAAACGGCGTCGTTTTGAGCTTTAACCCATGAATCGACCCGATTTGACCCGACCAGTCACAAGATCCGCGTGTTTTTTATAAATGCTATATTTCTGCATTTGGACCTTCCGTTTTTTTCAAATTTACAATTAGGTCATTTCTGTACTTTTAATTAATTTTAAATTGACCTAATAATTTTCAATGCTTTTCAATTTAGTCCCTTGACCTTTTGAAAGCATCAAGAGTTACCATGTGTCATAATTTTGGTTTATTTATGCAAATAGTCCCTCTTATTTTCAATTTGTTTTAATTTAATCCTTAAATCAAATTCTGTTTAATTACAAAATTGGCCCAAAAATTTTTCATGGTTTTCAAATTAGTCCTTTGACTTCAGGATGCCTGAGGACTGCCATGTGTCACTTTTTTTTGGTTTTATTGCCCTGGAGGTCCTTAAACTGTCCAAAAATTATATTTTGACCCCTAAACTTCTCCAAAATTCCATTTTTGACCCCGAAACTTCCACAAATTACATTTTTACCCTCGAACTTCCAAAAATCTCGATTTTGACCCCAAAACTTCTAAAAATTACCATTTTACCCTCAAACTTCCAAAACTTTCATTTTTTGACCCCGAAACTCTCAAAAATTACCCTTTTACCCTCGAATGTTCAAAAATTCTATTTTTGATATCGATTTTCTAAAAATTACCGTTTTACCCTCGGGTATCTAAAAATTCCGTTTTTAACCCGAACTTTCCCAAAATTCCCATTTTCGCCCCATGAGTCAAAAATTACCATTTTGCCTCGAGTATTCAAAAAGTCTCATTTTTAACTCTGATTGCATCATTTTTTTTCTTCCTCATCAATGTTTGTATTATTATGCATTCGTATTTTGTATTGTTTTATTTTTGCTTACCATTTATCTACTTAATTATCTTACTTCGTGTTAATTAATATACAATATCAACAGCTCATTCATATCAAAGTCACATATTTGTTTTCAAAATTGTTTTCATCAAAACTTTAAAATCGAGGCGATATTCTTTTATTTCGAGTTTTGAAAATTTGTGTCTTAACTTACTAGGCACGATTTTTCTTCAAATCGGAATAATCGAATATCCTTAGATCAAGGCAATGTTTCTTTATCTCTGATTCTGAAAATTTGTACCTAAACTTACTAGGTGCGACCTTTTTTCGAGATAATCGAATTTTTTTTTCAAAAGTGTTAAAAAATTTTACAACAAAGGAAAGCTCGTTATTTCTGGATCTCGAAATGTTGTGTCCTAACTCATTGGACGCGACTTTCTTCCTCGATCACTTTGAAATAGTGAGACTTCCAAACAAAATCGACTTCTTATAAACGCAACTCATGCATTCAAGGATCATATTTTAAACTTTATTCGAGTTTTCAAAATTTTACAAATAAGACCCTAAGATAATCAATGTGATACCAATTTTGGGCGTATGAGGGTGCTAACCCTTCCTCGTGCGTAACCAACTCCCGAACTCGTTTTCTGGATTACGAAGACTAAAATAATTTTCAAAACGGATTTTAAACGTTTTGAGGTGATCCAATCACACCGTACAAAAGGATTGGTGGTGACTCCCATTATTTTTCGATTTTAAAATAATTTTCGAAACTCTTCGTTTTCTAAAAAAGATGATTTCGACAGGTTATATTATAATAAAATTTTAATTTGACATGTTTAATTTTTTTAATTTAACTCAAAAAATTTCACTCAACTCGATTTGAATTTCATTTCACTCAATTTGATTTGAAAAAAATTCAAATTAAATTAGAATGATAAAGTAGGATTTATCAACTTGATTAGTTCGAAATTTTTTTACTCGATAATACTTAAATAATTCAAATAATCTTCGTTCTGAAAAATTGGAATTTGAATTATTTTTTTAACTATTTCTTAGTTTTCATCAAGCATGTGAAATATATTTTTTTTGGTGAATTATAATAAACAAGAAATACGATTAACGCAACTCGAATCCAAACCACATTTGAGGGCAATGAACAATTTTGACCATCAGGCCATCAAATAGGATTCCATGTGAAAGATATTTTAACCAATTCAAAAGAAGAGGTAAAGTTATAAAATAGTTTTTTAAATTTAATTTCTTTTCATCTAGTTTTATTTAATAGAATAAATAAATGATTATTTAGTACCAATTATAACTGTGTCAAAATCATGATTATTTAAGCCGTGTGTGTAGAATTTATGGTGACGACACGGGCGATAGGATCCTTGCTATTCCTCTGTTGCGTAATGGTCCAGTTGACAGATTGATTTGGTTCCATGACTCTTCCGGCTGCTACACAACGAAGTCAGGGTACTCTTGGCTAACTCTTAAAAGTATTGTTTATGGTCCGCACCGTTTCTTTTGGAGAGCAATTTGGAAGATGCATATTTTGCCTAAAATTCGTCTTTTTGCTTGGAGAATTGGGCACGATATTCTACCTACTAACACCAAAATAGCTGCTGTCAATCCGAGGCATGAGAAGCTTTGTCCTAGATGCAAAACGGAGGAGGAAACCTTGATTCAGGCTTTGAAAAATTGCCCCAAGGCAAGGGCTGTTTTGATGAGTGGCGGTATTGATTGGTAGAGTCCTTGATTTTATTGCTAGCTGCTGTATTGATTGGCTAGAATATATTATGAATTTTTTGGATAAAGCTACTTTTGAGGGTTTAATGCCTATGCTTTGGAATGTTTGGAACACTTGGAATAACACTATCTTCTGTAATATGGACGAGGAGGCCCATGTTACGTGGGAGCGGACTAAAGCGCTTGATAGGGATTTCTGCATCCATAATTTCGTTGGCTGTCCCTTACGTCCGAGAGTTCATAGCATACAGAGATGGAAAAAGCACACTGAGGGTATTATTAAAATAAATGTGGATGTTGCTACGAAGGATCATGGCGTCGGTATTGGTGTGGTTGAGCGGGATAGTGAAGGTTTTGTTTGTGGAGGCTTGGCGCGGTATATGGAGGTTGGGTTTAACGCCGAATGGGCTGAGTTAGATGCAATAAGCGAAGGCATATTGTAGGCACAAAGGAATAATTTTCAGCGCATTATTATAGAGTCGAACTATGCTAGCATTGTTAATCGCCTTAAGCATAATCGTGAGGATGTAACAATTTTTGGTCACCGAATTCGAGAGGTCCATAATATGTTGAAGGACTTCATTGATTTTGAAATTAGTTGGATTCGTAGGGAAAGTAATAGGGTTGCTGATAAGCTTAGTCATTTTCGAGGGAAATTCATAATTTTATAATTTCTCGCCGTAATAATATGAGGTCGTAGCCTTTGGGCTCGTTTTATTCAAAACAAAAAAATCATGATTATTTATAAAAGGAACAAAATTTCCAATTCATTTAATAAAATGTACTATTAAAGATTCATTTCCGAAATTATTTACGAAAACGGGACAAAAGGAAAAATAATTACTGGAATGAGTCATTTTTACAAAAATGTGCCTACGTGATGTCGCTTTCAAGGGTTTTTTCGGAAAAACGCTTCAACGTGGAAGTTTTTTTTTTGTGTCAGCTAAAAACACACTGATGTGGAAGCGTTTTTCAAAGAAGCGTTTGTAAAATGCCTTTTTGTAAATATCCCATTGAGAAAAAAAGCGGCAAAAGCGTGCCCATGTGAAAGTTTTTGCTTTCACGTGGAAGCGCTTTTCTAAAAAACCCTGAAAATGACGTTATATAAATACATTTTTGTAAAATTGGCCCATTCCAATTATTATTTTTCAAGTTGACCCATTTTCGTAAATAATTTCGAAAATAAACTTTTATTGGTACATAACCCATTATAAGAACATAGCAATATAAACATCATTATTGTTGACATAATTAAACATGCATCATAGAAAGATGTGTATATAATTATATCTTGAATTCGATTGTAAAGTAAACCCAATTAATTGATGATATTAATTGACTTGCTTACATATATATAAAATATAATATAAAACTTGTGTAAAAGTCTAATTTTATCCGGGCTAGTTAAAAAATTCATTTTTTATTTTTATTTATTTATTATTTTATAAATATTAAATAATAAAATAAATTTATTATTATTTTACAAGTCTAATACTCAAATACACTCACTAGCTCAAATTTTACAAAGCCCAAATTAAAAAAAAGAAAAGAAAACCCTAACCCTAGCTGCTATTGTTGCCGTCGTTGCCAACACGTCGCTCACGCCCATGCCGCCAACCTCGTCGCCGTTGCCCTCGAATTCAAGATTCCACGATCCACATGGAGTTTAGATTCACACCGAAAAATCCGAAAATTAGGTGTAAAGGAGTGTGATCAAACACATACAAAATCAAATGTAAAAAAAAAAGACTTAAAAAATTACTTAAAAAATACTACGAAAGTAATATACGAGATTTTTTTAGTGACCGCAAACATACGAATTCTCAATATCAGATATACAAAGAATCAAAAGTATTTTTCAAGGTATATTGTTATACTTATATATATTGATTTATTTTATATTATATGTATTTATTTTTATTTCGAAACTAAATAAAATAAATAAAATAAAAAGAAAATGGAAGGGATAGGGTTTCATACCAAATTCTACGCCACTGTTGCCGTAGCTACGAATGGAGTCCTTCCGAACTTATCCATGTTTGTAGGGGAGCTTTGATGAGGGGTATTTATTTCTTTAAAAATATATAAAACAAATCCAATTTTAAAAACCATAAAATCAAATCTTTTTTAGATTTTTTTTGAAGATTTGGCTCGGTTTTGAGGTTTTCAAGCCTCGATCTAACCCTTTTTTAAAAAATTTAAAAAACAAAGATTTTTTGACATCCGATCGTCGTAGACGACGGTTGTCGATGCCGATGATCGACGACTGGAGATCGGGAACTTGAGGCCAGGCGGAGGAGCCATAGGGAGCATAGAGAGGAAAAAGGGAGAAGGAAAATTTTTTTTTTTTTAAAAGAGAAAGGAGAAATGAATTTTTTGTAAAAATTTTGGTTTATAAAGGGGTTAAAAACGACGTTGTTTTGGGCTTCCCTCAATAGCCCTAAAACGCTGTCGTATTGGTCGACCCGCTCCAACTCGCACCAGACTCGCTTAGGGTTTGCATGTTTTCATAAAATGAGGAATTTACCCGCGCGATCCCTCCTAGTTTCAATTGGCTTCAATTTAGTCCCTTTTGATCCATTTCAGAGGCCATACAATGCCGTTTCGTGGCTAAATTTCAATGGCCCAAAACGTTGTCATTCTGGCATCAGGTTTTAAAAATATAAAAGCGAAAATTGCTTAGCAAGTCCTTCGATATTTCATTTTATTTAAAATTTATCCCCATTGCCCTTAAATTGTTTTTTAATTCAGCCACCTAATTTTATTTTTTTAAACAGGTCCTTTGACCACTATTTTTAAAATAAAGCGTGAGGATTTGGGAAATTTTCCATTTTAGTCCCTGCTTTTTAAAATTATTTTAAAATTGTTTTTATTTGTTTTTTTGGAAAATCTTTTAATGTTTTAAAATTAAATTACTGTTTTGGGATTTATTTATTTTTATTTAATCCCTTCAATTATATATATATATTTACTTATTAAGATTATTTTATTTGTTTTATGTATCAAATGTGTATATATTGTTGTTTTATTGCATTATGTATTTAATTGTCCTTTCTTTTGCCATGCCATGTTACATTTTATCATTACTAAATTGTATCTTCTGTTCATTCATACACATTTGATGTTTGTACAAAAATACTTATGTTTTGATAAAACAAATTATTTCAAAATTAAGGTAATATTCATTATTTCGTGATTTGAAAAATCGTGCCTTAACTCATTAGGTGTGGTTTTTCTTCGAATCGGAATAATCGAATACCTTTCTCATTTTTAAAAAATAAAAATAAAAACGTGAGATTTGGAATAAAAGGAGTACTTGTTATTTTTAAAAATTCGAGGTGTTGTGCTCTAACTTACTGGACATAACTGCCTTCTCGATTATTTCAAAGTAACGAATCTTCCTCATAAAACTCGATTTTCTAAAGATAATATTAGACCTATTAACCATGCATTTAGGGATTGCATTTAACCTATATTCTAGTTCAAATTTTCGACATATAAGACCTTTAAAAAATCAACTAGGTACCAATTTTTGGCGTGTGAGGGTGCTAATCCTTCCTCACACGTAACCGACTCCCGAACCTATTTTCTAGCGAAGGCCAAATTGTTTTTATTTTAAAAATAAATTTAAATGTTAAGGTGGTCCAATTACACCAAATAAAAAGATTGGCGACGACTCTGTTTTCAATTTTGAAATAAATTTCGAGACTTTTTTTAAAAAAATGGTTTCGACAGTTTGGTGACTCCACTTGGGACCAATAAGAGAGTCAAACCGTAAGTCGATTATTTTTGGTCTTTTTTGTTGAAAATTTCAAATTCGATTTAATTTAATTTGCGATCCTTTGCATTTCATTTTTGCGATTTATATGCTGTTTTGATAAATGTATGTTGATATTGCAATACATGTCTACAGTTTTGCATACACTGCATTTGTCACTACACATTTTAAGTGGAAGTATGAAGCTACTCCTTCGTGAGGTTTTTATCTCCGTGTAAGATAGAGGATCGCTTTCGGGATTCATTTGTACCTATGTTTTCGTGAAATTTTCATTTCCATGCAAACATACGGGAAATGTGTCCCCCTGAACTGAACTCGTCTGTATAGGCTTATAATGGGTGAGGACTGAGGAATCTGCTGGTTCGGGTACCCTTACTCTAGAACTCAAAACCACATATAATAAGCCTTTAGTGCCCACCCTAGGTAGAAACTATGTTGAACCTTTAGCAACTACCTCAAATAGATATGTAGGTTCTTTGTTGTATGTTTTTAATTCATTGATTCATTTTTATGATGATTGTACTAACTTGTTTTATATTGTCTTATTTCGCATTGCATCCTCATATTAGGAACTGTATTGATTAAAGTTCGATTACTAGTAGAGAGTTGGTCATGGAAAAAGGGTATTTTGATAAGGTAGAGGATAATGTGGCCGTGTGTATGTGGTCAGAGGATAAACAACGTTAGAAGGGTGACAACCTAGTTGAAGGTCATGTATCAGATTACTAGGATTTCACTTGGATTAGTGACTCAAAATAGTTTACAAGAGCTCAAGGACATTTGGGATCATTGGGATGATGGAATGAAACAGACTTTCTACCGTAAGTATAGGGATCTACTGTATCTGCTACAAGTTAAGGTGGACAAGTATCTCTTTCGAGCTCTTACACAACACTAGAACTCGACTTATAGTTGTTTCACCTTTGGGAACATGGATATGGTGCCCACAATTGAAGAGTATACTACTTTACTTCATTGCCTTAAGATCCAAGTAAACAAAGCCTACTTGAGAGCTGTTAATGTCCTAACCTTACTTAAAAACCTGATGAACATTACGGGAATGAGCGAGCAATGGGTTACCGCTCGAATTAAGGTGAAGGGCAACAACAAATGCATTACTTGGAAAAGCTTGCGAGATTTGATCTTAGCATATCCAGATGCAAGGAAAAAGGTTGATATATTTGCTCTTAATTTATATGGATTGGTTCTCTTTCCTAAGGCATTGGGGAACATAGAGGAAGTGATCATTGATTTGTTCGACCAACTTGATAAGAAGGTTACACCCATTCCAACGATTTTGGTCGAGATCTTTAGATCATTGAATGGATGCCAAAGAAAAGAAGAAGGGAGATTTATCGGTTGTGTACCACTGTTGATGGTTTGGTTTCATAGCCACTTTTGAAAGGTGGAAAAACTTTCCTACCAAGTGTTTTCGATGAGTTATTCCCCTTTGAGGGAATTTGTGACTACACAAAGGCGAGAGAAAATTTCTAAGGAAAAGTGGACGGTAATTCTCCATAGCCTCCGAGACGAAGACATAGTATGGCAAGCACCATGGTTCATTCTTGATAAAATTCTTTATCGATGCAAAGATTTTGATTGGGTTCCATTACTTGAGATATGGGGAGCTATAGGATATGCCCTTTTATTAGTGATGAGACAGTATCGATCAAGGTAGTTCATCCCAACAACCTAGGGTTTGACTCAGTGCGAATTTATATACAAGGGTGAGAATAATAAGAAAAGGGTCCGAGAGATATCAAATGCTTGGACTCAAGTTCATAAAATGAAGTTATTTGCTGCAAATCCCATGGTAACCCGAGAATATGTTAAGTGAAGGGGTAGGAGAATCCATGACAATATCCCAATGTCAAATCCCGAAAATGTTTGCCCAGTTGAGGAACATCTGCAAGTAGTCCCATCAGAATTAGAGCTCATAAAGCAAGACTTTGAAAAGAAAAGTTTTGAATTCGGGAAAAAGATCGAGACATTAGAAGAAGAAAAGATGCAGTTGAGATTTGATGTTGATATCTAAAGGTTAGAAATCGATAAACTAAGGAAAGGAAAGAGAAAAGTTAAGGAAGACTTGGATGATTTGAAAAAGGACTACAAGAAGCTCCGCTAGTCAATGAGAAACGCTAGGTTAGGTAAAACATCAGAATAGTGGCAGTAAGAAATCCAGGAGGAAAGGATTCGAGCGGACTAGTGGAAGAGAAAGTTTCAAGATGCTCAAGTCCAAGGAGATGTTATAAAGAGAGAGCTATTAGAGAGCTATTAGAGAGCCAGGTTGAGAAAGCTGAGTTGAAGGCCCGAATAGTTGAGTTAGAAGAGTCTTTGCATGTAACTCTACGACAGAATTGAGGATAAGCCAAGCTTAGAATGAAGGATTAAAGAGAAAGGTTGGAGAACTTGAAGCTTCAGTGCAAAACTACGAGATTTGGATTGAGTTCCTCGAAAGAACTTTGTGGACGAGTAATAGGCAACTTCAACACTCTAAGAGGCAAGTTAAAGATTGAAACCATGTCATGCGTGAAGCATTGATACAAGTGAGAGAAGTGGTAGAATACTTGTAGAAGTTAGTTGTTCAAAGCGATGCTTTAAGCTTAGAGTATGAGTCAGTGTCTGGTAAATGGCAAAAGTTTGCATGCCTCCTTCAAAAGATTAAAACTCTGAGCATTAGGGCAAGACCTTATTTGTAATTATCTTATGTAAAGACATTAGTTTTCTAGTAAAGTTATTCTATCAGAACTCGATTAAGAGTTAGTACTTTTCTTACATATGCATTCATACATTCATAAAGCATTAATAAAGTTTTGCATCACGTTTCATGCATTAAAATTTTAAGAAGACGTCCTTAATTAACTAAAATTATGACAGTTAGTTACTCTAGAAAACCAACAAATCCAACACCCTTATGGTATTCGTACTAAGTAAAAAAAATGGATCAAAGATTGGAAAAATTGGAGCAAACCTAAAAGGAAATGCAAGATCAGTTGCAAGCACAACTGTATGAACAGCTAGCCAAAGTGCAACAAGACGTGAAGGATCAGATCATTGAATCCCAAAAAGATATCATCAATCAGCTGTCTCAATTACTGGTTAAGAGAGCTGATAAAGAGAAGGGTCTTGCTGTAGACCCTAAAAAAAGAGTAAAAATTTTCCATATCCTTCAAGTGTCACCCTTAAGCAAGGCCAAGCTCAACAGGAGACATGTGTTCGAGGAGCATCTGTCACCATCAAACCACAACCATACCTAATTGGCACATCAAAGCCAACGAACCATTAAATGAGTTCCAGTTCAAACCCAAGAGATAACTCAATTAACCCCTTCGTACCGGATTTTGGTAAGGTGGTAGAGGCAGAAAAGGCAAGAGTCAGACTTCTAAAATAGCTGGAGGAGCGTTGTAAGTGGTTGGAGGAAAGAATCAGAACGATGGAGGGAGCTGAAGTTACTGTGGGATGGATGCAAAGGAATTGAGTTTGGTCTCAGACTTAGTGCTTCCCCCTAAGTTTAAGGCTCCGGAGTTTGAGAAATACAATGAGACGAGCTACCAGAAGTGCATATCGCCATGTTTTATAGAAAGATGATGTGGTATGTCCATAATGATCAGCTGCTAATTCACTGCTTTCAAGATAGTCTGACGGGATCGACCGTGAAGTGGTACAACCAATTAAGTCGTGTCAATATCAGTTCTTGGAAGGATTTGGCACAGGTTTTCATGAAGCAATATGGTCACGTCACCGACATGGCTCTTGATAGGATCACGTTGTAAAATACGGAGAAAAAGCTAGGTGAAAGCTTTAGGCAGTACGCTCAAAGGTAGACAGATATGGCCACTTAGATACCACCACCACTATTTGAAAATGAGACAACCATGCTGGGAAACGCGTCATACATTAATTATTTCCTGGGAAATGCTACAAAGAGCTTCTCCGATATTGTCATATCCAGAGAAATGATTGAAAACACTATCAGAAGTGAGAAGATTGATGCTGGAGAAAGTGCCAAGAGATCTGCTCCTAGAAGGAAGGATAATAAAGTAAACAATGTTGGCTTATACAGGCCAAATTTTACAAAGTCGTTCATGGTGACACATTTCAAAGCCCTGATAGTCAATTATCAAAACATTTCGAGACAAAAATCAAGCTAGAGGTCGAACACTGAAAAAGTCCAATTTACCCAAATGTCGATGACGTACAAGAAGCTCTACAAGAATCTATACAACGCCTGTGTAGTGTCGCCTTATTATTTGAAGCTAATGCTACTTCCATTTCCAAAATGGTACGATACAAATGCTCAATGCGAGTATCATGCAGGAATAACTGGACACTCAATTGAGAATTGCATCACCTTCAAGAAGCTAATTAAGAGGTTCATTAAAATGAGAATTGTGAAGTCTGATGAACTAGCAAAACCCAATATGGCTGGAAATCCTCTATCCAATCATCTTGACTAGGGGGTGAATGCGATAACGAAAGAAAAGAGCAAGAGGATTAAAAATGATATTGGGGAGGTCAAATCCTTATTGAAATGGGTCTAGCAATAAATGGCCAACATGGGCTTGATCATACAAAATATGGAAGACGTAGTAATAAAGTTTGAAAATTGTTGTGAGTTTCATGCCATTGAAGGGCATAGAATCCAAGGGTGTGTTGAGTTTCGAGCCTTGGTAGAAAAAGTGATGGATAATAAAGAGCTTGCATTTTTTGAGGAGATGGAGGATATAAAAGAACAAGATGTTTGTGTTTCTGAAGAAGGGACATTAAAAAGAGCTTATAAGGCCAACCTACCAGTGATAATCATATTCAGGCTAATGAGAATGAGGTTGGAGAATAAATGAGACCACGAGTTATCTTAAGAAACCTACGATATTTTTATATAAGGATAATAAAAGGGTACCATGGAGTTATGACTACAACATGATGGTGCCAAAAAGAGAAAGATCGAAAGAAGATGTAAGTCTCGTCACACGTAGTTGGAGATGCTATAATGAGACAAATGCAAAAAGTGAAGCCAGCAAAGAAAAGCCCTAATTATTGGGTTTGAAGAGAGAATGATCAATAATCCTGAGATGCTAGTGAATAAGATAATAACTGAGGAGGTGACAAAAAAATTCCTGAAATTCCTAAAACATAGCGAGTACAGCATGGTGGAACAATTTCATAAGTAACCAGCTCGCATATCAGTTTTAGTCCTACTGTTAAGTTCAGAAACTCATCGTAGTACGCTAATGAAGGTGTTGAATGAGACATGTCGCTAATGATATCTCGGTAAACAAGTTGGACCGATTAGTTAATAACTTAAGTGCGATAATTTCATCTTCTTTAATGATAATGAGATACCTCCGGGGTAGGGGCTCAACGAAAGCTCTACACATCACGAGATGATGCAAAGGATACATGTTACCGAAAATATTGGTAGATAACGGTTCTGCTTTGAATATGCTACCGTTAACGAGACTGAACAAATTGCCAATTGACAACTCCCACATGAAGGCATACCACAACATAGTGAGGCATTCAACGGAACAGAGAGAAGAGTGATGGGAAAATTTGAGATACCGCTCTTAATTTGTCCAAACACGTATGAGATAGTCTTTTGGTGATGGACATTAAGCCCATTTATAATTTCTTATTAGGAAGGCCTTGGATCCATTTGGTAGGGGCAGTATCGTCATCCCTGCATCAAAAGTAAAAATTAGTGACAGAGGGTCGATTAATCACCATTCATATCGAGGACATCATTGCATCAGTGACTAGTGATGCACCTTATATTGGTATAGATGAGGAGGCCATGGAATGTTCCTTTAGTTCTTTGGAGTTTGTAAATGCTACATTCGTAGCTAAAGGAAATAGGATCCTCACATTGAAGATGTTTGCAAATACTCGGATGGGTATAAAATTGACAGTTGGAAAAAGAGCTTTACATAGAAGAGAACTCGAATGATATCTCCAAGGAATGATTATTGCTCCAGCATTACCAGATAAACACGATCGTTTTGGCTTAGGATTCAAGCCAGATGTGAAACAAAGAAGGGAAGAATTGCAGAAGAGGCAGGAAATGAGAAGAGCACAAATAAATGGAGAATAAATCAAAGGTAAACTAATGATCTTTCCCCATATATCAAATACATTCGTGTCGGGGGCATTATTAACCCCGAGCAAAGGCTGACAAAAAATAATATGGTGGAAATAATGAAAAACTTGAGCATTGGTGCTATTTCCGAGGAGAGGAGCAAGCAAAGGAACTTGGCAAGAATTCGTCCCTACGCCCTTGGAAGCATTCAGGACAACTGGACTTCGAAGGAGCTCCTTGTAGTTTTTAGGACTTTTCTAGAGTAATGTTCATAAGACCCTTGTTGCTCTAAGCTCGAGAGTAATAGAGATCTTTTTGTAAAAGACACATAATTATTAGCTGTTATTTCAATAAAAATCATGCACTTTCTTTCACTCAATTTGACACTCTTATTATTCTTTTAATTCATCTCATATTGTAATAAACATTCTTAAATTTATTCATTCTTTGGATTATTTTGGTCTATATGACAGGTCCTTATATATCAATGATATGAGTAACGTCATTGCCGACTTAGAGCCTTATTTTGAGCAGGATGTGTGTTCAGAGGAACCTCAGGATTTTAAAGATGCTTAAGACTGTAATTTATCTCTAATCTTCTACGGATGGTAAAGCAAGATGAAAAATAGATCTGCCTCACAAAGAATCAATAGAAGTTGTCAGTTTAGGGGATGAAACTGGTAAAAGAGAGGTAAAGATTGGGACCAACATCTCTGCAGAAACGAGGCGAGATCTCATTGATTTGCTTCAAGAATTCAAATATGTATTTGCATGGTCATATCAGTACATGCTCGGTCTATGTACTGATATTGTGGTACATAAGCTCCCTATAAGAGAAGAGTGTAAACCAGTCTAACAGAAGCTTCGAAGAATGAGACCTAATGTATTATTGAATATTAAAAAAGAGGTCAGAATGGGTGACTAAAATAGTGCCAAAGTGCGAATGTGCGTAGATTATCGGGACTTAAACAAGGTTAGCCCGAAAGATATTTTATCGCTATTTCATATCGACACCTTGGTGGACAGCACAGTAGGTCATTTTTTATTCTCCCTTGTGGATGGTTTTTCTGGATACAATCAGATAAAGATGCATCCTGAGGATATGGATAAAACTACATTTGTTATTATATGGAGAACCTTTTGCTACAAAGTTATGCTATTTGGACTGACGAATGCAGGAGCAATATATCAAAGGGTCATGGTGACTCTATTCCATGACATGATGCACAAGGAGATTGAGGTCTATGTCGATGATATGATCCCAAAGTCTCGAACAAAAGAGTAACATGTGAAAGTTTTAAGAAAGTTGATCTTAAGATTTAGAAAGTTCTAGTTGAAGTTGAACCCAAACAAATGCATTTTCGAGGCTACTTCAGGCAAGTTATTAGGCTTTGTGGTTAGTAGAAGAGGAATAAAAATCGATCCCGATAAAGTCAAAGCTATACAAGAGGTACCACCACCATGTACTCAAAAGGAAGTTAGAGGGTTCCTAGGGGGGTTGAGTTACATCGCTCGGTTCATCTCACAACTAACCGAGAAGTGTGATCTTATCTTCTGTCTTTTCAAGAAGCACAACCCAAGAGTTTGGGATGATGAATGCCAAAAGACTTTTGACAAAGTTAAACATTATTTGTCCAATGCTCCAGTTTTGGTGCCATCGAATCCGAACAAACCTTTTATCTTGTACTTGACCGTATTCGAAAACTATATGGGATGTATATTAGGCCAGCACGATTAGTCGGGAAAGAAAGAAAGAACAATCTATTATCTTAGCAAGAAGTTTACTGAATGCGAGATAAGATATTCACCAATTGAGAAAATATGTTGTGCTTTGGTTTGGACTACTCGAAGGTTTAGGCAATACATGTTATCCCATACAACTTGGTTGATTTCAAAATTAGATCCTCTTAAGTTCATGATGGGGTTGACTACACTGAATGGAAGAATGGCTAAATGGCAAATGCTGCTTTCTGAATTCGACATAGTCTATGTGAATCAGAAGGCGATAAAAAGGAATGCAATAGCAGATTTTCTAGCTAGCAGAGCTCTTAAGGATTATGAGCCATTAGATTTCGATTTCCCAAATGAATATCTAATGCATGTAGCAACCATAAAAGAAGGAATTTCAAAGGGGCAACCATGGAAAATGAATTTTTATGGTGCTTCAAATGCCACTGGTAAAGGAATTAGGGCAGTTTTGGTATCCTCGGAAAGAGATCATTACGCTCTCACGAGCAAGCTTGATTTTGATTGTACAAATAACATGACGGAGTATGAAGCATGTATCATGGGTATTCGTGCAGTTATAGAATGCAATATCAAAGTTTTAGAGGTGTATGGATATTTTGCATTGGTAATTTATCAACTCAAGGGTGAATGGGAAACGAGAGATTCCAAGTTGATCGATTATCGAAAGTTGGTTCTTGAGTTAATTAAAGAATTTGAAGATATTACCTTCCATTACTTCCTACTAGAGGAAAATCAAATGGCTGATGCTTTGACTACTCTTGCCTCCATGATTATGGTTAATAAGCAAGAAGATATGAAGCCTATTCGGATGAGTATCTACGAGGTTCCGATTCATTGCTAAAACATTGAAAGGGAAGAAAATGATAGTCACCCTTGGTACCAGGAAATTTTGCAATACGTAAAAGATCGCAAGTACCCTGAGCAAGCCACCGAGAATGATAAAAGGACGTTGAGAAGGCTCGCAATCGATTATGTCCTTGATGGGGATATTCTTTACGAAAAGAGAAAAGATTAAGTTTTGTTGAGATGTGTTGATACTGTTGAGGCTAAGAAAATCCTAGAATAAGATTATGAAATTATGAGATTTGGGTATTACTAGTTAATCATGGAAGAAGATTGCATTAGATACGTTAAGAGATGTCACAAGTGCCAAGTTTACGGAGATAAAATTCATGTACCTCTTTCACCTCTTCATGTTATGACCTCCCCATGGCTTTTTTCTATATGGGACGTGGACGTCATTGGACCAATCTTTCTAAAAGCTTCTAATGGGCATAAATTCATTTTTGTGGTCATTGATTACTCCATTAAGTGGGTAAAAGCTGCTTCTTATGCTAATGTTACAAGATCAACGATCAACAAATTCTTAAAGAAAGAAATTATATGTCGATATAGAATGCCAGAGAAGATCATATCTGACAATGCTTTGAACCTAAACAATAGTATAATAGTAGAAGTTTGCCGTCAGTTCAAGAATAAGCATAACAATTTAGCACCGTATCACCCGAAAATGAACGGGGCAATGGAAGTAACTAATAAGAACATTAAGAAAATTGTTGAGAAAATGACAAAGACCTACAAAGATTGACATGAGAAGTTACCATTTGCTCTCTACCCTTATCAAATGTTTGTTAGAACTTCTACAGGGGCAAGACCTTTCTTATTAGTATATGGATCCAGTCAAGATATGACCAATTAAACCTACTTAAAGAGAAGAGACTGAAAGCTATCCAACATGGCCAGTTGTACCAAAAACGGATGATACGGGCTTATGATAAAAAGGTTCGCCCTAGAAAATTCCATAAAGGAGATATAGTTTTGAAAAAGATCCTTCCTATATAAAAGAACTTCCGAGGCAAATGAATGTCAAATTGGGAAGGCTCATTTGTGGTAAAGGAAGCCTTCTCTAGAGGAGCTTTGATTTTAACTGAAATGGATGGTAAAGATTTTTCAAAACCCATGAACTCAGACTTAGTGAAGAAATACTTCGCCTAAAAAAAGGCCGAGATGAAAACCCGCAAAGGGTGTCTCGAAGCCTAAGGAGATTTGAATCGAAAACGTGAAATGGTAGCTCAAATTTGGATAAAAAATTGGGCTCGAAGTGAGCTTCCTTCTCAGAAGTAACAGGATGAAGAGACATTACATCTTGGGCATCGACGAAGTGCAATAGTTTTCATGGGTACACTTCAGGCTCAAGGTGGTCATTATCAAGTTTGCTTGAAGAAATTCATACGTTGATATCTGGGGCATCTGGTTTTGTCTTTTTTTTGCTATCTTTAGCAATTCTTGATCAATGTTTGCTAGTTTTTGACCAACATTTGTTATTTTGACTAATGTTTTGACTAATTTGATATATTATCATTTATTTCCATTTAAGCGTTGTCTTCAACAAATTCAGACTTATCTATTTTTGTAACCCTACTCAAAGCATTTTTTGCATTGAAATAATGATTAATGAACTTGGGGATATAAGGTATAAAAATATTTCTGCATATCGCTATGGAAAATTTCTAAATAGTACAGGGACCTGAAACAGGACCACTAGTTAGAAATAACCAAATCCGAGGGTTAAAGGGGTCCTGAAATAAATAATTTAGTTTATGAATACCTCTTCGAACATCATATCGAAAGCACCAGACTTTAACGAAAGACATGGTGACACAAATTAACATTAGAATTTAGGTAAAAGACGATTAATGACGACCTAAGGACTAAAAGAAAAATCATTCTAAAATATGACATCTTTGCATTCATATCAGCATCATTCATGCGCATTTAGATAGGAGCATTGGATTCATTCAAATCATAGCATCCTAGTTACATGGTCTAGATAAAGGTCCATAAAACAATCCACAGGTCATATCCTCAAAGAATGACATGATAAATCAAATCCTATACCCCTAAAGCTGTAGAGGAACGGATTGAAGCCGCAATGGCGAATCTCATACACCTAAAGCTGTAGAGGGGCAAATTGAAGCCACAATGGTGAATCTCATACACCTAAAGCTGTAGAGGGGCAGATTGAAGCCGCAAGGGCGAATCTTATACTCCTAAAGTTGGAAAAGGGTAAATTGAAGCTACAAGAGCAAATTATATAGCCCTAAAGTTATAGAAGGGAGAATTAAAACTTGTAATAGTAGACCTCAATCTCCACTAAAGTGTACTGAAATTGAGTGAAACCAAATCCTATATCTCTGAAGTTGCAATGGATCAGATTAAAGCTACGAAGGTGAAACCTTATCTCTCTGAAGTTGCTGTAGAGTAGGATAAAGTTACAAAACCAAATCTTGTACCCTTGAAGTTGCAGTGGGTCGGATTAAAGTCATGAAAGTAAATTTTTATGTAACACCCCTACACCCGGTTCACATGTATAAACCTGGTATAAGAGTATTACATACAATGTCAGAGAATTAAAAACGAGTATAACAAAATTTTCTTTTAAATACAGTGTAATTGAATCGTTTTACTCAAAATATCATAAAATAATCAAGTATAATCAAAATCAAGACTTAAAACCAGTTTGAAAATAATGAAAATGTAATTTTTACTCAAAACAGGGCAAATATCGATACTTTTGCTTAAAAACGAAACCAATGGGGCATTCTGGAACTTCGGTATTGTTACCACCTTAAAATATCGATACCTTTATCTCAAAATGAGTAAATATAGCTGAAAACTTAGTAAGAACCCCTTGAAACAACTTAAAAACTTCCCTAATATTTCAAATCAGTCCAAAACACAATTTTAACCATTTCATTCAATTCATGTAAATTTTCAAAACAACATTGATAACCCATTCATTAGAGACACATAGGTATACCATTTGTACATGCCATTTCACATAAAATAAATATACCATGTCTTGCAATCTTCCGATATTAATGTGATTTGATGAGAGTCACCTAATCCAACCTTAACTTCTCGGAGGTCTTATACCTACGTGTTGAAATAAACGCGTTAAGCCGGTGAAGACTTAGTAAGTACTACAAGAGTCATTAATCATTCATCTTTTAATCATACATTTCAAACTCATTCATATATTTATTTATTAATTTAAAATACATGTCTTTTATGTGTTTAACATTTAACTTACAGTAGTGTTATGAATTCACATATTCTTCCTTATTTCACATTTTAGTCATTCCAATCTCTTAGCTTACTTAGTTTTATCATTCTTTGATTTCTTATACATATATTGTACTTACCTTTCACGTGATTATCATTTCACTTACCTCAATGTCACAATTTGCACATTCTTTCTTTTTCACATTATTTACCCTATTAACAAGACTCGGACCTTGGCGGATATACGGATCCAACCAAACACTCCAGAATGGCACCCAATGTCTCATCGGATAGTTCGAAGCAATAAAGTGACACCCAGTGTCTCATCGGCCTAGCCGAAGTAAAGTGGTACCCAATACCTCATCGAATCTATCCGAAGTAAAATAATGACACTCAGTGTGTCATCGACTCAAGGTCGAAGTATCCCTAAACTTTTCCAATCTTATGACATGCCAACTATATCCGACTCAGCCCGACTAGTTAATAAGGATTTTCAATTTACAATTCATATCACTTTCAATTCCAATTTCACTTTCACTTTCACTTTCACTTTCAATTTTGATCACAAATCATTCAAATTCAATTCAAATATTTTATTAATTCAATATAAATTTTCATCCATCTCAATATTAACGCTTACCTCATATTCACTTATTAAATATAAATATCGAAATAAACATTAAATAATGAATAATTCAGATTATAGTAATACAAATCAATAACAAATCAATTTAACCAAATAACAACCAAATATCATAAACAATTAGGTACCAATAACTTTGGAACCCTTTGATTTATCCTTTCATTCTCATTTCTCAATTTCATCGCATATCACTTTATATATATCAATTTTTCATTCCTATTCAATTTTTCTTTTTCTTTTTTTCTTTTACATTAATTTTCAAAGCTGTACATTTGAGTCACAGTCACTAAATTATTTATATCTTAAGCTACAAAATTTAAAATTATAATTCGCTTGATAATTCTGAAATTAGACTCAAATATCTTTTTACCATAAAAATTTCAGAATTTTTACTTTAGTCAATTTGTACAGTAAATTCTTTCAATTTACCCCTTCTCTGCTATCTAACAGTTTCGACCTTTCTTCACTAAAAATTATTTATCTTTTAGTACAAAGATCCAATAATATTCTCGTCTATTTATTTTGAAAATAGACTCATTAAGGATTCAACCATATAAATTTCAGTCTCTAATAATTTTTCTACATTTTTCTATGATTTTTTAAAGTTAGAACATGGGAACTCGAACCTACTCTGACCTTGTTATACAAAAACTAGTATATCTCAGAATGTACAATTCATGTTCTTTCACCGTTTCTTCCATATGAAACTAAACTCAATAAGATTTAATTACATATTTAATTCAACTCTTAAATCTTTTTAATTTTTGGTGAATTTTCGAAGTTAGTCCTCTGTTCTATCCAAACTGTTTCAATGAGATTAATTCATTTCTCATGCTTCTTTATACTAAATTTCATTCAATCACACATAATTATCATACTTGTAATTAAACATCTCATTTTCATCATGATTAATCATAAATATTAAAATTATAAACACTTTAACTTAATTGTTACTAAGTCTTTTAATACTTGTAGTACTTACCTCACTTGTAGATAATTTCTTCTCACACCTTAGGTTTCTCCTTTCCTTTTTCTTCAATTTGGTCCTTCTCCTTCTTCCCTCTTTCTTCAATTTCATACAAACACATATAAGCTTAAGACTAAAATTCAATACTCTTTCATGCTAGATTCTGTAAATATACATGTATGTCATGAAAATTGAATCATCTCTTACCTTTGTTCTTGAATTTCCAAAATTCTAATTCAATCCCTATCCACTTTAACACTTCAAAGTGGACTCTATAAGGATATTAAGGTGCCTACTAGCTTCCTTCTATGCCCTTCCTTAAGAAATTTTAAAGAAAATGGAGGATTTTGAAGCTTGGAGGGCTTAACAATGGTGAAGAGACTAAATTAGAATAAAAAGAAAAGTTAGATAATTAGAACATGGACATGGATGGTTGGACTTTTAAAGAGAAGATGATATTTTCATCTTTTAGTTGATTTTTCATCTCTCAAATTCTCTAGACTTTTCTTAAAAAATATCTCACTTAATAAAAATGGTAAAATTACACTTTTAGTCGCTAGGCCTTCCAACTTTACACTTTGGCCCAAAACTTTGCCTCCAAAAATATCTTCCACCAAATTACTCTTTTGCCCCTCCTTAATCAATCTAATTCCCCTGATGACTCAATTCAATTTGGATAAATTGCTATTTAGTCATTCCTCCTTTCTCACAATTACTAATTAATCCTTAAATTTTTCCTAATCTTCTTATTTTAACTACATATTCTAATTATTGACTCCTTCCCTATACTGTTCCAACTCCGGTTCAAAAACGTGGATGTTACACTTTATCTCCCTAAAGATATAATGAAGCAGGGTAAAGCCAAATCATGCTCCGTAGGCCGGCGATCAGAGACCAAGAACCTAGGTCCGGACGGAGGAGCCATAGGGAGCATGGAGAGAAAAAAGGGAGAAGAAAAAAGTTTTTTTTTTTTTTTAAAGAGAAAAGAGAAATGAATTTTTTGTAAAAAGTTTGGTTTATAAAGGGGTTAAAAACGTCATTTTGGGCTTCCCTCAATAGCCCTAAAACGATGCCATATTAGCCGACCCGCACCAGACTTGCCTAGGCTCCGCATGTTTTTAGAAAATGGGGAATTTACCCACGCGGTCCCTTCTAGTTTCAATTGGATTTAATTTAGTCCCTTTTGATCCATTTCAGAGGCCATATGATGTTGTTTCGGGGCCAAATTTCAATGGCCCAAAACGTTGTCGTTTTGGTGTCAAGTTTTCAAAAAATAAAAAGGGAAATTGCTTAGCAAGTCCCTCGATATTTTATTTTATTTAAAATTTATCCCCATTGCCCATAAATTGGTTTTTAATTTGGCCACCTGATTTTATTTTTTTTAAATAGGTCCTTCAACTACTGTTTTGAAAATAAAACGTGAGGATTTGGGAAAATTTCCATTTCAATCCTTGATTTTTAAAATTATTTTAAAATTGTTTTTATTTGTTTTTTGGAAAATCTTTTAATGTTTTAAAATTAAATTGCTGTTTTGGGTTTTATTTTTTTTATTTAATCCCTTCAATTTTTTACATATATATATATTCACTTATTAATATTATTTTATTTGTTTTATGTATCAAATGTGTATTATTGTTATTTTATTGCATTATGTATTTACTTGTCCTTTCTTATGTCATGTCATGCTACATTTTATCATTATTAAATTGTATCTTCTGTTCATTCATATACATTTGATGTTTGTATAAAAAGATTTATGTTTTGATAAAATAAATTATTTCAAAATTAAGGCAATATTCATTATTTTGTAATTTGAAAAGTTGTGCCTTAATTCATTAAGTGTGATTTTTCTTTGAATCGGAATAATTGAATACCCTTATCTTTTTAAAATAAAAAATAAAAATGTGAGATTTGTAATAAAAGGAATATTTGCTATTTTTAAAAATTCGAGGTGTTGTGTCCTAACTTATTGGACCTGGCTGCCTTCTCCATTATTTCAAAGTAATTAGTCTTCCTCATAAAACTCGATTTTCTAGAGATAATATTAGACCTGTTAATCATGCATTTAGGGATCGTATTTAACCTATATTCGAGTTCGAATTTTCGACATATAAGACCTTTAAAAAATCAACTAGGTACCAATTTTGGACGTGTGAGGGTACTAATTTTTCCTCACACGTAACTGACTCCCGAACCTATTATCTGGATTTTGAAGACCAAATTTTTTTTTTAAATAAATTTAAATGTTATAATAATCCAATCACACCAAATAAAAAGATTAATAGTTACTCCGTTTTTTATTTTAAAATAAAATTTGAGACTTTTTCTTAAAAAAATAGTTTCGACACTTGATTTATTATAAAACTCTCATCTCCCACATTTCAGTTCTTCCCTTTTTTTTATATATAGTTTTTAACCGTTCCTCACTATACTTTTTAGAACCCCTTTCAATAGTTTTTTTAATTCTTCATTTTAATTTTAAAATAAATATAAATAATATCCTTTTATTTTTTAAATTTTAAGTTTCAGATCAATTGAATAACAACCTTTTTCTCTTTTATAAATATTGTTGCATAAATTGTTAGCGAATAACAAAAATATAAAATATTGATTTAAATTCCTAAATCGAACCAGAATTATATATAATCTGAAAACAAAAGAAGTTGGAAATAAAATAGGAAGTTCAAATTTTGTACTCGTAGGTAGACCGAAATTTAACCGGTAGTTGAGGCCTGTTTTCATAGTTTCCTTAAGATAGATTCGGTCGCTCTTTTGGTGTTGGAGAAACTTTGGTCGACTGCCTCCCAGAATACAACAACGAGATGAGCATAGCAATAGCACAACTGCAGTGATCAACGAATTGTAACTTTCCTTTATTCTATCATTGGAAAATAAGTTCGAAAATATGCAGAAAAAAAATGTTTCAAAATTTTTGCTGGAAAAATTAGGGAGAAATTCATTGTCTTTTTTTTCTGTAGATTATTTCGATTTAACATCTGTAAATTAATGAGCTATTAAAACTCAAATTGATGTATGAATTAAAAAAGCAATTAAAATTATGTATTAGGTTAAAATATCCACAAGCTTAGAAGAGCCCTAATCTCAATAGCCAATGGTTTGGATTTGCACTCCCCTTACACACAAAAGAGAGCTTTAGCTTAATCATTTAATTACCACTAAGTTGATTTACATATATAAACATATTCGACATTTGATATCTAACCAATGTGGGATCTAAGTTTTTCATTTCCTTAACTTAATTCACCATTTCCTTAACTTAATTCACAAGTGACTTACTTTGAGCATCAATTTCTCATTCATCACTCAACCATTTTGAGCATATGATATACCGTTGTAAAGGTTTCATGGAGTAGAATATAAAACCACAATTTTATGATTCAAATTTCCACCTTTACCAGTTGAGAATATGTCACAAAGTTTCTAAAATCCATTTTTTCCCAACAAATATAAATAATAAGACATATAATTCCATTTTTAATTTTAAATTTGAAATAAAATTGACTATGTATATTTTTATTTTAATAAAAAAAAACTTAACCAATCTTTTTTAATTTTCAATTTAAGATTTAAGATAAACAATTTTTAATATAATTTGAAATTAATTGATCTTTTATATTGTTAATTTGAAAATTTTCTAAATATGGATGTTATGTTGTTTGTTTATAAATTCTAATTTTTAAATAAAGAAATAAACTTTATTATTTATCTCTCCGTCAACCCTTTCCATGTATTTTCTTTATGTACCGTGTCCCATAGAAGATGCCTCACAGCTTCGAGGTGTAGTGAGGAAGGTGGAAACCGTATTCCATAACCCAAAAAGTATAGAAAAATGAAAGTAAGAGTCATACCCCATTTACTGTGGCGGAGCCATGATAGCAATCTTGGGGGTTTAAGCTAAAATTAGAAATGTTATGTAACATTTGATTTAAACATATAAACAATCGATTTAAAAGAAACAGTATTTCAACATGATAACCGATTTAAACATATAAAAAATTGATTCAAAAGAAGTAGAATCCCAACAATTAAGACAAAATAGCATATTATTACTTAAAATTGTGCATGACATTCTTTCAAGGAAATAAAATCACTAAATATAGAGTCTGAATCAAAAGTCTCAACAATCTCTTTCTCAATATAAACAACAAGATTATATGTAAAAAAACTCATCCTCCATTTTGTTGCGAAGTCTTGTTTTGACCATTTTCATCATCGAAAATGCTCTTTTTGTAGTTGCAGTTGAAATAGAAAGAGTCAACAAAAGACGAAGTAATCTATCAACAAGAAAATATACCTTTGACATATGTGTCTCTGCTAATCCTTGACAAAGATAAAAAATTGTGGACAAATTTTGCAATTTCGGATGATTTGGAACATTTTGCTTATAATGCTTCAGAATTACTTTCTCTTACTCAGTGAAATTAAGAGCGCAGTATTTTTCCACAATACAACAAATATCATCCATATTGAAGGATTTATAAGCATCCTTCGAATCCAAAGCAGAGTTAAGGGTAAAAAGATCAATTGAATATCTCAACCCGATAATGGTGCTCCATATTGAAATCATCATGTTGGTGATGACCACGTTTATCACATATGAAGAATCCATATTAAGAACCTCAATATTGTTTTCACAAAATGCTTTCACAACTTGCAACAAATTGTCCTAACCATTTTCTCTCAACTTTCATATCAAAATTTTGGTGCTTGAAACTAAGTATATAACATTTACTATATATTAGGATTTTTCTTGTAGATGTTGACAAAGAATATCTGTAATACCCATTATCATTTCCTAATCCAAAATTCACATCACTTTCGATTCGGTTAACCATTTTTTAATTTTTTTCACAGGAATGCTCACTGCTTTACAAGCTATCATTTGACATAATTTTAAATAAAGTGATCAAGGTTTTCTTCCTCCCCTTCACTTTGGCCGAAACTTACTATAACATTATTTAGCTATTTTGTTTCATTTTTACACTTCTAACAAGTTAGAAACCGTATTCTAATCATTTTTCATCAAAAAACATACATATTTCACTTAATTTTATAAGCTTTCAAGTTCCATCAATATCCTTAAATGGTAACTTTTAATACACTTGATAAAACAAAAAAAAACTATTGGTACATATATATAAAAACAAGTTTCAACGATTCAAAATCTATGAAAAGTTTGAAGAAAACCATACCTAATACTTCAAATTTGGAGGAAATGATAAATAATTTTTTTTTTCCTCTTTTCTTGCCAAGCACTAATATGAAGAAGAAAGATGATAAAAGTCTCTTCATATTTTCTTTTCTTTATATATATATTACTTATAAAATATTATTATGTTAAGTAAACTATTAAATAAGAATTAATTTATTATTGTTTAACAAAAATATCATTCAAAAGTCATCCTAAGTAATTTATCTTGTTCAAGAAGATTTTCTTTTTGTTTTTTTATCAAGAATAAAATTTTTAATATTATAAAAATATTAGAGGGGCCCACATATATTTTTAGGAGGGCTATAATATATATACAAAGGAAAAAATTGTAAAAATCTTAACAAAATCCGTATGGTAACTTTGGCCAATGAAAAAGTGTCACATAATATGTTTTGGTAAAGAAAAAAATGTCATGTGGCAATTAAAAAAACATTAAATTTAAATTAAAAAAATAGAAAACTATAATATTAAATATTAAAATATTAAAAAATACCTTTAGAGAAAATGGAAACAAAATACAGGGGAGGTAAATATGTTATTATCCCTTAAAAAAATTGTCATGTCTTTTTTTTTTTAATATTTTACTATACCCTTAGGACACTTGTCAACCCCTTAACTTTGTGGGGTCTGAAAACTTCACTATAATATACCAAATATTATTCATTCATTCAAACAGTGTAAGGTAAAATTTATATTAGATAGTAAAATATAATGGTTATATATTGAAAATATTTAAGTGTACTGATGACACGGGTATGTGTGCTATTGTTTCAAACTACTTTCATAATCTCTTTTTAGCCCGAGCCCGTCCTTTGATGTGTTCTCTAAGCTGACAACTTGTGTCGTTGAGGTTGATAATGAGTTCTTAGTGGCACCTTTCAGTCTAGTTAAATTTGAACGAACTAGTTTCAATATGCACCCGAATAAAGCATCTGAGCTAGACGGTATGAATCCAACATTTTCTTAGAAGTGTTGGTTTCTTAGTGGCTCCAATGTGGTTTCTCAATGCTGCAAATGGCTCAAGACAAACAAGTTTTTGGTTTCTATTAACGACTTGATTCCCAAAAAAAGATAAACTTTCCTCTATGAGAGACTTACGACCTATCTTGTTATGTAATGTTGTGTATAAATTGGTGATCAAAGTTTTAGCAAATCGAATTAAGTGATGTTGGTTAATGGTGTTCCATGGAACATGGGGGACGACGAGTCGACCAGGTCTTCAAGGACTCTTGGGTTTGTGTTGATGATGATTTTTATGTTCACTTGTCTCTCTTACTCGGTTGTGAGGGTATGAAGGTTAATGATCTCTTTAGTGATAGATGGTTGTTCTTGGGACATTAGCCTGGGGTTGTTGTCTCCGATTAATGCCCAACATGTGTTTAGTATGCCTATTGTTCTTTACCGCTTGGAGAATAGTTATATTTGGCACTAAGATAGGTTTGGCGTATATTGTGTATAGTGAATTTGACGGGTTTAGGATTTATGGTTTACGGTTTATGGTTTAAGATGATGTTGGGTGTAGGGGTTAGGATTTAGAATGATGTTGGGTGCAAGGTTTATGGTTTAGAATGATGTTGGGTGTAGGGTTTAACTATTTAGTTTCATTTTTACACTTTTAACAATTTAGAATCTCTATCCTAATCATTTTCCATTAAAAAAAATACACATTTCACTTAAAATTTTAAGCTTTTGGGTTCTATTTTTATCCTTTAATGGCAAGTTTTAATATACTTGATAAAACAAAAAACTATTTGTAATATGTAGAATAAGTTTTAAAGAATCAAAATCTATAAAAACTTTGAAAAAAAAACATACCTTATACTTCAAAATTGGGGAAAAAATGATAAAACAATTTTTCCTCCTCTTATTAAGTAGTAATATGAAGAAAAAAGATGATAAAAATCTTTCATCTTTTCTTTTATATATATTATTAGATTACTTATAAAATATTATTATGTAAAGTAAATTATTATATAAACATTAATTTATTATTTTAAAAATATAAATTAAAAGTCGTCAGGAGTTATTTAGTTTTTTTAAAAAGATTTTTTTTTGTTTTTATCAAGAATAATTTTTTTAATATTATTTTTAATCTTATAAAAATATTGGAGGGACCTACTGATATTTTTTTGAGAATTATAATATATATACAAAGAGGAAAATATAAAAAATCTTAATGTCATAGTTTAAAATTAAAAAAAATTAAATTGAAAAAATTAAAATTTCGAGGGCCATGGCCCCCAACGTGATTCCACCATTGCCCATTTATGAAGGTGGAGAAGACCAACACCATTTCTCTCTCCATTCCTTATCCTACACCATTGAATCAACTTTGATCTGTGTCAACCTCTAGTTTTTTAATGTGGCCTTGCTCTCTTTTTTTTTTAAGCCTAAATAAATATATCTAAAGAATCTCGTGTATTGACTTGATGGTTAAGCATGTTCATCATCTCATGTTCGAGTCACACTAGTAGCTATTTGTAATTCACCAAGAAAAAGAGAAATTTATCTAAAAAAATTCTTTTAAATTTATTTATTTAAATAGTTTGGTATCGGTACGTACTAGTACCAATAGAAAAACGATACATCTACTGATACGATATTCACTACCTTTGATGGAAATAAATGTACTAGTTTTTTTTTTTTCATTTTAATTTGATTTTTATTTATATAAATTAAAATAAATTTTTCTTGAAATTTTATTTAATACTTTAGTAAATGGATCAAAATTATAAATAATAAACCATAGATTTATCACTTATCTTATCTCAATGTTTAACATCTAATCTTATTCTTTTTATTGTTTAAATAAGGATATAAAAAGAATTTGCAAAGTTCTAATTTCTAGTAATCTTCTTGATTTTTTTCTTTTACATTTAAAATTAAGATTTTAGATAAAATTAAATGTATGAAGAAAGATTATCCTTAAAGATTAAACTTCTTTAAAATAGATAAATAAAACGAAGCACACTAATGGTTTTGTAATCAGACTGGTTAAGCCATCAATTTTCGATTTGATTAGTTGATCCAATTTTATTAAATAAATTATTAAAAATAACAAATAGAGTATAGATTTGAAAAAGAAAACACCTATCTAACTGTTTTACTCTTAGTATTTGTTTTTTATTAGAATAGTTATTATTTTTCTTTTTTCTAATTTTCAGGATGAGTTTATAATGTGTGATCCAAGGTTATTGAAATTGGATCGGATTAATCGACTGAATCGAGAACTAATCAATACACTAATCTAAATAAAGATATTAAACCACTTTATTTGTGAACTAGCACGGATGAGTTGTACTAAGTTTTTATATTTTTAATAACTTAGAAGAATAAAAAGAAAATTGAATTGCTTTGTTATATTTTACTAGGATTAGGTTGTACAATATTTATACAAATGGAAATGGACTTTTGTCAATTCCATGGGATCTGTAATCTCCCAAAAAATTAGAAGCTAATTTATTCTATCCAAAAATACATTAGGAATAATTATTCTAACCTAAAAATATAGTAGAAATCATTGGATATACATAGAAATTATAGTTATACAAAAAATATATTTTAGATTTTTCAACACTTCCCCTTAAGATGGTGAATAGATATTTTCCATTCTCATATTCTATGTAATTTCTACAAAGTTGGAAGTAGGCATACCCTTAGTTAAGACATCTTCCAGTTGATTACTTGATACAATATATGGAGTGCAAATCATGTCGCTGTCCAACTTTTCTTTAATAAACTGTCTGTCGAAGTTCAATTCTGATCGGACTTGAATGTTGGGTCAAATATTTACTTTTGAGTTTAGATTAATTTTTAAATTTATTTTTAAATTTAAATTTACTTTAAATTTAAATTTAAATTCATTTTAAATTGAAATTGAAATTGAAATTTGTTTTAAATTTAAATTTAGTTTAAATTTGAAATAATTTTAAACTTAAAACTTTAAAATTAAACCCAAAATAAAGTACAAAATCAAAAGTCCAATTGCACATTAATGTCCAAATACAATGCCCAATTGGACCCACAGACCCTATGCAAGCCTAATCACAAATTTACAATCTCAAAATGGAGCCAATTGTGGACACAAATTACACCGACCCACACCTAATCTATTAAGCAAGTGGCATCAACCACCTCCACCACCAGTCAACCAGAATGTGCCACGACAGCACCACCAGCAGTGCCACCACCAGCTTCAATTGCACTGCCACCGTCACTGCTACAGCCTCCAATAGCCGAACCTGCAAGGGAGAAGACAAGCATTTAAGTGAAAATAGACAAAATAAAATTATTGTAAATATGGTTATAAAAGCCAGAATCGAACATGTTGTAAGGGGTTGGAAAACTTCCCTTTGTTTGCTACACATTAATATAAGAAGATAAAATTTTCAAAACAGTTGACAAATCCAAACAGAAGAAGTTAATAGCAACCGGGACATTCGAATAGCACCCAAATACAAGAGCAAAAATACAAGTCAGGTTCACAGTACCCAAACGCTAAGTTATTCAGGTATTCTTCAATACATATTCCCAGCATTTATGATTGCATATTCAAGTCCATCAATTTCCAAATATGCATTGATACATGCATTTAAGATTACTGTTTACGTTTATTGCTTTTTTTCAAAACGTATTAATAAGTATCATTAATAATTAATATTTAGTAATAAAAATAAAAAAGGGGAAAACAAAAGGACTTATATTTGTCCGACGATCACCACCGGAGCAGCCCTCGAAGCCATCCAAGCTGTCGTTGTCGCAAAACCATGAACATCGCCTATGCTTCGTCATCCTCGGATCTGCAAAAAAACTCGAACAGGGAGTAAAAGGTTTTAAAATATAGAATAATAGAATTAAAAAAAACATTAGGAACACTTCCAAAACTGGGTTTGATTTCATGCATTAAAACCTGGATCTAAGATTCGAAATAAACTAAAAACTTATATTCAACCTTCAAAACCCGGATTGTTCTAATAAGGGTTTTTCTTTTAAAAAAAGGGTTTTAAAAATTTTAAGAAAAAAAAAGAAATAAGAAAAGGGCATTTGGCCTTCCTGATCGGCGGCGCGTGGCGTGTGTGGAGGCGACCGATGGTAGGCGCGTTAACGAGTGGTGGTTCGCGGCGACCACGCGAGATGGACGGCGAAGTGCGTGCGGCGTGGCTTCAACGGCGCATCGATCGGACTTGGACGACCATGGGTTTGTTTTGAAAAAAAAAAAGGGGGGGCAAAAGATATTTTTGTTAAAAATGGCTGAAAAATGATTTTTTTTAGACAAATTTTGACTTAAATAATAGAATGGAATGGCACCGTTTTGAGCAAGGGTTCAAAGTGCCCAAAACAACGTTGTTTCAGCCCTCTGCCCATGAATCCAGCCCGACCTGCCTCAGGATCTACGTGTTTTCGATTAATGGGTTATTTTTGCATTTAGTCCTTTCGCTTTTTTTAACTGTTTCAATTTAGTCCTTTTTGTACTTTTAATTAATTTTAAATTGACCCAATAATTTTTAATTCTTTTCAAATTAGTCCTTTGACTTCAGGATGCCTCAGAGGCTACCACGTGTCACTTATTTTTGGATTTATTGCCTTAGAGGTTCCTAAACTGTCCAAAAATTCCATTTTTGACCTTGAAACTTTCAAAAATTATATTTTTACCCTCGAACTTCCAAATATTCCATTTTTGACCTCGAAGCTTTTGAAAATTCCATTTTTATCCTCGAACTTCCAAAATTCCATTTTCGACCCCAAAACTTCCAAAAATTTCATTTTTACCCCCAACCCTTCGAAAATTCCATTTTTGACCTCAAAACTTTCAAAAATTACCATTTTACCCCCGAATGACAAAAAACTCCATTTTAACCCCAAAACTCTCAAAAATTACCATTTTACCCACGAATATCCAAAATTTTTATTTTTTATCTCGATTTTTCTTAAATTTATCGTTTTACCCTCGGATATCTAAAATTCCATTTTAAACCCCAAATTTTCCCAAAATTACCATTTTACCTCGAAGAATCCAAAATTACCATTTTGCCCTCGAGTATCCAAAAAGTCTCATTTTCAACTCCGATTGCGTCATTTTTCTTTCTCATCAATATTTGCATTTAATTTTAATTATTATGCAATCGTATTTTATATTTTATATTTTTTTTGCTTAGCATTTATCCGCTTAATTATCTTACTTCGTGTTATTTAATATCCAATATTAACTGCTCATTCATATTAAATTCGCATATTTGTTTCCAAAACTGTTTTCATAAAAACTTTAAAATCGAGGCAATATTCTTTCATTTCAAGTTTCGAAATTTTGTGCCTTAACTTACTAAGTACAATTTTTTTTCAAATCGAAATAATCGAATTCCTTTAATCGAGGCAATGTTTTCTTATCTTCGATTCTGAAAATTTGCGCCTTAACTTACTAGGTGCAACCTTTCTTCAAATCGAGATAATCAAATATCCTTTTCGAAAATTCAAAAGGTTTACAACAAAGAAAAGCTCGTCATTTCTGGATCTCAAAATGTTATGTCCTAACTCACTGGACGTAACTTTCTTTCTCGATCATTTTGAAATGGCGAGACTTCCAAACAAAATCGGTTTCTTTTAAACATAAGTCATGCATTCAAGGATCATATTTTAAACTTTATTTGAGCTTTTATATTTTACAAATTAAGACCCGAAAATAATCAATACGGTACCAATTTTGGGCGTATGAGGGTGCTAATCCTTCCTCATGTGTAACCGACTCCCGAACCTGTTTTTCTGGATTTCGAAGACCTACATGTTTTCAAAACGGTTTTTTAAAAAACATTTTGTGGTGATCCAATCACACCGAATAAAGGATTGGTGACGACTCTCATTTTTCAACATTAAAATAATTTTTGAAACTCGTCGTTTTCCAAAAAAGATGGTTTCGACAGTGTTTATCTACTTCGATGTGATTTGTGCAATCATGTTGCACTGATTATGTGCAATGTTGGCAGACTTGTTGTCGCAATAGATTTTCATAAGTCCTTCCAGTTGATTTTAAGGTCATCAAGTATTATTTTGAGCCATAGCAATTGACAAACTCCATGAACCATAGCTTTGAACTCTACTTCAACACTTGATCTTGCAACAACTGATTTCTTCTTATTCTTCCATGTTACTATGTTCCCACCAAGAAATGTACAATATCCTGAAGTTGATATATGATCTACAACAAAACCTGTATAATCAACATTGGTATATGCCTCTATGAGCAATCCTTCATTTTTCTTAAACAAAATTCCTCTACTTAATGTTCCTTTAAGACATGACGGAATTTTGTTGACAGTCTGCAAGTGTTTCTCTCTTAGATCATGCATGAATTGACTTACTATACTTACGACAAATGTTGTCCAGCCTTGTATGGGACAAATATATCAGTTTCCCAGCCAATCGCTGATATCTTCCCTTATCTACAATGCCATCATCCTCTTCTTCACTCAATTTCAAGTTAGGCTCAATGGGTGTGCTTTCTACCTTGCATCAAAGATTTTCTTTTTCTTTAAGCAAGTCTAAGACATACATTTGTTGGGAAATAAATATGCCTTTACTTGAGTATGCCACCTCAATTCCTAAAAAATAATTCAGCCTCCCTAGTTATTTAGTTTCAAACTTCTTTGCTAAGCACTTTTTGAGTGTTTCTCTTTCAATTTGATCATTCCCGATGATGATAATGTCATCTACATATACAAGTAGGGTTGTAACTCCTCCTTTTAAATGTTTTATGAACAAGGTATGATATCCTTAACTTATTTTGTACTGCATTGTTTGCATCACTTTAGTAAATCTTCTAAACCAAACCCTTGGTGATTGCTTTAATCCATATAAAACTTTCTTTAGCCTGCACACTTTCTTTTCAAAAAACATTTCATTGAAACCCAATGGAGGTTCCATGTACACCTCTTCTTCTAAGTCCCTATGTATGAATGCATTCTTAACGTCAAATTGTTGTAAACACTAACCAAAGTTAGCAACTAAAGACAAAAGAATACGCACAATATTCATTTTTGTTACGAGTGCAAAGGTCTCTTGGTAATCTACCCCATATGTCTAGGTATATCCTTTTGTGACCAATTGAGCTTTATGCTTTTCTGATTAAATATCAGCTTTACATTTCAAAGTGAACACCCACTTACACCCCACCGTTTTCTTTCCTTTGGGCAAGTTTACAATTTTCCAAGTTTTATTTCTTTCTAAAGTAGTCATCTCCTCTTTCATAGTTTGTAATAAGTTCTTATTTCTAAGTGCCTCTTGTAGTGTTTGTGGGGTTGAAATGGAGTTGATAGTGGTAAGAAAAGTTTTATGTTGTAGGGAGAGTCTATGGTAAGACACAAAATTTGAGATTAGATTCTTAGTGCATTCTCGTATTCCTTTTTGAACAGTAATAGGCAAGTCTAAATCATTAAATTAAAAGGAACATGGTTAGATTGAACAAACAAAGGTGCAGAAATTTTAGCACTTGATTGTGGTTCAAATTCTTGGATTTGCACATATTCAAAAATATGAATTTTCTTCCTTTAGTATACCTTGAGTGGTGTAGTAGGATTTAAACTATTTTTCCTCTTAGCTCTAAGATTAGGTTCAATTTCTTTACTAACATGTTCACCTTCAATTTCAAGTTCAGGTTAAGGTTTAGGTTCACTGTTGGCATGTTCTCCTTTAGAGTTAGGTGTATGGTCAGGTTTGAAAGACATTAAGTTAAGTGTAGGACTTTAAAAATCAAGAAGAAATTCCTTATCTTTCCAATAACTCTTCCTTAAAGATGAGGATTATTACTTTGAGAGAAAGACCCATTTTCAACAAATGTGACATCCATGTGTTAAAGTATGCCCAAAGACCAATCATAGGATGATTGTAATAACAAACTTGTTTTACCTCGTTTACTAATATAAGGCACTGCCATTATTATTTCTGTGTTCTATAAATAAATTGTTGTCATTTACATGGGATGTCAAAATCAATACATGAATATGTGTGTTAAAGAACAACATATTTGACTGACCCGCTATGAGTATGTTTCTTAGATTATTATGTAGTAGTCACAACATTACTCATAGTGATTACTATGTATATGATCCTTAGACTCGAGATCATCATTATCCCAATATCGTGAGTCGTATATTTTGATACAGTCAAATGTCTATTGTAACTGGTTGTTCTATAAAGGTTGATGTTGGATATACCACAATCTATGTATTGGGATATGGTTGATCAATATAGGATTTGTCCCTCCTAGATAATGGGAGCAATATCTTAGGTCACTTGATTGAGTGGGACTAGAAATGCATGGTCATGCTCGAATAAGTTGATAAGAGATATCAAACTGATTTTTTTTATCATAGTCTACTCAAGATATCAAGAAACATTATATAGACTATGCAAGTGTAACTATTCTATAACTTGTGTCCATTCTAGATATAAAGGAAAAAAGGATTTAATATATGAAGGGTTAATCACAAAGAGGTTATATTAAATCATGACTTCTTGTAACTTAGGTAGTAATGATGCATTGTTAGATGCCACTCATTGTTTGTAATATTAGAATCATTCTAGTATTACTTCTAAGGTTACAAAAACCTACAGGTCACATCCTATGGTTGAAATGAACGAAATCCAAACATAATCGGTGTTATGTTTAGCTATCACATGATTTAAATTAATTATTGAATTAATTTAATTTGACAGTTAAATATTAAACACATTATGTGTACAAACTTGTTATACACGAATAGAGAACATAGTTAATATTAATATATGAATTTGATTCATATAAAAGTTTAATATTAACTGAAAAGAGTTTAATGAAATTATTAAAATAAATAATTATAATGATAATTTCAGTCAAATATTAAAACATGGAAGTTAATATCCTTTTGGAAAGGATATAATATTTTAATAACTTTTCATATATTTCTCTAAAGGAATAATTTCGTTTTAATATGATATATTAAATAAAAGGAAATTATAATAGAATTTTGTTAGGGTTTTTATATTATAATTGAAAAAAAAGGTCGAGCAATTGTTAATAAAAATACTATCTGAAAAGTTTAGAGGGTGATGTCATTCGTTTTTACACAGGGTGGATTACATAGAGACCGAAACTTTTCGTAGCGACTTGGGATCGACATATAGTTGTGCGATCAACAACAATTAGTTTTTCCAGACGATTAAAGGTAATCGTTCATATCCTTTACACCTTGATTCATTCCTCGCACATGAATCCTTGGTTGTGATTACCGGATTTTGTGGCATAGGGTGTATCGGTGATCTATCATCATGGAGGTAATTTTTTAAAAGGTGGATGATAACACTTGTATCCTTTCTTTGTGTTTGGGTATCCCAAAAAAGTACATTTTAAAGCTCTTGGATCAAGTTTCCCTCTTTGGTGTGCATGAACATGTAAAAAAGTAACACAGCCAAACACTTTAGGTGATAATTTAAAAGAGACATTAAAATCAGGGTTAAAAATAGAAAGAGCGACAATAGGACTCTAATTATTTAGCACTTTGGAAGGTACTTTATTTATCAAATGTTTAGCAGTTAAAACAACCTCCCCAAAAGGTTTTTAGAACTTTATGGTGAAACAGAATTGCTTGTGTCACATTTAACAAATGTTTATTTTTTTTGCTCAGTAATCCCATTATGCTAGGGTGTGTTTACACAAGATAACTCATGTATTATACCCTCTTTTTAGAAGAAAGATGAGAGAACTTGATTAAAATAGTTTATTGCATTGTCAGATCTTACCTTTTTAATTAAACTTCCAAATTGTGTGCAAATCATTTTATGAAACATTAGAAAAATATAGCTTAATTATGATTTTTCTTTCGTAAGAAATAACCATGTAGTTCTAGCACAATCATCAATGAATGTGGCAAACCATTTTTCTCCAAAAATATTAGAAACTCTACAAGGCCTCCAAATATCAATATGTATCAAAGAGAAAGGTCTAGTAAATCTTGTATTACTCAATGGAAATGATAGTCTATGATTTTTAACAATTTCACATGTATCACAATGAAAACTACTAACATCTTCCTTCTTAAAAATTAAAGGAAACATGCTTTTAAGAAGAATAAAAGATGGATGACCAAGACGGAAATGATGAAGCAAAATTTCAAATTTATTAGGAGATCGGTTACTTGAGGAGCATATGAAGGATAATTGACTATTGTTCTTCTTGTTACCACTCATTTCCTCAAGGTAATAAAACTCATCTTTCACTTTAGCAAGTCCAATCGTCCTCCTCATAACCAAAACCTAAAAAAAACACAATGAGTATAATAGAAAGTTACTTTACAGTTTAGATATTTGGTAATTTGATGAATGGATATGAATTGAATGATAATTTAGGGATATATAACACATTATTTAGGGACAAATAATTTGATAAATTTATTATTCCTCGGGCTGCAACAGTTATAGGAGATCCATCCGTAACAATAATCTTTCTAATTCCAAGACATGGGTTGTATGTTCTAAATTTGATTGGCCTATGAGTCATGTGGTCAGTAGCTTCTAAGTCGATGACCCAAGAGCTTAGAGAAGACATGCTTGAGGCACTTAAAGCATAAGAGTTTAGGTACATACTTGATTGAGCCAATGAACATGTATTAGAGGAATTTTCAAGGGAATTTAGTAAGTTCTTAGCTTTTCAATTTCTTCTTTTTGGAATTCTCCTATATCATCCTAGTTGGAGTTTTCTTTGGTTTGGTCTTCTCCATCAGCTAAGTAGGCTTTTCCTCCTTTGAATCCTTTTTTACGACTAAGGATTTGTTCCTTCCCGTAGAGTTTGAAGCAATCCTCTCGAGTATGATGTGGTTTTTTGCAATATGTGCACCAAACCATTACCTATCATTGTTTCCTTATTGTTTGACTTTGTAGAAATCAATGCTGGCCCTTCTAATGTTTTAGGTTGCAACATGACTTCTTGCATATTCTCTTCAACTCAGATCAAGGATATTGTCTCATTCAAAGATGGAAATCTTTCTTTCTCTAATATCTGGACTCTGACTTGATCGAATTCCACATTCATACTTACAAAGAAGTCATAAAATCTATCCTTTTCAATAAAGCTTTCTTTTCAATAAAGCTTTTCAAGGTAGTTGCATTTCACTACAAAACATCTGAACACATCAATATTGATCGATTTTCTACCATAAATTTTGTAAAACATTAGAATATTGAATAACAGAAAGGTTACCTTGTTTAGTGGTTGAGATCTTTGTTTTGTTCTCATAAATTAGGACAACATCTCTTACGTTTGAATAGGTTTATCGAATAGTATCCCATATTTCTTTAGCCGTTTCTAAGATCATGCAAATATCACTTATTTTAGGTAACATGAGGTTCAACCATGACATGACCATAGAGTCCTCTCCATCCTAAGTAGTGAATTTTGGATAATCATTTTTTGATCTAGTTCCAAGCAAGTATTTGATTTTGCCATTTCCTTTGAGAAATGTTTGAATAAATTGTGACCACTTTATATAGTTTTTTCCTTTGAGCTTGTAGGCTACCTGATATTCTGTAAATCTCCTATGTGAGGAATATTTGAGGTTTCTTTTGATTTGGTATTGGAGTTAATTGTTATTGTTTTAGTTTCAGTCATGTTGGAGGTTTGAAAGAAAAAAAAATGAAGGCCTAGTGAAAAAATCAATAATGAACCCTAGAAATTGTACTTGACAATAAGGACTTGAAAAGAAAAAAATACACAACAATGAAGGCAACCTCAGATAACCAGAACTCGTACTTACTAAACTTAGCATAAAATTATTTCTCACAGAGTGTTTGAAATATGATACGAAGATGGTTATTGTGCTCGGGTTCAATCTTTAAGTATATCAGAATATCGTTAATGAAAACTACCACAAACCGATTTAAATATAGTTGAAATACTCGATTCATCATATCCATAAACGTCGCCGAAACATTCGTTAAGCTGAAAGGCATAACCAGGAACTCATAATGTCCGTAATGAGTCCTGAAGGCGATCTTGAACACATCAGTCTCTTTAACTTTAAGCTGATGGTAACAAGAACGGAGATCGATTTTGGAAAACATCGAAACTTCGGGAAACTGATCAAACAAGTCATCAATTCTCGGGAGTGGATACTTGTTCTTGATTGTTAACTTGTTCAGCTACCGTTAATCGATAAACATTCTCATCGTACCATCCTTAACAAACAGAATCGATGCTCCCCACAAGGACACACTCGGTCTAATGAACCCTCGATCGAGAAGTTCTTGAAATTAAACTTTCAACTCTGCAAGCTTTTTCAGTGCCATGCGATAGGATGTAATCGACACTAAAGTAGTACCCGATATCAAGTCAATGTCGAACTCAACTTCCTGGTTTGAAGGTACACATGATAATTTTTCGGGAATCATATCAGGGAAGTCCCTCACAGTTCGAATGTCTTTAACAGAAAGCTAAATAGAGTTAGAATCAGATATAAAAGCAAGGTACGCTTCAAATCCTTTTCAGACTAACTTTTTAACTACTAGGGCGAAGATTACATTAGAGAGATAATCTCAACGCTTCCCAACCACAACTACTTTGTAATTCTCTGCAGTTCTCAAATTGACCTTTTGAGACGCACAGTCTAGACTAACTCTATGCTCTACAAGCCAATTCATTCTCAGAATCAGGTCAAATTCCCCAAATGGAAGCTCCATTAGGTTAGCCAGAAATAACATACCTTGTATCTCTAATGGAACCCAGTTGAAAACCTTGTCAACCCAAATCGACTAACCTAAAGGACTAATCATAGAATACTCTCTAGAAGTACACTTTACAAGTATATCCAATTTGACAGACATAATACTAGATATATATGAATGAGTAGAGCCTATGTCAATTAGAGCAAAATAAGGTACAAAATAAATAAAGAACGTACCCGCGATAACATCGACGTCGTCCTTATCTTCACGACGCTTAATCGCATACACAAGTGCATGCTGACATGCCTTAATAAGAGTCGCACCTCTGTCAGCTACGCCCCGTCTTCTACTAAAACTAGTACCCTTACCGGTACCCAAACCTATGGGTGGCTATACAGCTACTCTCGGAGGCTGGACAATACTCGCGGTCATAGTTGGTGTCGAAGTTGGCATTTGATCAAGTCGGTGAAGGCAATCTTGAACTCGATGCTCTATCGATCAATAACGGAGACAAGCCTCAAATTTCTTCCAATACTCGCATGGGTGGCATTTCTCGTAATCGACACAATGTGCTATCACGTTGGATGCCATCGATACCTCGATCGTAAGAGGTTCATCGGATCTAACCCGTTTTTTCGAGCACTGAACAAAATTAAGACTTGCATCCTTCTGCACTTTACTTTGCGCTCTTTCTCGATCTTTCCTTTAGTACTCAGTGTGCTTACTACTTTCACTATCTTGGCCTTATCAACTAAGATCGCAAGCACTAGCTCCTTCTAATAAGCCATCAGAACACGTAGGTCGTATTAAAGACCATCCTCAAACCAAACACATTTGTCATACTCAACCGTGACCAATGCTTGAGCACACCTACTCAACCTCAAAAACTCGACCTTGTACTCAACTACAGACCTCTCTCTCTGAACCAAACTTATAAACTCGCATCTACGAGCCTCGACATAGCTAGTCCCCACGTACTTACCCTAGAAGACATTCTTGAAATAATCCCACGTGACCAGTTCAAGTTGAGTGCCTTACTCAATTGTCAGCCACCATTGATATGCCTCGTCCCGGAGTAAAGATAATACACCTCTTAGTTTCTGTGCAGGTGTATAGTCGATATCGTTCATGATATGCTTAGTAGCCTCAAGCCAATACTCAACCACAATAAGAGCGACTCTAGTAACATCCTTAAATTACTCAGTCTTATTTACTCAGATCCACTCAATAACTGATCCCTGACCTCTAAGTCTAGTACGAGTCCAAGCGACCCTATCAAGAACTCTCAACATCGTTGGGACATAAGGTCGCCCCTAATTGGTGCAACTTAAGACCCTATCTCAACTATAATAGTACCAAAGGTCTCGCTAGTCTCCAAAATAGGTATGCTACCTATGAGGGATGACTCAACTCGAGCTCCCTCTCGAGGTTCACGATACCCTTGAGTCCTACGTTCGTGACTTCCTCGTGAACTCACATTGTTCAGTGCTTACAATATCAATAACGCACAGATTAGTTCAATTTTCTATTAAAGATCCTACAACAGTTCATGCCAGATTGCAGACTACTCGACAGAAGCAATTATCACAATACAATATTCACATATCATATCAGAAGAGATACTTACAAGCACAACATCGGAGACTCGGTCTTTCACTAACCAGTTATTTAGCTTATAATATAAAACCTTTCATTTAAGATGTTTTTTAATAGAACAGAGGACCAAATACATAACCCGAGTATTGTAAACCTGACTTTGATACCACTAAATGTAACACCCTAAACTCGACCTAAATGAAAAGACCAAGTCTGAAATGTCACATCAATTTACTAGCACACAGCCAATCTTAAAACAAGTTCAACCAATACATATTTAAGTCTTAAACCATCCATCCTCCAAACATATATAGTTAAATTTTAAAGCACAAAGTATAAAGTCAAACATACGATTAAACACATATATAGATATATAAGAAGTCTTAATGTTGATCGAGTCTCTCATTCGTAGGTCGTTCAGTTCTGAGAGGTTCTTGAAATTCATTTAATCTAATTAGTACAACGCAAATTAAAGTCCCGCATAAATAAGTTCAGCATACGAAGACAATTCAGATATCGCTGACAATTCAGATAGCATATCCAATCTTAGTTAATTAAATTAATATTTTTTATGGTTCCGAATAAAAAACAGTTTAGATATAGAAACGAATTCAGATGTAAATACAAATATAAATGCAATTATCCTACCCTCATTCGCTACACACCATCTCCAATCCACCCAACACCAATAGGTATAAAATATCTATCCAGCCCTACACACCTCAGGGTGTCGATATGACACGTTGTAGTGTTCATAGTCTCACTACCAGATCAGATATAATCAGGGGTGGATTAACCACCAAAACGATACAGATACTTCCTTCGATTCGTAACCCCACCCCATGCAGATGCAGTAACCAAAGTCAGATTTACACTATTCATAAGTAGATATAAATATGCAGTTCCAATATAACAGAGGTTTGGAATCCTTATAGTTTATTTCGTACAAATACTTAGCATCAATTTATAATCATGCTAAGGCAATTCATACAACTCAGTACAATTCATATAAGTCATACGAAAAACTTACATTCACCTCATACAGCAGCTATTGATTAAACAAAAATTTCAGTTTTCAGGCTCACACGCTTGTCTGGCTCCACACGGCCTAACACAGATCGTGTGAGTGCCCGTGTGTCCAAACATTGAGTCACACGACTTGGACACATGCCCATGTGTTTGCCTATGTGACCATTGCATCTTGTTTTTGTCACACACGGCCTGGACACACGCCCGTGTGCCATTGACAATCATGTTTTCGATGAAGAAAAACGCAGAAAAAGAAAGGGGTTTCGATACCCACTTGTTATTAGGTTGATACAAAGTCGTTCCTGCAATTCCTGACGCCTAAACAAACGATTTAGAAGACTAAGTCAACAAATGATTCAAACAATCCACTAAAACACAACAATAATCAAAACCAAAACCTTCGACTTTCAACTCGAAATGACAACGATTGCTTACCGAAGATTTACAACACATGCTCAAATCATAAGCAGTGCGAGAAGCGTTAGGCATCACTTTATCCTCCCCTATCGCATCGGAACACGAAAGAGACAATCTAGAAACAAATAATTAACATTTCGATATTTAAGAACTTTTCCCCAAAACATTCAACAACCCAAAAACAACAAATTAATAGTTCTAATTTACCTTAAAACGAACCAAAGTAAGCAAAATTGCAACACGGCGTAGCAATTACAAAAAACAAGTGGGTCAAGGATGAATTTTCAAGAACAAAAGTAAAACAAAACAAACGAACGGGAAGAAGCAGAATGTACAAAAAAAAAAGAAACAATAACAATAAAGGGAAAGAAAACCCATTTAATAATTCAAATCAACGCTATGGAAAAGTGCAAAAATACAACTTTTTGTTGTATACGCAGAGACTCAAACATGGAATTAGAGAATGGACAAATGCTTAACTGTTGAACCACTAGGCTCATCATTGAAGCATCAACACGGAGAATTGAACTTATGTGACAATTCCAAAGTCTAAGGTTCAGAAAAAAGGAAACACAAAATTTCAAAAGATGCGACTTGAACCTCTTATTTCAAATAAGCAAACAAAACACATAACCACAAAATCAAACATATTATTCATTAACAAAATTAAACAAAAAATTATGAAAATTTTGGGGTGTTACATTTAAAGTTATTTTTCTTTGAAAAGGAAATGTTGGAGTCATATTCAAATGCAAATGACACTAAGAAGAGATGGAAAATCATTTTAATCAATGTTGAAGTAATTTTACATTATTTTCATTGTAAGTTTAATTTTTATTTAAATTATTTTTAAATATTTTAATTTTTTAAATGTGAGAATCAAAATTCAAGTTGTAATATTTAATGAAGTTGTGATAAAGTTCAAAGATTTTAAATAAGTTGACAATTCATAATTAATGTTGATTGAAGATGACAATGAAGATAATAGACTGGAAAAATAAATCAAGATTGAAGACAATGAGAAAGAGGTTAGATTGAAGAAGATGATGGATATTGAAATTATTTAAATATTTTTTAATACTATTAGTATTTATTTTTAATTGGATTGCTCTTTTACTTTGTCAAAATATTTTGACATTATGATTTATTTGTTCTCAATTTTACGAAAAAGTCATTTTAAATTTTTATTTACTTTTTATTTTTTTAGTATTTAAATTTGTATATTTGTTAAATTACTTTAAAATAAATGAAAAAGTCAATATTTGTTAATTTTGGTGACTTGGCATACATGTGGATGATATGTCTATATTTAATTATTTTTAAAATTTTAAAAAATTCAATTTTTTTAAAAAAATAAAAAATTATTAAATTTACTAAAAAGTATAAAAATTGTAAAAAAAATATTTTGCATCCCTTATTCAACCTAAAAAATTTTGACATAATAACTTATTTGACCCCTCTAATTTTACAAAAAAAAAAGGGTCATTTTAGATCTTCTTTTAATTTTATTTTTTTTAATTTTTGGACTTGTATTATTTATCAAATCATCTTAAAATAAATTAAAAAAGTTAACGACGTGACATCCATATATATACCACGTTAGTAATTAATTAATTTTTAAAAAATAAATACTTTTATACCTTCTAATTTTTAATATTTTTTGAATTTTTTATATTTAAAAATTAATTAATTTCTAACATGATATTTATGTGACAATTCAAGTGAGTAGAATTAACAAATGTAAAAAAAAAATTCATATATTTAAAATGATTTGAGAAATAATACATATTTAAGAACTAAAAAATTTTAAATAAATAATTAAAATAACTTTTTTTCAAATTTAAAAACCAAATAAATTATTATGTAAAAGTTTTATTGAAAAACCCACCGGACTCCTTTAAAACCTGATATCTAAACTAGAAAAAGAAATTGCCCGTTTCTATAAAGACGAACAACTGGAGATCATTCCTTAAAAAAGAAAAAAGAAAAGAGGAGAAGTGAGAGAGAAAATGGGAAATTTTGAGGTAGTGGTGGGACCGTATTTAAGGTATCTGGGAGGGGCAAGAAGTAAACGAAGACCTGGTAAAATATTCTGTTTAGATTTGAATGGCGTGAACACAACTTGGGGAGTTGAACGAATTGAATCCCCAGTTTACCAGTCAGTTCAACGTAGTAGCAACCATCACCAATTTCCGCCTTTAATTTATTACGTTTTTCCATAGCCGCCTGCTTGAATAACTCACATTTCTATTCCTTATCATGGCACGCGGGAGGAAATTTAGGAACTCACATTTCTATTCCTTCTACTCTTACCCAACAACTCACATTTCACCATGTATATTTTTATAAAATTTATTTAATATATCATTTTTAAATTAATTACAGAATATATTATTCATAAATTTAAATTTTTAAAAAAAAATTATTCTGCAGGTATATCCTTATTTTTTTAAAAATATTTCAGTCAAATTTTAAGGTTAAATTTTAAAGGATAATATGAAGTTAAAAAAAAAAAAACTATTTAAATGATAACTTTATATTAAAATAAAATAAAAATAATTCAAAAAAATTACATTAAGTGATAAGTAGCTTTTAATTACTTATAATTTTTCATGCTAAAAAAAAATTACTTTTAATTTTCCATTTTTTTATATAAAAAAAATCATCCTTTGTTTTTTTGTTTAAATATGGATTATCAAACAAGTTTAAAAAATTAAATCACATAAAATATTAATTTTCAACTATTTCGATTTGTTATCCAACAATGTCTTAGTTTTAATCAATTTAATTGAATCGAGTTAATTTCAATCGGCTTAATCCATCTAAAATAAACTAAAAATAATATATTACACATAAAATAATGGAAAAATATTTGGTAAATTAAATTTTTAAACTTTACAAGTAGAATGGTTGATAAATATATTATAAGAATATAGTAAAATATAAAATTGCTTGTAAAATAAAAAAAATAAACTAAAAAAATAAAATATTACATATTTAAATCATATATTCAAAATAAATTAAATATAATATATTTCAAATTAGATAAATTAATCGATTACCAATTTAACCAATCTAATCATATTTTAAACCGATTAACCAATACAACTACCATAACAAAAATGATTCTAAGTGGGTCATTAAGTCAATTTTAACGTACCTTTGTTTTCCCTGTATGATTCATGGAGTCAAAAGGGAAGTCAGGTAGCGAGCCCTAAAGCTTCCCCTATGGTGCATCAATCAATAATCAACTGTCACAAACTCATTTTCTGGCCATCTAACCAACATCATCATCATCATCGAGAAAGGATTGCATAAAACTGTAATTCTACGTCATATTTATCCCTTTTCAATACATAAATGACAAATCAGATTAAAAAGAGAGAAAATGACTGTAAAATCATTATTTCATACAATTCTTTCTCCATCATCATCTATCAGCAATAAACATGTAATGTATTGTTGTCTCATACCGACAAAGTGCCAAATCTTGGTTCTTCTTATTCTAGCTAATATATATATATTTATCTTCAAGAGAACAAACCGCTGAGAATCTCTTTAAAAGAAAAAAAAAGAAAGAAAAAATTGTATGCATAGTTAAATTCCTACAGAGGGGAAGTATTTAAGATGACCAACAAAAACCAAGCAGGGAAGTGAGCAGTAGCTTCAATTTGGCACCTCTGGAAGTGACAAAAAGGACTATGTACAGCAACCTTGAATGAGCATATTATTTAAAAACCCCAGTTTCTTCTCATCACTGGTCGTCCGACAGGAATTTAATCTATGTCACGTTCATATATTTTGTTCATTCACTAGACCACTCTGCACTCCATTGTCCTGGTTTGTGCTGTTTAATGAAACATGATGGGGGGCAGGAAACTAATCATCAGCTTCATCGGCATTGAGCGAGAAGATATCAACAGGGGCACTAGTGCAGTCAATGAAATCGTCCTCCTTGAACCTACCATTTGAAGAACTCAACGGATGATCCAAGTATATGACTATAACGGTGATATCATCGTGGAAATGGCGTCTTACTCCTTTTTCAATCCTTTTAATATCGTCGTATCTCATTTCTCTTTTCTTTGCTGCCTCCTGAACTGCAGCTCGTACCAGTCGCTTTGCTATTCCCTATTGATAGGAGACCGTATTTATTAAACATGGAAAGTGACAAATAATGTAAGAATCCTAAAACGAGAAGGACATGAAACTATTTTACTAGGATGGGGAGCCTTACAACTCTAGGACTTTTCAGAACAATCTCACAAGCTACTTGATCACTTAATTGCTCCCAAAGTCCATCAGATGCAAAAATCAAGAACAAATCCTGAGGTTTCAACTTCCGACTTAAAATAGATGGCTCTGCAGTCATTACAGGCCTTTTCAAAGGAATCGGTAAACCGAACTGCTGAATGAACTCAGGTTTCTTCAGATACATATCTCCGATCGATCTCGAGACCTGAAAGAGATGTAAAAGTTTTATACAGAAGCCTTCTTATAAATCACATGCTGCAAATTTCCAGAAATGATCACATTTTCATATCATAAAGTTGTAGTGAAGTAAGAGATAGCAAGTGACACATGGCGTATACCAAAATCTCGGAAAAGTTGAGGCATTGAAGTCACGAGCAACACATATACGATATAAATGTCCATCCACCACTTATCACATGCATTCCAGGTTGTGATTCACATATCACTTTATCCGCTTTTGTATTCATTACATCTACTAATATATTCCGTTCCCGGGACAGAGGGATGAGTTGTAACGCTCGGATTTGAACCCCACCAACTAGATGTCAGAACCCAATCATCTTTTTACTTTCTAGGAACAACTATAGTCAAAGTACTCCCATTATTTGAAAAGCAAAACTTAAAATCCAAAATGGGCATTTGAATGCTTATCATAATATTCAAAGAAACAGTTAAAAACCGCATGATATGAACAATAGGCTAAGAAAGCATGAACAGTTGGTAATATAAGAGAGGCCATTGGAACCTCACAAAGGATCAAGGTCTTCATATCTGCAAAACATGCCTAAATAATGCTAGCTCAAAAGGTTCATTTCTTCTGTTTAAGAAAGGGTGTTCACCCCAATCTTAATTGGTATTTGGAGGCATAACCTAGAGAATTAGAAGCCAAGGAACTGGCCATTTGGATTGCAACTAAGCAGATCAAATGCTCATCAAGCTGCAGGGTCAAACACTAATCAATAATAGTCCAACATTGCAATTACTATTGTTACTTTACCGTTTTAACTATCAAAACACTGAGGCCGTTGACTAGAGAAACAGCGGGGAATTCGAGAATTTGGTACCTGAATTATGCCCTTTATCCGCCAGACTCCATGGTTATACACCACAATGTGAGAATCATCGGGGTGGAGCGCCGCAACCTCCTTCCTCACTTCTTCAACGGCGACATTATGATCGGTTGATAACCGTTCGGCCACCACTTGATTATTAGGTCCATTTGGAGACACTCTCCGGCCAAGAACCGCCCTTGAGTCACCAAGATTAGCCACATATAAAACATCGTTTGCAATTGCCCCAACAAGACAACAGGAACCAACAGAAGCGATTTGAGGTCTGGCTGGCCACGATCGTTTCACTAAGTGCAGAAACTCCTCCTCAGTCGCATCAAAGGCCTTCTTTATTACTTCTGCTGATAACCCTCCATGCTCTGATGCAAACTCTGCCACAATCGAACCAACCAAAAGCAAAAAAATAAAAAATAAAAAAAATTGAATGTCTATTTCTCCTGTAGATAAATTGATCAAAGGGCAAGATTCGTTTACTTGTATGGTTGTACCTTCAAGGTTGAAAAAGAAACCCAAGAAAGAAGAACTTACTGTGAAGAAAAGGGAACAAATGTTGAGTGATGAAACGGGAAGCCTCAGGTCCACCATGGCCGTCGTAGACGCCGACGTAAGTGGCGGAAGGCGAAGTAAACACCTGACCTTGGTCTTCCAAAGAGGAATTGGCTTGAACAACTGCTATGGAATAGTCCCCAGAAACGTAGGGCTTCAAATCCATATGCCATAAGAGCTCATCGCCTCCACCTCCTCCGAAGCACATCTCTAACGGCCTAGTGCACATCTCCAACATCCTCTCAGACTCAACTTGGACCTTCTTTGGGAAACAAAGAATCTCACAATAAAACAATGGGATTTCTTTAGGGAAAGAAAAGAGCAGTGGTATTTTCCAGGAAGTGGAGTTGTGAAATGTTATAAGTTTGGTTTGAAGTTGATATTTTGGCAAGTGTGTTGGGAGTTTGAAAGAGGCCAGAAGGACGGTTGAAATTTGGAAAGATTCAAAGTAAACGGTTACTCAGAGAAGAGAAAAAGAAAAGTGGATGCATTTGTTGGGAAAACTCATCCAGTGGATGTCAGCTACAGAGAATCCAATTCCTTTATGGACTAACGCGTTGCCTCCAAATCTATCTTCTGCTTTCTTTCTTTATTTTCACACTCCCATGAATCCCATGTTTCATTATGCTTTTCTTTTGCCCTATTTCCAGTTTGTCAATCACATACTTTGAATTTAATGTGAATAATTAATAAAATATTAAAATATGATTACGAGATTAAATATATATAATTCATATTTAAAAAAGATTGAAATGAACAGATCCAGGTGCTTTTTTCCCCAAGATTTTTGTGAATTTACAATACGGAATATATCACTAAAGATTTCGTGATTTTCTTTTCTTTTCTAAATTCCACTCAGACAAAATCCATTATTCTGATCACCAATTGATGGGTTTGAAAGTTGATTTGTTTCCTCTGTCATTTCGCGGGAAAGAAAACAAGGAATCATGATAAAATCCATGGAAATGGAAACGCAGAATATGAAGAGGAAAAAGAAGAGTTTCACCCCTCTTTTTATTTCCACAATTGAAGGCTTGCTTGACTTTAAGGTCTTGATTTTAGACTAATTTTGATGACAAAAACTAGAATTTCATTGCCGTGTCTAACACTCGCGTATGATTTCTTTTATGGAAAAAAAATCGGTCCCTTGCCCCAGTGGGAGGCGTTAAAACAATAAACAATTTTGACTTGGACCCCAAGTGGAAAAATTTTATTTTACTCTCATCCCCAATCTTACGTATTTTGGTAGGAATTCATCCAATCATCTAACCTCAAATCTAATCTTTAATTAGGGGATCATTTTCACATCAAGAAAAGATTGATTGTTTTCGAAAATTACTAATGGAAACTGACAAGGCACCTTACCTTTGTATATTTTTTTATTTATTAGTCTCACTATTCCTTTTGATGAACAAGCAAATGTGGGGGATGAAATTACTCCAATTGAATTCTTCAATGAATGCCACAGGGACGTGTAGTTCAACAAGTTTGATGCCTGGTGGGGATGAGTTTGAAAATTAGATTGCTTATTTCTATCTTCTTTATGTTTGGTTTGATTGAATTATAATACAACTAATTTAGTAAAACACTCTTCAATTTTCAACATCATATTTGAAATTCGAAACTTTTTTTTTTTTTATACACAATTTCCATTTTAAATTAATGCGAAAAGATTTTGCTGGGTTTCAGTCATATCCTTTCATTTAAAAACAAATGCGATAATGATAAGATTGCCTCTAAAACTTTAATAAAATTATTAATGTAGTACATGTACTTTTAATTTGTATTGATATGATATACGTACTTTTGTTAAAAAGCTAAACAATTAAAGAAGAGGGACTTCGATAAATATTTCCCTTTGCTTTTTTTTTTTAATATCAAAAATATTAATAAAACTTTTTTAATTAGCAGCTTCAATAATAGATGTGCATCTTCCCCACTTCTTTCTAGTAAAACATATTTACATATTTCCTTGCCAAGCAGCTCCGAAAGGTTCAGCTTTAGGAGGTTGAGGTTCACCTCTTAAAGATCCAAGCGGTGGCGATGTAGAGGAGGTCGAGGATAGTCATATATTTTATGCTCACGATGATCTAACGATGGACGGCGACAAATCGAGTTTTTTTGTTTTTGAAATTTTATTTGGAGTTTTGGTTGTTTTTTAGGAAATTTGAATTGAAAAAGAGAAAGGGGAAGGACGAGCTTCATTTTAGAGTGAGAAGCAATGCCACTAGATGGCGTAAAGGTGGCAACATTAAGAGCGGCGACGACTAGGGTTCATCATGAAAGAAAGAAGAGAAGAAAAAGAAAGAAAATAAATTTGGTATTATATTTTTTGAGAGTTCAAAGGCATTCATTCAATATAAGTTCTCTACTTTTTTATGAGAAGATTTTGAAAATTCGAAGCTCTCTCCAAAATCTTTGAAGAAATTAAAGTATATTTTGATGACGACTTTAGAGAAAAAAATTGTTTGTCAAACTAGTCATACCAAATTACTATATTTTCAAGTTCAAACATATCATACCTATGCAATTTGGGAGCCAAGCACTTAAATGGCCTTAACACGAATCAAACAAAGCATATACCCGATTATATTTCGTACTTAACATTGAAACATACAATTTCCAAACCATTCATTAACTTATATTTCCCAGCTACTTCACATTGCAACCTTTAACATACCAAACTCATGCAAGTTTAAGATCATCACACATACTAGCATTAAACAAGACCAAGATCATGCCTCAAACAAGTCATATAACCAACTTAACATGCAAGTTCAACCATAGCCACAATTACCACATAACTATCCACTCAAAAAAGATCATTTGTACACCAAGGTGCCATTATATACATGCCACAATACTTGAACTCAAATTGAACATAACTTTACCTATTTAACGATAGTGTGATGTCTGCAAAGATCTGACTTTGAGAGTTTCGCAAGTCAATAATCTACAAGTAGGAGAAACAATTAGAGCAAGCATACAAATGCTTAGTAAGTTCAAATGGTATATACTATGCTTACCTTGAACATACCTATTGGCATGCCAACTGTATTCTAATCTTTTACTAAGTTAACATGGGCATCAATTATACATATTTTCTTTCTCATCCTTATAATCAATCATTTTCACATGTTTATACCCTGTGATGATCCATATTTACATATCATACCCAATAATCAATTACGTTTGTAATCAGTTACCTTGAATTCTTCTCTGCTTCCCCTCCTACAACAAAATTTATTTCCCTTCTACTCTTATCCTTCCAAAATATTAAGGAAAATACTACTTTTAAATAATTTCAGATCTATTATCGCCTCCAAAAACACTCACCCTCTACCAATGCCACATCTCTCTCTATAATAGCTCGATTTTCAGTGGTGTCGAAAACAGTGATTTCAAGATCATAATTTCGATGAGTCGAGTCATAAATTAGTTATTCCTAATATTTATGATGTCATTAGCATCATATTAAAATTTGATGATGAAATTTTAGCATCTAGATAGTGAATCGAGTAGAAAGGACTAAACCATAAAAGATTACGACCATGCCACTAATCACGAAAAAGAGAAATTAACAGAATAGTCCCTAGAGCCTATCCATAACTGCAATCCAGTTCAATAAGTTCATAATGTTAAATTCTTATTCATAATTGCTTATAATTGTCTTTCTTTTGATAGTGGCAAAATGGAAAACGCTGATTGGATACATGAAAGATGGAAACGACAAGATGAGAATTTCTCGACCTTGTGCCTAAGATAGAAAATGGTCCGATGGTTAAATCCTACATTTGTTGCGGATTCTCTACAACATCGTGAGTTACTGTAAAGTGAAATAAATCCAAGAATGGATTACAGGCCCTACGATGACTGAGATATATGCTCGTTTTGCATATTCTCTTCAAATTAGTATGTGTAGCATCTTAAGGAACAGTTATACCGTATCGATGGCTGAGGTACCGCACGTGATGCGAGTTCTTGTCAGCTCGGTGTGAGCAGCATCATATACTAGTAAAAGTATAGCTAGTTTTTTCACAAAGGTATCGATAGTTAGGATACTTGTATCGGTAGAAGTTGTAGGGTAAGACTTCTTAGCTCTCTAGAGTTTTTAGTATCGGTAAAAGCATGATTTGTTTTGGTAGAAGAGTTTTTTGTATCGGTAGAACTGTTACTTGTATCGGTAGAAAACTACACTGTTCTTGAACTGTTCACTGACTTGACTACTACCGATACTTGTCCAACAGATATCGGTAGAAGTCTCCAAAAATCATGGAAATAACATTTTTTCCCTTATTGAATTATGATTTTATCTCATTAATGATCAATGATGTGTTTAATGCATTTCTCTATTAAATTATGATTAAATGAAATAGTGTTAAGAGGAACACTACTATAGATGATCGAAAAGACATCGGAATCCTAATTAGTGATGATTTCGAGTTTTGGATGATACATTTAGTGGTATCAGAGCTTAAGATTTAGCCGTTTTTGGATTGTATTGACTATGTTTAAATGATTTAGAAGTACATGTCATATGAACTTGTGACAATGTGATATAGATGGATCCAATCTAACTATAATTTTTGCAAATAATCACAGGATGTCTGACTCAGAAAGAGATGAAACTAATGAGGTAAATAATAATGTTTCGACTAATGATTTTAAGGTTAGTCATGGTGCACCGATATTATCGATGATAGAAAATGAAGCAAAGAACATGTTCTTCGGATTAATAGGGCAATGGTTTTCGAAGTTCAAGAGGAACAATCCAATTGCACCATCTTTTCCACCCCTATTACACAGCCTGCTACCTGACCAGTAATACCTTCAACTATGCCTCCGCCTCTTTTAATGGTGGAATAGAGACGTTTTATTTCGACAAACAAGTTTAGAAAATAAGGGGTTGAAAATTTTTGGGGTAGTATAGAAGATGATCCCTCTAGAGATAAATACTGGTTAGAAAATACATTAAGAGTCTTAAATGAGATTGCTTGCCCTCCAGAAGACTACTTGAGGTGTGCTGCTTAGTTACTGAAAGATGAGGCCTATAGTTGGTGGACGATGATTCTAGTAGTGATGCATGAGAATGAAGTTAACTAGGAATTCTTTCAAACAGAGTTCAAAAAGAAATACGTCAACAAATGGTACCTAGATAAAAAGAAGAAAAAAATTTTAAAATTAAGACAGGGAAACAAAATAATAGCAAAATATGAACGAGAATTTGTGCACCTAAGTATGCTCGAGAGATTGTGCCGACAGATGAAACTATGTGTGTTCATTTTGAGGACTAACTAAATGACGAGATTGAGATGATAGTGGATGATTTTGAGTTAACTGTTTGTGATAGTAAACAAAACTCAAAAGATGGAAAAAATCTACAATAACAAGAGGCAAAGAGAAAAGAGGTTTCGAGAGTCTGGGAAGAAGAATATCACTAAGACTTTTTCTATGTCACCACCGAAGAAAATCAAAGAAAATGAAACTCGTGGGGCAGTCTCTTCTGGATTTCAGAGCAGGAGTAGGTCAAGACCACCAAAGCTAGATTTTAGAATCGTCCTGCAGACAATGTAGCTAGTGTTTGAAATGCACCTAATCCAACATGCAATCATTGTGGAAGGTATCATGTGGGTGAGTGCTGAAAGATAAAAAGAGCTTGTTACTAGTACAGAGGTACAAATCATTTCATGTGACATTGCTCGATGAATTCGAAAGTGAAAGAAAAACATAGTGTGAAACCCCCTATTACTCCGTAGAAAGGTAGACTCCTAGGACAAAGCAACAATATAGGCAAAAATCGAGGCGATAACAGGGGTAATTTAACCAAATCTAATGTCCGAGCTCATGCACAGACATATGCCATCAGAGCTAGATAAGAAGCTACCGCTCCCGATATTATGATCAGAATATTTTATCTTTTAAATGATATTATGTGTGCTTTAATTGATCCAGGGTCGACTCATTCGTATATTTGTATTGCATTAGCAAATGATAAAAATCTGTCGAACAAGTCGACAGAATTTGATGTACAAGTCACAAACCCGTTGGGTCATAGTGTCATTGTTAATTTGGTATGTCGTAAATATCCACTAAAAGTCCACGGCTGTGAATTTCCTACTAACTTAATGTTGTTACCTTTCACCGAGTTTGATGTGATCTTGGGCATGGACTGGTTACCTGAGCATGATGCAATAGTAAATTGCAAACGAATACAGATTGATTTGAAATGCCTAATAAGTAAAGTAATCACAGTTAAGTTCGACAGATTAAACAGTAAAACTAGAGTAATTTCGGCTATCTTAGCATACAAAATGGTTCATAAAGGCTGAAAAGGATTTATGGCATATATACTCGACACTCGGGATTTAGGGACAAAGTTGAAACAGGTAGTATTTATTAATGAGTTTATAGATGTATTTTCGAAAGAATTATCGAGTTTGCCACCGATCAATGAGGCAAAGTTTGGTAATGATTTGTTACTTGGAACTACATCGATTTCGATTCCACCATACAAAATGGCACCGATAAAATTGAAAGAATTAAAGACTCAGTTGTAAGAATTGTTAGACAAAGGTTTTATATGACCGAGTGTGTCGCCTTAGGGTGTACCTGAGTTATTTTTGAGGAAGAAAGACGGCTCGATGAGAATGTGCATATATTACAAACAGTTGAACAATGTGACAATCAAGAATAAGTATCCGTTGCCTCGTATTGACGAGTTGTTTGATTAGTTGAAAGGTGCAACCGTATTTTCCAAGATAGATCTACGGTCAGGTTATTATCAAATACGAGTGAAAGATTGCGACGTGATGAAAACATCATTCAGAACCAGGTATGGACATTATAAGTTTCTGGTGATGTCGTTCGGGTTGACTAATGCCCCAACAGCATTCATGAATCTGATGAACCGAGTGTTCTAGCCTTAGTTGGATAGATTTGTAGTAGTGTTTATCGATGACATACTAATTTATTCCAGAACAGAGTCAATGCATACTCAGCATCTGAGAGAGGTGTTGTAGATTTTGAGAGAAAAATAGTTGTACGCGAAGTTCAGCAAATGCGAGTTCTGGTTTTAAGAGGTTGATTTTATAAGTCATGTGGTATCCTCAAAAGGAACATGAGTGGACCTGAGCAAAATCCCAACTATTATTGATTAGAAGGTTCCGAAGAATATTTTTGAGATACGTAGGTTCCTGAGATTAGTAGGTTATTACCGTCGGTTTGTGAAAGATTTCTTTATTATAGCTTTGCCGTGGACGAAGTTGCTACAGAAGAACACCCAATTTTTTTAGTTAAAGAAGTGTCAATAGAGTTTTGAGCAACTAAAGAAAACGTTAACAGAAGCTCCAGTATTGATGTAGCCTGAGTCGAGGAAAAAAATTATTGTTTATAGTGATGCGTCTTTAAATGATTTGGATTGTGTGTTGATACAAGTCGAGAAAGTAATAACTTATGCCTCTCAATAGTTAAAGTCACATGAAAAGAACTATCCGACTCATGACTTTGAATTAGTTGTCATAGTCTTTGCATTAAAGATTTGGTGTCAGTATTTATATGGTGAGAGATGTCACGTATTCACCGACCATAAGAGTTTGAAATATTTGATGACATAGA